>JAWZYV010002296.1:600000-944224 GCA_038373885.1 Cheiracanthium punctorium | reverse complement strand
AAACTTCACCGTACCCTCGGCGGGACTCGAACCCGCAATCCCCGGTTTAGGAGACCGATGCCTTATCCATTAGGCCACGAGGGCTCGGTCGTCTGCGAGGCAAAATGTTTCTTCAAGTTCTTCCACTGTTCTATTTTTACTACGCTTTTATCCTATGAAAGACAACTTAAAGGACGCAATGAATAAACATAATTTACGAGAAATAAAAAAGAAGAAATGAGTTTTAAATAGAGAAATGATTATTATAATTGTTATTGGAAAAAATTGCGGTAGTGTGACAGAAAGGTTCAGAAACTTTTCTGAAGACGTTTTTTCCTCGGAACTACAACCCGTCTGTTGAATAAACACTCAAAAAACTTCACCGTACCCTCGGCGGGACTCGAACCCGCAATCCCCGGTTTAGGAGACCGATGCCTTATCCATTAGGCCACGAGGGCTCGGTCGTCGCCAAAGCAAAATGTTTCTTCAAGTTCTTCCACTGTTCTATTTTTACTAGGTTTTTATCCTATGAAAGACAACTTAAAGGACGCAATGAATAAACATAATTTACGAGAAATAAAAAAGAAGAAATGAGTTTTAAATAGAGAAATGATTATTATAATTGTTATTGGAAAAAATTTGCGGTAGTGTGACAGAAAGGTTCAGAAACTTTTCTGAAGACGTTTTTTCCTCGAACTGTAACCCGTCTGCTGAATAAACACTCAAAAAAACTTCACCGTACCCTCGGCGGGACTCGAACCCGCAATCCCCGGTTTAGGAGACCGATGCCTTATCCATTAGGCCACGAGGGCTCGGTCGTCAGCGAGGCAAAATGTTTCTTCAAGTTCTTCCACTGTTCTATTTTTACTAGGTTTTTATCCTATGAAAGACAACTTAAAGGACGCAATGAATAAACATAATTTACGAGAAATAAAAAAGAAGAAATGAGTTTTAAATAGAGAAATGATTATTATAATTGTTATTGGAAAAAATTGCGGAGTGTGACAGAAAGGTTCAGAAACTTTTCTGAAGACGTTTTTTCCTCGGAACTGCAACCCGTCTGTTGAATAAACACTCAAAAAACTTCACCGTACCCTCGGCGGGACTCGAACCCGCAATCCCCGGTTTAGGAGACCGATGCCTTATCCATTAGGCCACGAGGGCTCGCCCGGCGCATAAGCAAAATGATTCTTCAAGTTCTTTCACTGTTCTATTTTTACTACGCTTTTATCCTATGAAAGACCACTTAAGGACGCAATGAATAAACATAATTTACGAGAAATAAAAAAGAAGAAATGAGTTTTAAATAGAGAAATGATTATTATAATTGTTATTGGAAAAAATTTGCGGTAGTGTGACAGAAAGGTTCAGAAACTTTTCTGAAGACGTTTTTTCCTCGGAACTACAACCCGTCTGTTGAATAAACACTCAAAAAACTTCACCGTACCCTCGGCGGGACTCGAACCCGCAATCCCCGGTTTAGGAGACCGATGCCTTATCCATTAGGCCACGAGGGCTCGCTCGTCGCCAGAGCAAAATGATTCTTCAAGTTCTTTCACTGTTCTATTTTTACTACGCTTTTATCCTATGAAAGACAACTTAAAGGACGCAATGAATAAACATAATTTACGAGAAATAAAAAAGAAGAAATGAGTTTTAAATAGAGAAATGATTATTATAATTGTTATTGGAAAAAATTTGCGGTAGTGTGACAGAAAGGTTCAGAAACTTTTCTGAAGACGTTTTTTCCTCGGAACTGCAACCCGTCTGTTGAATAAACACTCAAAAAACTTCACCGTACCCTCGGCGGGACTCGAACCCGCAATCCCCGGTTTAGGAGACCGATGCCTTATCCATTAGGCCACGAGGGCTCGGTCGTCGCCAAAGCAAAATGTTTCTACAAGTTTTTCCACTGTTCTATTTTTACTAGGTTTTTATCCTATGAAAGACAACTTAAAGGACGAAATGAATAAACATAATTTACGAGAAATAAAAAAGAAGAAATGAGTTTTAAATAGAGAAATGATTATTATAATTGTTATTGGAAAAAATTTGCGGTAGTGTGACAGAAAGGTTCAGAAACTTTTCTGAAGACGTTTTTTCCTCGGAACTACAACCCGTCTGTTGAATAAACACTCAAAAAACTTCACCGTACCCTCGGCGGGACTCGAACCCGCAATCCCCGGTTTAGGAGACCGATGCCTTATCCATTAGGCCACGAGGGCTCGGTCGTCGCCAAAGCAAAATGTTTCTTCAAGTTCTTCCACTGTTCTATTTTTACTACGCTTTTATCCTATGAAAGACAACTTAAAGGACGCAATGAATAAACATAATTTACGAGAAATAAAAAAGAAGAAATGAGTTTTAAATAGAGAAATGATTATTATAATTGTTATTGGAAAAAATTTGCGGTAGTGTGACAGAAAGGTTCAGAAACTTTTCTGAAGACGTTTTTTCCTCGGAACTGCAACCCGTCTGTTGAATAAACACTCAAAAAAACTTCACCGTACCCTCGGCGGGACTCGAACCCGCAATCCCCGGTTTAGGAGACCGATGCCTTATCCATTAGGCCACGAGGGCTCGCCCGGCGCCTAAGCAAAATGATTCTTCAAGTTCTTCCACTGTTCTATTTTTACTACGCTTTTATCCTATGAAAGACAACTTAAAGGACGCAATGAATAAACATAATTTACGAGAAATAAAAAAGAAGAAATGAGTTTTAAATAGAGAAATGATTATTATAATTGTTATTGGAAAAAATTTGCGGTAGTGTGACAGAAAGGTTCAGAAACTTTTCTGAAGACGTTTTTTCCTCGGAACTGCAACCCGTCTGTTGAATAAACACTCAAAAAAACTTCACCGTACCCTCGGCGGGACTCGAACCCGCAATCCCCGGTTTAGGAGACCGATGCCTTATCCATTAGGCCACGAGGGCTCGGTCGTCGCCAAAGCAAAATGTTTCTTCAAGTTCTTCCACTGTTCTATTTTTACTAGGTTTTTATCCTATGAAAGACAACTTAAAGGACGCAATGAATAAACATAATTTACGAGAAATAAAAAAGAAGAAATGAGTTTTAAATAGAGAAATGATTATTATAATTGTTATTGGAAAAAATTTGCGGTAGTGTGACAGAAAGGTTCAGAAACTTTTCTGAAGACGTTTTTTCCTCGGAACTACAACCCGTCTGTTGAATAAACACTCAAAAAGACTTCACCGTACCCTCGGCGGGACTCGAACCCGCAATCCCCGGTTTAGGAGACCGATGCCTTATCCATTAGGCCACGAGGGCTCGGTCGTTGCCAAAGCAAAATGTTTCTTCAAGTTCTTCCACTGTTCTATTTTTACTAGGTTTTTATCCTATGAAAGACAACTTAAAGGACGCAATGAATAAACATAATTTACGAGAAATAAAAAAGAAGAAATGAGTTTTAAATAGAGAAATGATTATTATAATTGTTATTGGAAAAAATTTGCGGTAGTGTGACAGAAAGGTTCAGAAACTTTTCTGAAGACGTTTTTTCCTCGGAACTGCAACCCGTCTGTTGAATAAACACTCAAAAAACTTCACCGTACCCTCGGCGGGACTCGAACCCGCAATCCCCGGTTTAGGAGACCGATGCCTTATCCATTAGGCCACGAGGGCTCGGTCGTCGCCAAAGCAAAATGTTTCTTCAAGTTCTTCCACTGTTCTATTTTTACTACGCTTTTATCGTATGAAAGACAACTTAAAGGACGCAATGAATAAACATAATTTACGAGAAATAAAAAAGAAGAAATGAGTTTTAAATAGAGAAATGATTATTATAATTGTTATTGGAAAAAATTTGCGGTAGTGTGACAGAAAGGTTCAGAAACTTTTCTGAAGACGTTTTTTCCTCGGAACTGCAACCCGTCTGTTGAATAAACACTCAAAAAAACTTCACCGTACCCTCGGCGGGACTCGAACCCGCAATCCCCGGTTTAGGAGACCGATGCCTTATCCATTAGGCCACGAGGGCTCTGTCGTCAGCGAGGCAAAATGTTTCTTCAAGTTCTTCCACTGTTCTATTTTTACTACGCTTTTATCCTATGAAAGACAACTTAAAGGACGCAATGAATAAACATAATTTACGAGAAATAAAAAAGAAGAAATGAGTTTTAAATAGACAAATGATTATTATAATTGTGATTGGAAAAAATTTTTGGTAGTGTGACAGAAAGGTTCAGAAACTTTTCTGAAGACGTTTTTTCCTGCGAACTGAAACCCGTCTGCTGCATAAACACTCAAAAAAACTTCACCGTACCCTCGGCGGGACTCGAACCCGCAATCCCCGGTTTAGGAGACCGATGCCTTATCCATTAGGCCACGAGGGCTCGGTCGTCGCCAAAGCAAAATGTTTCTTCAAGTTTTTCCACTGTTCTATTTTTACTACGCTTTTATCGTATGAAAGACAACTTAAAGGACGCAATGAATAAACATAATTTACGAGAAATAAAAAAGAAGAAATGAGTTTTAAATAGAGAAATGATTATTATAATTGTTATTGGAAAAAATTTGCGGTAGTGTGACAGAAAGGTTCAGAAACTTTTCTGAAGACGTTTTTTCCTCGGAACTGCAACCCGTCTGTTGAATAAACACTCAAAAAACTTCACCGTACCCTCGGCGGGACTCGAACCCGCAATCCCCGGTTTAGGAGACCGATGCCTTATCCATTAGGCCACGAGGGCTCTGTCGTCAGCGAGGCAAAATGTTTCTTCAAGTTCTTCCACTGTTCTATTTTTACTACGCTTTTATCCTATGAAAGACAACTTAAGGGACGCAACATAATTTACGAGAAATAAAAAACAAGAAAGGAGTTTTAAATAGAGAAATGATTATTATAATTGTTATTGGAAAAAATTTGCGGTAGTGTGACAGAAAGGTTCAGAAACTTTTCTGAAGACGTTTTTTCCTCGGAACTGCAACCCGTCTGTTGAATAAACACTCAAAAAACTTCACCGTACCCTCGGCGGGACTCGAACCCGCAATCCCCGGTTTAGGAGACCGATGCCTTATCCATTAGGCCACGAGGGCTCGGTCGTCGCCAAAGCAAAATGTTTCTTCAAGTTCTTCCACTGTTCTATTTTTACTACGCTTTTATCCTATGAAAGACAACTTAAAGGACGCAATGAATAAACATAATTTACGAGAAATAAGAAAGAAGAAATGAGTTTTAAATAGAGAAATGATTATTATAATTGTTATTGGAAAAAATTTGCTGTAGTGTGACAGAAAGGTTCAGAAACTTTTCTGAAGACGTTTTTTCCTGCGAACTGAAACCCGTCTGCTGCATAAACACTCAAAAAAACTTCACCGTACCCTCGGCGGGACTCGAACCCGCAATCCCCGGTTTAGGAGACCGATGCCTTATCCATTAGGCCACGAGGGCTCGGTCGTCAGCGAGGCAAAACGTTTCTTCAAGTTCTTCCACTGTTCTATTTTTACTACGCTTTTATCCTATGAAAGACAACTTAAGGGACGCAACATAATTTACGAGAAATAAAAAACAAGAAAGGAGTTTTAAATAGAGAAATGATTATTATAATTGTTATTGGAAAAAATTTGCGGTAGTGTGACAGAAAGGTTCAGAAACTTTTCTGAAGACGTTTTTTCCTCGGAACTGCAACCCGTCTGTTGAATAAACACTCAAAAACCTTCACCATACCCTCGTCGGGAATCGAACCCGCAATCCCCGGTTTAGGAGACCGATGCCTTATCCATTAGGCCACGAGGGCTCGGTCGTCGCCAAAGCAAAATGTTTCTTCAAGTTCTTCCACTGTTCTATTTTTACTACGCTTTTATCCTATGAAAGACAACTTAAAGGACGCAATGAATAAACATAATTTACGAGAAATAAGAAAGAAGAAATGAGTTTTAAATAGAGAAATGATTATTATAACTGTTATTGGAAAAAATTTGCTGTAGTGTGACAGAAAGGTTCAGAAACATTTCTAAAGACGTTTTTTCCTCGGAACTGCAACCCGTCTGTTGAATAAACACTCAAAAAACTTCACCTTACCCTCGGCGGGACTCGAACCCGCAATCCCCGGTTTAGGAGACCGATGCCTTATCCATTAGGCCACGAGGGCTCGTGTCGTCAGCGAGGCAAAATGTTTCTTCAAGTTCTTCCACTGTTCTATTTTTACTACGCTTTTATCCTATGAAAGACAACTTAAGGGACGCAACATAATTTACGAGAAATAAAAAACAAGAAATGAGTTTTAAATAGAGAAATGATTATTATAATTGTTATTGGAAAAAATTTGCGGTTGTGTGACAGAAAGGTTCAGAAACTTTTCTGAAGACGTTTTTTCCTCGGAACTGCAACCCGTCTGTTGAATAACACTCAAAAAAGCTTCACCATACCCTCGGCGGGACTCGAACCCGCAATCCCCGGTTTAGGAGACCGATGCCTTATCCATTAGGCCACGAGGGCTCGATCGTCGCCAAAGCAAAATGTTTCTTCAAGTTTTTCCACTGTTCTATTTTTACTACGGTTTCTATCCTATGAAAGACAACTTAAAGGACGCAATGAATAAACATAATTTACGAGAAATAAAAAAGAAGAAATGAGTTTTAAATAGAGAAATGATTATTATAATTGTTATTGGAAAAAATTTGCGGTAGTGTGACAGAAAGGTTCAGAAACTTTTCTGAAGACGTTTTTTCCTCGGAACTGCAACCCGTCTGTTGAATAAACACTCAAAAAAACTTCACCGTACCCTCGGCGGGACTCGAACCCGCAATCCCCGGTTTAGGAGACCGATGCCTTATCCATTAGGCCACGAGGGCTCGGTCGTCGCCGAGGCAAAATGTTTCTTCAAGTTCTTCCACTGTTCTATTTTTACTACGCTTTTATCCTATGAAAGACAACTTAAAGGACGCAATGAATAAACATAATTTACGAGAAATAAAAAAGAAGAAATGAGTTTTAAATAGAGAAATGATTATTATAACTGTTATTGGAAAAAATTTGTGGTAGTGTGACAGAAAGGTTCAGAAACTTTTCTGAAGACGTTTTTTCCTGCGAACTGAAACCCGCCTGCTGCATAAACACTCAAAAAAAACTTCACCGTACCCTCGGCGGGATTCGAACCCGCAATCCCCGGTTTAGGAGACCGATGCCTTATGCATTAGGCCACGAGGGCTCTGTCGTCAGCGTGGCAAAATGTTTCTTCAAGTTCTTCCACTGTTCTATTTTTACTACGCTTTTATCGTATGAAAGACAACTTAAAGGACGCAATGAATAAACATAATTTACCAGAAATAAAAAAGAAGAAATGAGTTTTAAATAGAGAAATGATTATTATAATTGTTATTCGAAAAAAATTGCGGTAGTTTGACAGAAAGTTTCAGAAACTTTTCTGAATACGTTTTTTCCTCGGAACTGCAACCCGTCTGTTTAATAAACACTCAAAAAAACTTCAACGTACCCTCGGCGGGACTCGAACCCGCAATCCCCGGTTTAGGAGACCGATGCCTTATCCATTAGGCCACGAGGGCTCTGTCGTCAGCGAGGCAAAATGTTTCTTCAAGTTCTTCCACTGTTCTATTTTTACTAGGTTTTTATGCTATGAAAGACAACTTAAAGGACGCAATGAATAAACATAATTTACGAGAAATAAAAAAGAAGAAATGAGTTTTAATTAGAGAAATGATTATTATAATTGTTATTGCAAAAAATTAGCTGTAGTGTGACAGAAAGGTCCAGAAACATTTCTAAAGACGTTTTTTCCTCGGAACTGCAACCCGTCTGTTGAATAAACACTCAAAAAACTTCACCTTACCCTCGGCGGGACTCGAACCCGCAATCCCCGGTTTAGGAGACCGATGCCTTATCCATTAGGCCACGAAGGCTCGTTCTTCAGCGAGGCAGAACGTTTCTTCAAGTTCTTCCACTGTTCTATTTTTACTACGCTTTTATCCTATGAAAGACAACTTAAGGGACGCAACATAATTTACGAGAAATAAAAAACAAGAAAGGAGTTTTAAATAGAGAAATGATTATTATAATTGTTATTGGAAAAAATTTGCGGTAGTGTGACAGAAAGGTTCAGAAACTTTTCTGAAGACGTTTTTTCCTCGGAACTGCAACCCGTCTGTTGAATGAACACTCAAAAAAACTTCACCATACCCTCGGCGGGACTCGAACACGAAATCCCCGGTTACGAGACCGATGCCTTATCCATTAGGCCACGAGGGCTCGATCGTCGCCAAAGCAAAATGTTTCTTCAAGTTTTTCCACTGTTCTATTTTTCTAGGTTTTTATCCTATGAAAGACAACTTAAAGGACGCAATGAATAAACATAATTTACGAGAAATAAAAAAGAAGAAATGAGTTTTAAATAGAGAAATGATTATTATAATTGTTATTGGAAAAAATTTGCGTCGTGTGACAGAAAGGTTCAGAAACTTTTCTGAAGACGTTTTTTCCTCGGAACTGCAACCCGTCTGTTGAATAAACACTCAAAAAAACTTCACCGTACCCTCGGCGGGACAACGAACCCGCAATCCCCGGTTTAGGAGACCGATGCCTTATCCATTAGGCCACGAGGGCTCGGTTGCCGGCAAAGCAAAATGTTTCTTCAAGTTTTTCCACTGTTCTATTTTTACTAGGTTTTTATCCTATGAAAGACAACTTAAAGGACGCAATGAATAAACATAATTTACGAGAAATAAAAAAGAAGAAATGAGTTTTAAATAGAGAAATGATTATTATATTTGTTATTGGAAAAAATTTGCGGTAGTGTGACAGAAAGGTTCAGAAACTTTTCTGAAGACGTTTTTTCCTCGGAACTGCAACCCGTCTGTTGAATAAACACTCAAAAAAACTTCACCGTACCCTCGGCGGGATTCGAACCCGCAATCCCCGGTTTAGGAGACCGATGCCTTATCCATTAGGCCACGAGGGCTCGATGTGCGAGGCAAAATGTTTCTTGAAGTTCTTCCACGGTTCTATTTTTACTACACTTTTATCCTATGAAAGACAACTTAAAGGACGCAATGAATAAACATAATTTACGAGAAATAAGAAAGAAGAAATGAGTTTTAAATAGAGAAATGATTATTATAACTGTTATTGGAAAAAATTTGTGGTAGTGTGACAGAAATGTTCAGAAACTTTTCTGAAGACGTTTTTTCCTGCGAACTGAAACCCGCCTGCTGCATAAACACTCAAAAAAAACTTCACCGTAAGTAGTAGATAAATGGGGGTTCACCTCAGGGGGTACCATGTTAAAAGTGGGGTACGCATGAGGTACCTGGGCTGAGCGGGGAAGGGGGGGGCGTGGTCGGACCGGATGTGGGGAGCGGATGCTAAGACCGGATGTTCGAAGGGTTGATAAGATTTTTTTTTCCTTTTTTTCAGATAAGGGGACTTGTAATTTTTTTCAGATTGTGACATATTTTTCAAATAAGGAGACTTGGAAAAATTTTCAGACATTAAGATATTTTTCAAATAAGGAGACTTGAAAAAAAATTTCAGATTGCGATGCATTCTCTCATGAAAAATAAGGGACTTTAACATTTAGTATCAAAATAAGAGACTTTGACATAATTTTAAATAAGCTATATGAATTAAACCTGAAATAAAAAATATTATTATAAAAATGAGGACCCACCAGCCGCCCGGTAGAACTCGTCTACCGCCTCATTTCAAATAAAAATTCTTACTGTGCCTTTCCCCATCACGCTAGCCTCGCATGAATGGAGACAGGGCGTAGCACAGAGGATGCGTTGTTGTTTTTGTTTCTTTAAATAATAATTAACTATGTGGAGCAAAGAAATGAACAACATCCCCAGGAGGATTTAGTTTTCTTTACCATTTAGTAATAGAACCAATGCAAATTGAATAAATGCTGCTTAATACATACTTCTAATTTTTGTATACCGTTTAAGATTATAGCATATATTTAATAAGTAACAGTTTACTAGAATATTAAAGTAGGGTTTAGGATACCCATACATTTTCTACAAATTTCTTCTACTGTTAGGGAAGTGAGAAAATTATATCATAGAACGATTTTAGTACCCATAGTTTTTACAAATAATGATTTAGATAGTGTATGAACTTTTTTATCTAAGCATTTTTTTTTCTTAAGAGATTTTTACCCAAGTTTTAATTTTAAGTTAAATAAGTAATTTTACAACAAATATTTTTTTAACCAACAGTTTTAATTTTAAGTTAAATAAGTAATTTTACATCAAATATTTTTTTAACCAACAGTTTTAATTTTAAGTTAAATAATTTTACAACATTTTTTTTTAATTAATTTTACAACAAATATTTTTTACCAAGTTTTAATTTTAAGTTAAATAATTTTACAACAAATATTTTTTAACCAAGTTTTAATTTTAAGTTATATAATTTTACAACAAATATTTTTTAATCAAATGTTTTTAATTTATCAAGAAAAAATTTTAATCAAGTGTTTTTAATTTATCAAGAAAAAAAATTTTAATCAAGAGTTTTAATTTTTTGTATACCGTATTTTTGTTAAGTAGCCGTTTAACATTAAAGTAGGATAGCCATACATTTTCTACAAATTTAATCTACGGTTAGGCAAGTGAGAAAATTATACCATAGAAAGATTTTTACAAATAATGATATAGTCTTATATTCTATTGCGAGAAAACCACTTTAACCATATACCCCCCAAAACTCAAGTTTTTGTATACGAAATGCATGAATACGCGTTAGAACCCCTTAGAAAGTCCTCCTACCAAGGCACCCCTCATCCTAAGCAGATACCCCCGCGTGCAGGTTTGCCTTAAAACACAAACAAACAAAGTATTTATCTAAACATTTTTTCTTACCCACACATTTCTGATAGATTTTAGGCAGCGATTATACTAGTTTATATTTTCTATAGATCAATTAGAGAAAAAATTGCATTTTTAGTAATCCTACAAAATATTCTTACTGTATATCCCAAGTAGTATAACTTGATTTATAGAATTTCAATACGATACGAGTTAGATTGTTTATGTGCAACACTCATTTCACTTTTACTATGAAAGCATAATTTTATACATGTATCAAGCTTTTGAGTGGTATGCACTTAACCTATTTTATAGAAAGGTGAGCATAACTAGCACAAACTTTTAGACTAGATAGTACTATTGTTAGAAAGTTGAACTATTGGAAATAAAAATTGAAGATCCGTTTTAGTATACTGCATGTACATAAAATATCTTTCAATACTTAGATAGTTTAAATCGAAAATCATTACTTAAACTAAAAAATACAAGGTTTTTACTTACGTGAAGGGACATCTTCGAGTCTCTGGACAAAGTACCAACATCTATACGGCTAGCAAGACCGGAAAATCGAATAATGATTTAAAATACATTATCCCTAATTCCCGGTCCAACTAGCACATTTTCATTCATTCTTAATACCATCATATGCTGAAATAGGTATATTATTTTGACACTAAAAACAAAATAACACATTTGAAGATATTAAACGCTTTAAAAGTAATTTTTTTCTTATAACAATTTACCAGATTCACAATACTATTTTATGTAGGATAAAATTAGTTAGCATGCGAAAATTTAATCTTAGTTAGAATTTACTGAAATACAAATACCATGCATGCCTTATTTTCTATTAGGAGAAAGCCCTCAAAACCCAGTTTTCGTATACAAACTGCATAAAGTACTTCTACCGATAATGCTATTAATATTAATTACACTGGATTACCAACTTAAAATTTCGCAAAACACCAAAATACAGAAAAACATGCATTAACAAAAAAATCACACTTAAAAGTACAACACATCAACAGTGCAACTATAAGAACCACATAATTATTTTCAATTAGAATTACGGTATCAACTTATATGTAACTAAAATAATAGAAAATATTACACTTACCCTGTACTTGTACACGCGAGAGGTGAAAATAACAAAAAACTCACATAATTCACAAAACAATGATTGAAGTAAAATCCACGTGCATATCTCTAGTACAGCTGATAAGAAATTGAGAGAGATAAGAAAATGCCTTGAGGCTCTACAGAGCCGGTACAATAAGAGTTGGCCAGTTTGCCGATAAGATAAAACCAGGGAGGGTGCTAGGGGAATACCGAATTGTGGGGACACGTGTTTCATTCTACGTTCAAAAATGGGGACTTATGGATGAAGATGTTTACTACTTAAAAACATGATTTAATTTTTACAAACGCATTGGAACTTTGTATAGGATATCTATTGAACACGTATTAAATAGATTATGATTATTCTTCTGATCAACATTATATCCTAAATTAAAATATCAAAGTTAAGCTACAACGATTAATATATTTTACGTAGTTTAGGAAACTAATGAATCATTATATTAATTTCTGTGAAACAATTAGCAAAGAGCATTATACTGAAGCAAATTATTTTTGTTAAGTTTTGATAAATAACAGTAATAAATTATAGGCATTGCAGATGAATGAGTATTCACGTATAAAATAGGTATTAAAATTATTGTTTAAAACAATTTTTACAATAATAAACTAAAATTTTTATTTATTAAAGTCATAAACTAAAATTATTAATGAAAACTTGTTAATAAATTAAACATATCAAAATTTTTACACTCAGTTTTTTTATAGACTTAAATTTTACAAAGATATCCTTTTAATAAATTCATAAACTAAAACAATTTTTACAATAATAAACTAAAATATTTATTTAATAAATTCATAAACTGAAATTATTAATGAAAACTTGCTAATAAATTAAACTGATTACTCTAAAAGATAGCTAATCACAACATATATCAGAAAAAATATAAGCAATTATAATACCTGAAAAATACCGGACAACACTCTTGTTGCATGCGGACAAAACATCTGTTTGCACGGCTAAAGAATTCTTAGGTATCCGTTGCAGGAGACCTTACCTATGCCCAACCTACAAACTCTACAAATTTAACGGCAACTGATTTTCTCTTATCAGGTATCACAGATCAGATAAGAGATAAGGAAGTGACATGCGCAGAAGACACGTGATAGTGATGTGTGCAAATCTATGTTGATTCAATATCCGCTAGGTTCGTTGGCAGGATGTATATTGAGTGGCAACTCTCTGTAACAGGCTAAGACAAGTTAGATGATGCAATATCTACAGGTTTGAGGAAGGTAGAGGGCGCTTGGGTAATCACGTGATTTTTATTTATTTATTATTTTATTTTATTTTTTAAAAAGAACCAATAGGAAGATATTTTAGTTAGATAAAGTAGGGAAGTGTTTGTTGCGAGACTCCCTTTACACTGTGTGCGCCTATACTTAAGACGTGTGTTTTAATTGATTTTTCGCCGAGTTTCAAAAATGTCTTTGCTTGAATCGATCGAAAATAACTTTAACATTGAATACACTCCCGAGTTTTATACTCAAAGTGATGCTGATGTGTTGCTGCAAGAAATAATACAATTGCCTTTAGATGTAAAGCCTCTGCAAAGTATTGAAAAGAAAATTTCCCCCGAGTTTTATACTGAAAGTGATGTTGACGTGCTACAGCAAGAATTGTTTCAATTACCCCTGCAAAGTAGTGAAAAGAAAATTTCCTCGACCCGCAAAGTAATTACTTTTGCTGATGAAGGAATCAATTACAGTTTACCTGGAGCAACACTCTCTGTTTACTCTTGGATACCCATTTTGCAAAAAATACGTGAAGATCTACAGAAAGTGACAAATTATGAATTTAATATGGTGCAAGTAAACTTTGGCTCTGAAGAACAACCTAAAATTGAAGACGGCAACTACGAAGATTTTAATCTAGACCTATCATCAGGTGTATGCATTCTAAGTTTTGGATCTAAACGAACTTTGGATTTTAAACCAGCGAACTGTGAAACCGCTACCATTAAATTAGAACATGGCTCAATGTGTAAGATATATCCCCCAACCAACAAACTTTTAACGCATGGTATTCCTTCTGAACCTTATGTGACAGACCCGCACATTAACCTAACATTTGCCAAAATGTACATTTATGAGCCTTCCCGAAATGGGCAAAGTTGGACGATTGGACGGATCATCTTTACCATAGCTTATATGCTTCTGTAAATAGTACATGGCACTTGGAAAGACTTATCTACGTTTCACTTCACGATGAAAGAACTGACTTGAAGATTCATATTAGACAATTTATTCAGAACGCCCAATTAGACTATATACCAACCGGTCAGGGAGTCGTGATGAACCCTTCCACATGGATCGAATTTATTGTAAAACTATTAGATTTTAATATAGGTCATAGCAATAGCTCTTTTATTTGTAATAATCAATTATCTGTATTTAATGATGATGGAAAATGCATCTTACAACAAATTTACAAAACCGCAGATTCATTCACGTTAAATCCAATTTCCTTAACACTTTTAAATGATCAAGTAAAAAAACTTTGCGAAATGAGAAATGAAATATTGGAATGCATTTTAAAAACGCTATATACGACGACCCTACCCCATTTAATTTTAAAATTAAAGCCGCAAAAATGTAACCGCGAACCCCATTGTACTTATGATGAGGCGAAACACCAATTAATGGATATAGTACATCAGGAAATTTTTAAAAACATACGCCGGGTTCAAGATCATCCTTCGCAAAGGATACATGCCTGTTCGAATAGAACACATATTGATGAGCGAGAGGGTATTATAAGTAGTAAAGCATGGTTTACGGTCGACATGTCGTATATTGCAAGAGAGATATGCGAGAAAAAATGCACTTGTCATTATGACGGAGAATTTTTTTCAAACATTTTCATTGAAGACTATATGAAGTATCTTCAAAATGAGCTATTTAATTCATTTTTTCAACCGTTTTCAGATTTTGCGAATTCCAAGGATGACAAAACATGTGTAATTATGTGATGTTATTGGTGTATAACTAGTATTGCGATTGTAAAAAATATATTAAAACCATTGTGATTATGTAGAAAAAGTTTGCTTGCTTCTACAACAGTAAGATTTTACTGATTTGTGCATGATTAATTGTGGATTACACTTTGAAAAGTTATTATTTTCTTAATTGTGTAAATAGTTTGTGTAATTTAAAATATGTTTTTGTAAATAAATAAGTTTAAACATGAAAACTTTTCTGTGTTTTCTTTATGTGTATGTGCGTGTTGATTACTTGCAAAATAAAAATCTATTAAATAAAAAGTGATAAAGTTAGCATACTTGGTCACGATTTAAGGTTCTCGTTTTATACTTATCTTTTATACACTACAAGGTAGAAAGTTAGAAATTTAACAAAATTTATTGAAGCATGTACTATGGAAACATTAATCTACTACATAGAATTAAAATGTTTTGATTAAAATCATAAACTTAAGTGTGATAGGTAAATTGTGTTACATGAGAATTCCCAAAGTACTAATTTTTTATAAAATGAACTTAGCTAAAAAAGTTAGTTTCCATAATTTTATAACTTAATCGATTTTACAGACTTTTCAAAAATAAAGTTAAGTGAGATAAAGAAACTTAGTATTTTTAAATAAAGATTTTTTAGGTGTTCTTTAATGTAAAGATCTTACCATATTTTACTTGAAGTAACAGAATATTTAAAATCATACACTATGTTTTTAAAACATTAGAGTATTACCTTGGCATATTTTTATATTTATAATTTTTATTAAGTAATGGGCTTGAATATTTTTATGAGAAATATCAACTAAGTGCACATGTTACACATTTTACTGATTGAGATGGTTATGCTTACAAATTTTAAATAAATATGCTCTTACTTTTATACATGTTACTTGTTCAAACTAAGTATACTTTTGATTTGTATACGTTTATGAGTTCTCATAAGTTATGAAATTATTTCTCGAAAGGAACTTAGCTATTAGAACTTTGTAAATTTCGTAGAAGTAGTATGCTTAACATGTTTTTGATAAAATAGATTTAAATGTGGTACAGAAATGATCAGCTATTTTAGCATAGATGTATAAACTTATCTTTATGTAAACCTTAACTAAATAAAAGTAATATAATTTATGTCTGTACAAAGTGAGGGACTTAGGCTATTTTTCAGAATTATCAAGTAAAGGGTTTTACAAAATACTTAGTAAACTGCATTAATAGATTGTAAGGTGTAATTTTTTCTTTTAGAAGTTTTGCACATTGGTATATTTTATGTTCTGATAAGTCGTTGAATATGTTCTTGAAATAAACTAACATATCTGTACTTTGAAAATTTTATAGAAGTGACGAACTTTGGTATTTTTAGAATGTTACGAACTTGATACATTTTTTCTGAAGTGCTAGATATGTGAAATTGTCTTTTTAGAAACATTGAATTATTCATATTAGTGCATTTCAGTTACTCTTTCAAGATAACGGACTTAGAATTTTTTACAAATAGCAAGCTAGTAACTTGCTAAACATGCTTCTTGCAAATATTTTTAAATACCGTTCTTAAAAATTATCAAAGTTGTAACTACTAAAAGAAATAAACAAATTAAAATATAATAAATTAAGTAGACACTGTGATTTTTAAGAACGGTATTTAAAAATATTTGCAAGAAGCATGTTTAGCAAGTTACTAGCTTGCTATTTGTAAAAAATTCTAAGTCCGTTATCTTGAAAGAGTAACTGAAATGCACTAATATGAATAATTCAATGTTTCTAAAAAGACAATTTCACATATCTAGCACTTCAGAAAAAATGTATCAAGTTCGTAACATTCTAAAAATACCAAAGTTCGTCACTTCTATAAAATTTTCAAAGTACAGATATGTTAGTTTATTTCAAGAACATATTCAACGACTTATCAGAACATAAAATATACCAATGTGCAAAACTTCTAAAAGAAAAAATTACACCTTACAATCTATTAATGCAGTTTACTAAGTATTTTGTAAAACCCTTTACTTGATAATTCTGAAAAATAGCCTAAGTCCCTCACTTTGTACAGACATAAATTATATTACTTTTATTTAGTTAAGGTTTACATAAAGATAAGTTTATACATCTATGCTAAAATAGCTGATCATTTCTGTACCACATTTAAATCTATTTTATCAAAAACATGTTAAGCATACTACTTCTACGAAATTTACAAAGTTCTAATAGCTAAGTTCCTTTCGAGAAATAATTTCATAACTTATGAGAACTCATAAACGTATACAAATCAAAAGTATACTTAGTTTGAACAAGTAACATGTATAAAAGTAAGAGCATATTTATTTAAAATTTGTAAGCATAACCATCTCAATCAGTAAAATGTGTAACATGTGCACTTAGTTGATATTTCTCATAAAAATATTCAAGCCCATTACTTAATAAAAATTATAAAAATATGCCAAGGTAATACTCTAATGTTTTAAAAACATAGTGTATGATTTTAAATATTCTGTTACTTCAAGTAAAATATGGTAAGATCTTTACATTAAAGAACACCTAAAAAATCTTTATTTAAAAATACTAAGTTTCTTTATCTCACTTAACTTTATTTTTGAAAAACCTGTAAAATCGATTAAGTTATAAAATTATGGAAACTAACTTTTTTAGCTAAGTTCATTTTATAAAAAATTAGTACTTTGGGAATTCTCATGTAACACAATTTACCTATCACACTTAAGTTTATGATTTTAATCAAAACATTTTAATTCTATGTAGTAGATTAATGTTTCCATAGTACATGCTTCAATAAATTTTGTTAAATTTCTAACTTTCTACCTTGTAGTGTATAAAAGATAAGTATAAAACGAGAACCTTAAATCGTGACCAAGTATGCTAACTTTATCACTTTTTATTTAATAGATTTTTATTTTGCAAGTAATCAACACGCACATACACATAAAGAAAACACAGAAAAGTTTTCATGTTTAAACTTATTTATTTACAAAAACATATTTTAAATTACACAAACTATTTACACAATTAAGAAAATAATAACTTTTCAAAGTGTAATCCACAATTAATCATGCACAAATCAGTAAAATCTTACTGTTGTAGAAGCAAGCAAACTTTTTCTACATAATCACAATGGTTTTAATATATTTTTTACAATCGCAATACTAGTTATACACCAATAACATCACATAATTACACATGTTTTGTCATCCTTGGAATTCGCAAAATCTGAAAACGGTTGAAAAAATGAATTAAATAGCTCATTTTGAAGATACTTCATATAGTCTTCAATGAAAATGTTTGAAAAAAATTCTCCGTCATAATGACAAGTGCATTTTTTCTCGCATATCTCTCTTGCAATATACGGCATGTCGACCGTAAACCATGCTTTACTACTTATAAGACCCTCTCGCTCATCAATATGTGTTCTATTCGAACAGGCATGTATCCTTTGCGAAGGATGATCTTGAACCCGGCGTATGTTTTTAAAAATTTCCTGATGTACTATATCCATTAATTGGTGTTTCGCCTCATCATAATTACAATGGGGTTCGCGGTTACATTTTTGCGGCTTTAATTTTAAAATTAAATGGGGTAGGGTCGTCGTATATAGCGTTTTTAAAATGCATTCCAATATTTCATTTCTCATTTCGCAAAGTTTTTTTACTTGATCATTTAAAAGTGTTAAGGAAATTGGATTTAACGTGAATGAATCTGCGGTTTTGTAAATTTGTTGTAAGATGCATTTTCCATCATCATTAAATACAGATAATTGATTATTACAAATAAAAGAGCTATTGCTATGACCTATATTAAAATCTAATAGTTTTACAATAAATTCGATCCATGTGGAAGGGTTCATCACGACTCCCTGACCGGTTGGTATATAGTCTAATTGGGCATTCTGAATAAATTGTCTAATATGAATCTTCAAGTCAGTTCTTTCATCGTGAAGTGAAACGTAGATAAGTCTTTCCAAGTGCCATGTACTATTTACAGAAGCATATAAGCTATGGTAAAGATGATCCGTCCAATCGTCCAACTTTGCCCTTTTCGGGGAAGGCTCATAAATGTACATTTTGGCAAATGTTAGGTTAATGTGCGGGTCTGTCACATAAGGTTCAGAAGGAATACCATGCGTTAAAAGTTTGTTGGTTGGGGGATATATCTTACACATTGAGCCATGTTCTAATTTAATGGTAGCGGTTTCACAGTTCGCTGGTTTAAAATCCAAAGTTCGTTTAGATCCAAAACTTAGAATGCATACACCTGATGATAGGTCTAGATTAAAATCTTCGTAGTTGCCGTCTTCAATTTTAGGTTGTTCTTCAGAGCCAAAGTTCACTTGCACCATATTAAATTCATAATTTGTCACTTTCTGTAGATCTTCACGTATTTTTTGCAAAATGGGTATCCAAGAGTAAACAGAGACTGTTGCTCCAGGTAAACTGTAATTGATTCCTTCATCAGCAAAAGTAATTACTTTACGGGTCGAGGAAATTTTCTTTTCACTACTTTGCAGGGGTAATTGAAACAATTCTTGCTGTAGCACGTCAACATCACTTTCAGTATAAAACTCGGGGGAAATTTTCTTTTCAATACTTTGCAGAGGCTTTACATCTAAAGGCAATTGTATTATTTCTTGCAGCAACACATCAGCATCACTTTGAGTATAAAACTCGGGAGTGTATTCAATGTTAAAGTTATTTTCGATCGATTCAAGCAAAGACATTTTTGAAACTCGGCGAAAAATCAATTAAAACACACGTCTTAAGTATAGGCGCACACAGTGTAAAGGGAGTCTCGCAACAAACACTTCCCTACTTTATCTAACTAAAATATCTTCCTATTGGTTCTTTTTAAAAAATAAAATAAAATAATAAATAAATAAAAATCACGTGATTACCCAAGCGCCCTCTACCTTCCTCAAACCTGTAGATATTGCATCATCTAACTTGTCTTAGCCTGTTACAGAGAGTTGCCACTCAATGTATACATCCTGCCAACGAACCTAGCGGATATTGAATGAACATAGATTTGCACACGTCACTATCACGTGTCTTCTGCGCATGTCACTTCCTTATCTCTTATCTGATCTGTGATACCTGATAAGAGAAAATCAGTTGCCGTTAAATTTGTAGAGTTTGTAGGTTGGGCGTAGGTAAGGTCTCCTGCAACGGATACCTAAGAATTCTTTAGCCGTGCAAACAGATGTTTTGTCCGCATGCAACAAGAGTGTTGTCCGGTATTTTTCAGGTATTATAATTGCTTATATTTTTTCTGATATATGTTGTGATTAGCTATCTTTTAGAGTAATCAGTTTAATTTATTAACAGGTTTTCATTAATAATTTCAGTTTATGAATTTATTAAATAAATATTTTAGTTTATTATTGTAAAAATTGTTTTAGTTTATGAATTTATTAAAAGGATATCTTTGTAAAATTTAAGTATATAAAAAAACTGAGTGTAAAAATTTTGATATGTTTAATTTATTAACAAGTTTTCATTAATAATTTTAGTTTATGACTTTATTAAATAAAAATTTTAGTTTATTATTGTAAAAATTGTTTTAAACAATAATTTTAATACCTATTTTATACGTGAATACTCATTCATCTGCAATGCCTATAATTTATTACTGTTATTTATCAAAACTTAACAAAAATAATTTGCTTTAGTATAATGATCTTTGCTAATTGTTTCACAGAAATTAATATAATGATTCATTAGTTTCCTAAACTACGTAAAATATATTAATCGTTGTAGCTTAACTTTGATATTTTAATTTAGGATATAATGTCGATCAGAAGAATAATCATAATCTATTTAATACGTGTTCAATAGATATCCTATACAAAGTTCCAATGCGTTTGTAAAAATTAGATCATGTTTTTAAGTAGTAAACATCTTCATCCATAAGTCCCCATTTTTGAACGTAGAATGAAACACGTGTCCCCACAATTCGGTATTCCCCTAGCACCCTCCCTGGTTTTATCTTATCGGCAAACTGGCCAACTCTTATTGTACCGGCTCTGTAGAGCCTCAAGGCACTTTCTTATCTCTCAATTTCTTATCAGCTGTACTAGGATATGCACGTGGATTTTACTTCAATCATTGTTTTGTGAATTATGTGAGTTTTTTGTTATTTTCACCTCTCGCGTGTACAAGTACAGGGTAAGTGTAATATTTTCTATTATTTTAGTTACATATAAGTTGATACCGTAATTCTAATTGAAAATAATTATGTGGTTCTTATAGTTGCACTTTTGATGTGTTGTACTTTTAAGTGTGATTTTTTTGTTAATGCATGTTTTTCTGTATTTTGGTGTTTTGCGAAATTTTAAGTGGGTAATCCAGTGTAATTAATAGCAATAGCATTATCGGTAGAAGTACTTTATGCAGTTTGTATACAAAAACTGGGGTTTGAGGGCTTTTTCCTAATAGAAAATAAGGCATGCATGGTATTTGTATTTCAGTAAATTCTAACTAAGATTAAATTTTCGCTTGCTAACTAATTTTATCCTACATAAAATAGCATTGTGAATCTGGTAAATTGTTATAAGAAAAAAAATTACTTTTAAAGCGTTTAATATCTTCAAATGTGTTATTTTGTTTTTAGTGTCAAAATAATATACCTATTTCAGCATATGATGGTATTAAGAATGAATGAAAATGTGCTAGTTGGACCGGGAATTAGGGATAATGTATTTTAAATCATTATTCGATTTTCCGGTCTTGCTAGCCGTATAGATGTTGGTACTTTGTCCAGAGACTAGAAGATTTAGCACGATGTCCCTTCACGTAAGTAAAAACCTTGTATTTTTTAGTTTAAGTAATGATTTGCGATTTAAACTATCTAAGTATTGAAAGATATTTATGTACATGCAGTATACTAAAACGGATCTTCAATTTTTATTTCCAATAGTTCAACTTTCTAACAATAGTACTATCTAGTCTAAAAGTTTGTGCTAGTTATGCTCACCTTTCTATAAAATAGGTTAAGTGCATACCTCTAAAAAGATTGATGCATGTATAAAATTATGCTTTCATAGTCAAACTGAAATGAGTGTTGCACATAAACAATCTAACTCGTATCGTATTGAAATTCTATAAATCAAGTTACTACTACTTGGGATATACAGTAAGAATATTTTGTAGGATTACTAAAAATGCAATTTTTTCTCTAATTGATCTATAGAAAATATAAACTAGTATAATCGCTGCCTAAAATTTATCAAAAATGTGTGGGTAAGAAAAAATGTTTAGATAAATACTTTGTTTGTTTGTGTTTTAAGGCAAACCTGCACGCGGGGGTATCTGCTTAGGATGAGGGGTGCCTTGGTAGGAGGACTTTCTAAGGGGATCTAACGCGTATTCATGCATTTCGTATACAAAAACTTGAGTTTTGGGGGGTATATGGCTAAAGTGGTTTTCTCGCAATAGAATATAAGACTATATCATTATTTGTAAAAATCTTTCTATGGTATAATTTTCTCACTTGCCTAACCGTAGATTAAATTTGTAGAAAATGTATGGGTATCCTAATCCTACTTTAATGTTAAACGGCTACTTAACAAAAATACGGTATACAAAAAATTAAAACTCTTGATTAAATTTTTTTTTCTTGATAAATTAAAAACACTTGATTAAAATTTTTTCTTGATAAATTAAAAACATTTGATTAAAAAATATTTGTTGTAAAATTATATAACTTAAAATTAAAACTTGGTTAAAAAATATTTGTTGTAAAATTATTTAACTTAAAATTAAAACTTGGTAAAAAATATATTTAATCTTGATTAAAAAAAAATTGTTGTAAAAATTAATTAAAAAAATATTTGTTGTAAAATTATTATAACTTAAAATTAAAACTGTTGGTTAAAAAAATATTTGTTGTAAAATTACTTATTTAACTTAAAATTAAAACTTGGGTAAAAATCTCTTAAGAAAAAAAAATGTTAGATAAAAAAGTTCATACACTATCTAAATCATTATTTGTAAAAACTATAGGTACTAAAATCGTTCTATGGTATAATTTTCTCACTTCCCTAACAGTAGAAGAAATTTGTAGAAAATGTATGGGTATCCTAAACCCTACTTTAATATTCTAGTAAACTGTTACTTATTAAATATATGCTATAATCTTAAACGGTATACAAAAATTAGAAGTATGTATTAAGCAGCATTTATTCAATTTGCATTGGTTCTATTACTAAATGGTAAAGAAAACTAAATCCTCCTGGGGATGTTGTTCATTTCTTTGCTCCACATAGTTAATTATTATTTAAAGAAACAAAAACAACAACGCATCCTCTGTGCTACGCCCTGTCTCCATTCATGCGAGGCTAGCGTGATGGGGAAAGGCACAGTAAGAATTTTTATTTGAAATGAGGCGGTAGACGAGTTCTACCGGGCGGCTGGTGGGTCCTCATTTTTATAATAATATTTTTTATTTCAGGTTTAATTCATATAGCTTATTTAAAATTATGTCAAAGTCCTTATTTGATACTAAATGTTAAAGTCCTTATTTTTCATGAGAGAATGCATCGCAATCTGAAAATTTTTTCCAAGTCCCTTATTTGAAAAATATCTTAATGTCTGAAAATTTTTCCAAGTCTCCTTATTTGAAAAATATGTCACAATCTGAAAAAAATTACAAGTCCCCTTATCTGAAAAAAAGGAAAAAAATTCTTATCAACCCTTCGAACATCCGGTCTTAGCATCCGCTCCCCACATCCGGTCCGACCACGCCCCCCCTTCCCCGCTCAGCCCAGGTACCTCATGCGTACCCCACTTTTAACATGGTACCCCCTGAGGTGAACCCCCATTTATCTACTACTACCGTACCCTCGGCGGGATTCGAACCCGCAATCCCCGGTTTAGGAGACCGATGCCTTATGCATTAGGCCACGAGGGCTCGGTCGTCGCCAAAGCAAAATGTTTCTTCAAGTTTTTCCACTGTTCTATTTTTACTACGCTTTTATCGTATGAAAGACAACTTAAAGGACGCAATGAATAAACATAATTTACGAGAAATAAAAAAGAAGAAATGAGTTTTAAATAGAGAAATGATTATTATAATTGTTATTGGAAAAAAATTGCGGTAGTTTGACAGAAAGTTTCAGAAACTTTTCTGAAGACGTTTTTTCCTCGGAACTGCAACCCGTCTGTTGAATAAACACTCAAAAAAACTTCAACGTACCCTCGGCGGGACTCGAACCCGCAATCCCCGGTTTAGGAGACCGATGCCTTATCCATTAGGCCACGAGGGCTCGGTCTTTGCCAAAGCAAAATGTTTCTTCAAGTTCTTCCACTGTTCTATTTTTACTAGGTTTTTATCCTATGAAAGACAACTTAAAGGGCGAAATGAATAAACATAATTTACGAGAAATAAAAAAGAAGAAATGAGTTTTAAATAGAGAAATGATTATTATAATTGTTATTGGAAAAAATTAGCTGTAGTGTGACAGAAAGGTCCAGAAACATTTCTGAAGACGTTTTTTCCTCGGAACTGCAACCCGTCTGTTGAATAAACACTCAAAAAACTCCACCTTACCCTCGGCGGGACTCGAACCCGCAATCCCCGGTTTAGGAGACCGATGCCTTATCCATTAGGCCACGAGGGCTCTGTCGTCACCGAGGCAAAATGTTTCTTCAAGTTCTTCCACTGTTCTATTTTTACTACGCTTTTATCCTATGAAAGACAACTTAAGGGACGCAACATAATTTACGAGAAATAAAAAACAAGAAATGAGTTTGAAATAGAGAAATGATTATTATAATTGTTATTGGAAAAAATTTGTGGTAGAGTGACAGAAAGGTTCAGAAACTTTTCTGAAGACGTTTTTTCCTCGGAACTGCAACCCGACTGTTGAATAACACTCAAATAAACTTCACCATACCCTCGGCGGGACTCGAACCCGCAATCCCCGGTTTAGGAGACCGATGCCTTATCCATTAGGCCACGAGGGCTCGGTCGTCGCCAAAGCAAAATGTTTCTTCAAGTTTTTCCACTGTTCTATTTTTACTACGCTTTTATCGTATGAAAGACAACTTAAAGGACGCAATGAATAAACATAATTTACGAGAAATAAAAAAGAAGAAATGAGTTTTAAATAGAGAAATGATTATTATAATTGTTATTGGAAAAAATTAGCGGTAGTGTGACAGAAAGGTTCAGAAACTTTTCTGAAGACGTTTTTTCCTCGGAACTGCAACCCGTCTGTTGAATAAACACTCAAAAAAATTTCAACGTACCCTCGGCGGGACTCGAACCCGCAATCCCCGGTTTAGGAGACCGATGCCTTATCCATTAGGCCACGAGGGCTCGGTCGTGGCCAAAGCAAAATGTTTCTTCAATTTCTTCCACTGTTCTATTTTTACTAGGTTTTTATCCTATGAAAGACAACTTAAGGGACGCAATGATAACATAATTTACGAGAAATAAAAAAGAAGAAATGAGTTTTAAATAGAGAAATGATTATTATATTTGTTATTGGAAAAAATTTGCGGTAGTGTGACAGAAAGGTTCAGAAACTTTTCTGAAGACGTTTTTTCCTGCGGAACTACAACCCGTCTGTTGAATAAACACTCAAAAAGACTTCACCGTACCCTCGGCGGGACTCGAACCCGCAATCCCCGGTTTAGGAGACCGATGCCTTATCCATTAAGCCACGAGGGCTCGGACGAAAGCGAGGCAAAATGTTTCTTCAAGTTCTTCCACGGTTCTATTTTTACTACGCCTTTATCCTATAAAAGACAACTTAAGACCAATGTGTAGCACAGTGGTTAAAGCCACTGACATTGGGAGATGGCTCAAGTGGAGGAACAGGGTTCTGTCCTCTCGCGGGGCCGTCGGTCTAGCGGTCTGGAGTTTTGGGCGGTTTTCTCCAGATGTAACGTGAATACGCGCTAGATACCCAGAAAAGTCCTCCCCCAAGGCATTTGACCCCCCCTTGTGTTTGTCCTTTCTTTGACGTGGATTTATAAGCGGTTCCTCGTGAACAAGCACACAAATCCGAATACATGTTCCAACAACAACAACAACTTAATTTTCTCCAGATGTAACGTGAATACGCGCTAGATACCCAGAAAAGTCCTCCCCCAAGGCATTTGGCCCCCCCCCTTGTGTTTGTCCTTTCTTTGACGTGGATTTATAAGCGGTTCCTCGTGAACAAGCACACAAATCCGAATACATGTTCCAATAACAACAACAACAACAACGACAACTTAAAGGACGCAATGAATAAACATAATTTACGAGAAATAAAAAAGAAGAAATGAGTTTGGATAAGAACGTGTTGTCTGGGGAGCCCCTGGGAAACTTAAAGTCCCACATCTCCCATTCAATAACAGGTGAAAACGTTTACATTAAAGTTAAGAAAATTGTGGGGAGGGGAAAGTTTGTTTACAAACAGATGAGGGGGGGGGGAGGTTCAAAGGAAGGAACAGCCAAAACTTAGTCGCTGTTCTCAGAATTGTCAGTACCGTTAATTTGTTGATTTTCTTGTTCGGTAGTTAAGAAACTTAAAAAGTAAATCATTTTTTCTCTTTTTCCTTCAATTTTTCTTAGATTTTCTAATAGGGTACTAAGTTGTTTTAGAAGGTCCCTCAGAGAGCGAACTCCTAATTCGTTTTCTATTTGTTTTGTAATTTTCTGAATTTCCTGAAGGGTGTTCTGATTAGATTGGGGTGCTGGGGGGGGTTTAGATTCTTTTTTAAGGCGTTAGCATAAGAAAAATTAGAGGTTTTGGGAGTTGGTGCTGGGGTATTAGATGGAAATTTGGGGCAGCCTTTATAGCTTGCCGGGTGATCAGAATTGCAATTGCTACACTTGGGGGGGGGGGGGGGTTGTTATCAAGTTTCTTGAGGGGGCAGTTAAAAATTTCGTGGGGCTCGGCACAGAAAACGCAACGGGGGGGCATACGGCAAAACTTAGCGAAATGAAAGAAGCCGTTGCAGCGATAACACTGAACGGCTTTCTTGGGGGGTCTAAATTTTTCTACAATTACTTGGAAGGATAAGAGGTTTTTGAGATCAAAAATTTCTTTATTGGGGTCGTTATTGGGGAGCTGAATTTGGAATATCGGGAGGGGAAGTTTGTTTTTGAAGCTTTTAAGCTGGGCTATTCTTAAAATGGTGTATCCATTACACTGGAGGGCTTCCTGTATGATATCGGGGTTGGTGTTGGGGGGGAGACCTTTAATGACGATTTTAAGGGGAGGGGGGAGTCAGAGTTAGTGAAAAAATTAATTAGATTTTCGTCGAGTAGTTTGGTTATTACGTTTTTGCTTTTAACATCGTGGGGGTGTATCCGTAGCGTATCTTTGCTTAATCTGGCATGAAAGTTTGCTTCTGAGTTCTCATTAATAATTTCCGTTATTTTGTGCATGTCCGTACAATTGGGCAATATGATGGCTTTGGGGGGTTTCGTTTTTTCTTCTGCTTTTGGGGGTTCGCTCTCTTGAGTGACCGGGGGGTTTTCCTGATTGTTTTCAATTGCTAAAATTTCGTAAGGATTCTTAGTTTCAAAATTAATGGGGTCCACGTTCTTAGCCGGGTTCCTCATACTAGAAATCTTTGCTCTTTTGGCAGGTTGCCGAAACTCGTTGGTGTTGTTGGACGTAGAAGGGGGGGTGAAAGAAACATCAAAATGAATAGGTTCACCTTTAGTTTCCGTGGTGCAATCCTCTTCATCCATCTTCTCGGCCGTGCCAGATTCGTCTGCTATCGATCTCTCATACCAGTCGGCACTGGTTTTTTCCTCTTTGCCTAGAACCGTTCCGGGAGCTTGGGGGGTTTGACTTACGTAACCGCCGTATCTCGCTGCCAGTCTAAGGTCAGCTTGTTTAAACCTCTCGAGTTGCTCTTGGATCCTCTCAAGAAGCTCCTCATGGGAGGGCACCGCTGAGTTCATCGCTCACGCTTCGTCTCTCTCTCTCTCTCTCTCTCTCCGATCAGTTGAAGAAATGAGTTTTAAATAGAGAAATAATTATTATAATTGTTATTGGAAAAAATTTGTGGTAGTGTGACAGAAAGGTTCAGAAACTTTTCTGAAGACGTTTTTTCCATCGAACTGAAACCCGTCTGCAGCATAAACACTCAAAAAAACTTCACTGTACCCTCCGCGGAACTCGAACCCGCAATCCCCGGTTTAGGAGACCGATGCCTTATCCATTAGGCCACGAGGGCTCTGTCGTCAGCGAGGCAAAATGTTTCTACAAGTTCTTCCACTGTTCTACTTTTACTGCGCTTTTATCGTATGAAAGACAACTTAAAGGACGCAATGAATAAACATAATTTACGAGAAATAAAAAAGAAGAAATGAGTTTTAAATAGAGAAATCATTATTATAATTGTTATTGGAAAAAATTTGCGGTAGTGTGACAGAAAGGTTCAGAAACTTTTCTAAAGACGTTTTTTCCTCGGAACTACAACCCGTCTGTTGAATAAACACTCAAAAAAACTTCACCGTACCCTCGGCGGGACTCGAACCCGCAATCCCCGGTTTAGGAGACCCATGCCTTATCCATTAGGCCACGAGGGCTCGGTCGTCAGCGAGGCAAAATGTTTCTTCAAGTTCTTCCACTGTTCTATTTTTACTACGCTTTTATCCTATGAAAGACAACTTAAAGGACGCAACATAATTTACGAGAAATAAAAAACAAGAAATGAGTTTTAAATAGAAAAATGATTATTATAATTGTTATTGGATAAAATTTGCGTAGTGTGACAGAAAGGTTCAGAAACTTTTCTGAAGACGTTTTTTCCTCGGAACTGCAACCCGTCTGTTGAATGAACACTCAAAAAAACTTCACCGTACCCTCGGCGGGACAACGAACCCGCAATCCCCGGTTTAGGAGACCGATGCCTTATCCATTAGGCCACGAGGGCTCGGATAGCGAGGCAAAATGTTTCTTCAAGTTCTTCCACTGTTCTATTTTTACTACGTTTTTATCCTATGAAAGACAACTTAAAGGACGCAATGAATAAACATAATTTACGAGAAATAAAAAAGAAGAAATGAGTTTTAAATAGAGAAATGATTATTATAATTGTTATTGGAAAAAATTTGCGGTAGTGTGACAGAAAGGTTCAGAAACTTTTCTGAAGACGTTTTTTCCTCGGAACTGCAACCCGTCTGTTGAAAAAACACTCAAAAAAACTTCACCGTACCCTCGGCGGGACTCGAACCCGCAATCCCCTGTTTAGGAGACCGATGCCTTATCCATTAGGCCACGAGAGGTCGGTCGTCAGCGAGGCACAATGTTTCTTCAAGTTCTTTTACTCTGTTCTTATCCTATGAAAGAAAATTAAGAACACAATGAATAAGCATAATTTACGAGAAATAAAAAAAAATGAGTTTAAATAGAGAAAGGATTTTTATAATTGTTATTGGAATAAATTAGGGGTAGTGTGACAGAGAGGTTCAGAAACTTTTCTGAAGACGTTTTTCCTCGTAACTGAAACCAGTCTGCTGAATAAGCACTCAAAAAGCTTCGCCGTACCCTCGGCGGGACTCGAACCCGCAATCCCCGGTTTAGGAGACCGATGCCTTATCCATTAGGCCACGAGGGCTCCATCGTCAGCCAGGCAAAATTCTTCTTCAAGTTCTTCCATTGTTCTATATTAACAAGGTTTTTATCCTGTGAAAGACAACTTAAAAACGCAATCAATAAACATAATTTACGAGAAATAAAAAAGAAGAAATGAGTTTTAAATAGAGAAAGGTTGTTATTGAAAATATTATTGTTATTGGAAAAAATTAGTGGTAGAGTGACAGAAAGGTTCAGAAAGTTTTCTGAAGATGTTTTTTCCTCGGAACTGCAACCCGTCTGTTGAATAAACACTCAAAAAAACTTCACCGTACCCTCGGTGGGACTCGAACCCGCAATCCCCGGTTTAGGAGACCGATGCCTTATTCATTAGGCCACGAGGGCTCGGTTGTCAGAGAGGCAAATTGCTTTTTCAAGTTCTTTTACTGTTCTATTTTTACTCTGTTCTTATCCTGTGAAAGAAAATTTAAAGAACGCAATTAATAAATAATCCAAATAGCTGTACGACAGCTGGCTGTGCGGCACAGCCAGCTCTGCATAAAAGGGTCTCTAGATGTGTGGCACGCGATGAACGTTTCGATCGCCCGCCATGTTGCTGGTAGTTACTGCCAGCTGTCGTAAAAAAAGGGTCTCTAGATCTGTGGCACGCGATGAACGTTTCGATCGTCCGCCATCTTGCTGGTAGTTAAGTCGATCGATTGCAACGGCTGCCCTTTTTTCAGCATTGGGCAAAGGGTTGCGCCTCAAAGGGTGAAGTTCCCCTAAAAAAATGTGGGCCCAGGGCACATGCCCCGAGTTCCCTGCCTTAAATCATTCTTTGCAAGCAAGAACATTTCAGCCACAGAGAAACATTCCTTGATACAACTATGATAATTTCGTAGACACTGCAGTACAGGAATGGTGGGGATGGTTCGTTGCTCCGAGGCAACGAACGGTAATGAGGGCTTAACTTTGTTCCCCGTTGCTCCGGTAGTTCTTATGGTTCAGAACAAAAGGGCCTCAATACATGTCTGTTAATTTTAATATATCCTATAAGTATTTTAATCTTTCTGTCCTATTTAAAAGTTTATAATAGATCATATTTTCTGAACCTGTATTCCTTTCGAAGGTAGCAAGGGCAAGTTACTCCGCTATAAAATATCTTGTTGCTCTAGCATCCAAATCACTAATCGGTCCCCATCATGGCCGAGTGGCTAAAATCACTGAGCATGGTAGACGGCTGAATTGGGAACGTCTCTAGTTTGGGCCTACCACGCTCCTTAAGAGACTCTAATGGTCTGGAGTTTTGGTCGGTTTCCTCGAGATGTAACGTGAATACGCGTTAGAACCCCTATAAAATTCCCACGATCCCTTAGGCAGATGCCCCACGCACGTATAGGCTTGCCATAACACAAAACAAACCAAGTCTCAAATTTACAGTGAGTGTTCCTCATTCCAAAGTCCATTCTCAAAGTGCTCCACCAGAGAAAAAACAGTTTGAGAAACCTGTAATAGCTATAGTGTTGTAGGTGCCTAGTGGTACTTCCGGCCCTGAATAAGTAACACCTCAATTCAATAATCGATGTGTTTTATAAAGGGTCTTTTTAGAATTTTCTGCTTCAGAGGCTCACATTTCTCCTTTTCGCCATTGCCCGATTTCCTAAACTTTTATTTCTTTCTTTTTCTTGCACTGCCATTGTTTCATAGTTAAGTCTCACAATTAGAAGATACATAAAAATTTGTTTAAGATGAGGATGCTCTTTTGTTTGTGATCACTGATGGATGTTTTTTGACCTTTTTACTTGGTTGTTACAGCCCCTTAGGTATATATATATATATATATATATATATATATCTCCGTGTGCTATCCTTTCAACAGAAAGAGAATATAATTTTTCTGAAGGGGAGGATAGTAAATTTGTAAGGAGTTCCTCAGTTAAATCAGTAATTTTGGTGGATGCCTCTATAGGCGGGGGCGTTGTCCCAGCAAAAGTACCAGACAGTGGCCCCGACTTCGTGGGTGCTCCGGGGCTCAAGCACCCACAGACAAAATCACTTGGATGTGGAACACCCAGTTATAGTTAATTTTGTTGAAAACACATTTATTGGAACTTTTGGGGAAATACAATAGTTATATCTTCAAAATAAAGATCTTTTTTTGAGATTTCTGAAATAACATGTGAATTTTTCTCTTTCACTGATCTGCTTAAGATGGTGGGCAGGGTACATGTAATTGAGAATAATCCATTTTAAATTATAAAAAATGTTGATTTAAATTTTGTAAAAGATTTTACTGTCATTTGTGCATGAAAAAATGTAAAGCTATTGCAGGAAATATCCCATATTTTTCTAAAAAAAAGTCTATAATCATCCCCTCACCCCTCGAAAAGCTGTTTTTTCTAGAGCACCCACAAAATTTTTGTGAAATCGGCGTCTCTGGTACCAGACAATAAAGCAAATCATTCTAAAATCGTAATTATATAATTTAGGGGCTCATGGGGACTAAAATTTCTCCCTCCCACTTTTTTCTGGATGCGCTCAACAGATATTTTAAGTACAGGTCTGTGGATCTATACTACCTGAAGGATCACCAAATTATAGTATGTGCTTGATAAAAGAAAAAAAAAAATCATGTGACAAACGAACGTAATTACAAAGTAAACTAATCACGACACGTATTTGAAAATTTTCAGAATTCTGCACAAGATGTACTCTTACAACGTAAAAAATGAAAACAATAATCATGTATAAGTTATGAATGTACAAAAAATCCTCAAAACGGAATATTTTGCAAAAGGTGTCACACTTCGGAAAGTTTTGTTTTTGGTTAAAGAAAAGCTACACGAGGACTATCTGCTTAAAGAGGATGCCTTGGGCAGACGACTGAGGAGGTATGAGGAGGACGCGAAAAAGGATTTTAATGCGTTTTCAAGTTACATCTGCGGAAAACCGACGAAAACGAAACTCCACCCTGTTAGAGCGACAATCCTTGGGCAAGAAGGCAGAACCCTGCGACCTACTTACTCACTTCCACCTTCTCCCAATATTCAGTGTCATATCCACTCGGCAATTGGCTGGCTCGGAAAATTTTGATATGCACATTCCATAATTGATAATTCTTCCTGGAAGATTTATTTAAAGAAAAGAGGGGGGGGGTTGTTTATTCCCACAGCTTACAAAAAGAAAGCCTCAAATTTTTCGAGCTCCTGACTCAATTAGTTTCAGTATTACCAGTTCTTTCAGAAAAATCAAGTCGCTAACCTTTTTTGATTATGTAATTAATATATTGCATTAGCTTCAAATGTGATGAAAAGTTGCTAAACTTAACGACAAATGCCCTAAATTGGTGACGCTGATTTGTTTGGTTTGTATTTAAAAGGCTTGAAGTAGGTTTTATTTTTCCGAAAAACATATTTTTTTTTTAAATACTTTTCTGCGAGCAACCCTTTTCAAGGGCCACGTCCGAGTAGTGGCCGATCCAGAAAAGTGTCAAGATGGCGATAAGAATGACGAGTCATATTATCAGAGATGAGGGTTTTTTTTTTTTTTTTGTGTGTACACCTTTGCATTCTTAATCTTGAATCCATGTTTAACCTGTTCTCTCTCATGATTTAATAAGACGCAGCTGAAAAAAAAAAAAAACTCTCCTTCTCTGACCAATGTTGCTTCCCAGAACGAAATCATTGAACGCTCCGTTGGGGCCTAGCAATGCGCCAGCCTCAATCACTTTCCTTTGGAGGAGAATTCAAAGTACCATTCTGGGAAGTAACAAGAAAAGGGTATTTATTCATCCGTTGCGCCTTTTTAAATTATGAGAGAGCAGGGTCAGACTGGCGCATCGGGCGGGCGGACGTACGATCGAAATGCCGCCTGGGAAATTCGGAATGGGCCGGTGCTCTTTGGGTCTGCATTATTTTATAGTTAAGGGCCCGTCCAGCCCTGTGAGAAATAACAGGTTAAACGTGATTTCAATGGTGAGTTTAAGAGATCGAACTGGGGAAGCGATCGCCCCAAAGCTCTGCACGATGGCGTAAGCAGCAGTGTCGTAGCCAGAAATTTTTCATGGCGGAGTTACGACTACTGCAACTCATATGTATGTATACGTGTTTGTGATAAAGGAGTGAAGAATATACATTTTGTATGGCAAAAAATTCCTCATGGGGGGGTGACCCCCTATCCCCCCCTTGGCTACGCCACTGGTACGCAGTGTCGTTTCTTAAAGAGGGAGGGGAGTTATAAATACGCTTGCCAGACGTCCCTGTTTGACCGGAACAGTCCCGGTTTACAGACAAAATCCCGGTGTCCCCGGCCTGTTTACTTTACGTCCCGGTAAAAAATTAAATTTGATTGTAGATGACCAAGAAAGTCAAAAAATAATTAACTATGAAGGTAATTTAGAATAATTACTTTGTCATTTCTTTCACTGTACTGTATAAAAAGTGAAAACTGCAGAAGAGTGATGGTCTACTAATAATTATTGTTAAAATTTTTATTCCTCATTCAAAGTGTTTCTTCTTACTTAAGTAACTTATAAATATTAACAAGTAAGAAATAAAATGTTTAAATTTACATGCTTGTGTCATTTATTAATACCCCTTGTTTAGGTTCCTAATTAGTAACCATTAACCATAGCATTGAGAATAAATTACCCTATGAAAAACTCCAAAAACCCTTCAAGGTAGTGTACCCTTGGGGAGGAAAATGTAAATGGTGGTGTTACGGCCAATTGTCTGCTCGAGGGATCTAGGCCGAAGGGCGGATTGCCCTCCGTGGGGGGACTTTCTAAGGAATCCTGACCCGTATTTACGCGACGTTTAGGAGTAAACCACGGAAAACTCCGAACGGTTAGATCGGCGGAAGTGACCTGGTTTTGAACCAGGCATCTTCCGTTTCCCAGTTGAGAGCGCGAACGCGATCAGTCACTGGCCGAGCAAATGTATCCTTGAATACCCGGGACACTGGCAGGGCCCGATTATGACCAACAGAGGCCCCGGGCATTGATGAATTTTTGGTCCCCCATCCACGAAATTTGGTTCCCTTTCCTTAAAATTTCGACGCATAAAATAATATTTCAGAACAATATTTGAAATTGGGCACCCTTTCGAACCGGAGTGCCTGGGCAAAGTCCCGATTTTCCCATGCGATAATCAGGCTCTGGATGCTGGGGGCATTCCGATGTCCCGATTCAACATTTCAGAAATCTGGTAAGCCTAGTTATAAACATAATCCTTATGCTAAAAATTAAAAATAGGTGGACTTTGTGTAAAAACAAATTGCGTACGCCACTGTGTCCGACGCTGGCTCAAAATTAGACCATCCAAGAGCGACACTCAAAAATGATGGACTAACGATCCGCTTTTCCTTTCGTGCCGTCCCCCTTGGCAGATCGCCCTAGTGTAGCGTTGCCGTAATCACACACACACACTTTCGTGCCGTCACATACAGGAGTTTTGCCTGCAGCTGTCCAGCCATTTCGCGGACACCTGACTTCAGTTATTAGTTAGTGTACCTTGCAGCTGCGGTCAGCCGCGACCTTCGGATATATATACTATAGCCACTTTCACTGGCTGGCAGAGGCAAGCAACCCTTTGCTCACGACAAGTATATTCGACATGTGCCCGCCCGCCATCTGCTTTCACTCTGCTCAGTACAAATGCTCGGGTTGGAATAACAGTAAAAAGAAAAAGAAAAACAAAACTCGACTATCATTTAAATTCTCCTCGGGCATAACGGTGACACCTACTTCGTGTACTGCTTTATTTTCCGATATATGTTTCTTTCAAGTTAGATTTCCGTTGGATGGATTTGCAAGGCAAACTGCTGAACGAAACAGGTGTGTGTATGCCGCTCATAACGGCTTCGCACACGCACGTTCAAGTGCCGGCCGTCCAAGGCCTCTTCTTTCTGGACACGACTGGGATTATGTTTTGGATGGTCCTGAATCCAATGGAAAGGGAACGAAAAGAACAGCTGCGGCGAGCCATGAACAAAAACGAGTTAACGTTTACCCTCAGAAATGGTAACTGTTCCATTCCATGTGAAATAGCATAGCGGATTGTTACATACCGTCTTCACGTTTGACATTTTTTAAAAGGCGCCGGGCCCTGCTCGTCTTTTGCGCCTTGCCCTTTTTTCTTTGGTACTGATGCTTCCTGCCCTTGTTTCTTCAGTGTCGATGCGCCCTTTCTTTTACCGATAGAAGAATAAATAAACCTTGCTTTTTTTCAAACATATACTTAGAAAATCGTCACGCTGCTAAAAAAATGCAACATTCTTTTTATGAGAAAAAAGTTTTTTTTATTTTTTTTTTTTTTTCTATTTTTTTTTTTTTTTTTTTTTAAACGGTGGAATAAGTTCTCCGTTCGACTAGATATGTTTTGTACTATATTTCCACAATTCTATGCATAGTATAAAATGCGGGGAGAAATATTCATTCGGAGAAACTATATGGTATCTTTATTTTATAAACAATGTTCCTGGGGTGGAAATATTAAAAACGAATAGACTTTTTTTTTTTTTAATCTCACGAATAAAAACCTAAGAAATTCCGAAATATAAATAAATAAATAAATAAATGGCTTGGTTGAGCCTTTTGCAACACCCTCTGAGTACGTCAGCGGTACGTCACAGTTTACGGAAAATACAATGATGCATAGCTTTCAATCACCAAAAATCCCTGCAAGCGAAAAGTGTCACCGCATTTCGTGAGCAGCCCTGTGTCGCCTCCGTGAATAAAAAAGCCCCTCCCCCTAATCATTGCTTCTAGACACACAAAAAAAGAAAAGAAAGCCGAGTGATTTACCAAAATAATCGTGGCACCCGGGGGTGGAGAAAAACCATGCATTTATCTCCTAATTTTATTGCTGCCCATTCCATTCAGTCTTGCTGTTAAGTGATTATTAGTGTAAAAATGGATAACAAAATCGGCCCCAGACGAAAATTTTGGTCAGCACGTGTAGGTCTGACGGACCACCCACTGCGCATTAAAAAAAAAAAAAAAAAAGTGCAGATAGATCGCGAGGATAGATTTTTACGATTGTGGGAATAGGCCCATTCTTGCATTGTGTTGAGTTGAGAGAGCGGAAGGAAAATTGCATAGCGGCTCGATCATTTGCTTGTCCTTTCTCCAGTGCAATTTCGAGGAATTATGGTAAAATAATTAGGGATATCATTTCAAGGAATAATAACTGCAGCAAGCGAAGTAGAAAATTGTTTATTTATGACAATGGCGATTCGATAACGCTGCTACTGTTCACCCAACTTCCTTTTCAATAGAGAGCTATGCATTTCCATCATGGCCGAGTGGCAGGCCCTGACTGGCGTGGCCAGGTCGGCTGGTCGGCGATTGCCAAGGGCCTCCGACCTAAGGGGTCCCCAGCGAGTCCCCAATAATGGATATACTACTTTATAATTAGAGAAATTTGATGTATATCAGAGTAATATATATACAGGGTAGTTATAATTAAACTTTCCTTATAAACAGCATTCTGCAGCTGTAACCGGAGAACAGATTGCTTTAAAAAAAAAAAAAAAAAAAAAAAAGGCATATGGATTGTACATGAGAAGCGCTCAAGGGAATTTTTCAGAACGTTTAGTTAAAAAAATGTCCACTAGATGGCACTTTGCGTGGTGAAATCAGCTCAAATATTACCAAATGAGTGAATAAGTGCCCAAAATCTATTGAATAAATGTTAAAATTGTTTTTATATTCCGAATTACCCATTTCCATCATTAAATTTGCCGTTTTACATGCAAAACCTACTGGACACTTTTTTAACATAACTTTTTTTTTTTTTTCGAAATTCCTCCAGCGCATATCATGTCAGCCAATATGCCAATTTTGGTTACAATCCGTTCGCCCGTTTTAGCTGCAGAGCACTGTTAATAGGGGAAGTTTAATTATAAACACCCTGTATATCAAAATAATTTGATTGTTTTTTCCACAGTAATCTTACGCCTTGCACAGTGGCGAGCGGAGGACCCCCACAGACCACCCCTCAGCTTCCCCGAAGTATCAAGGGACCCAACAGCTTTAAAATAGTTAAATGCGGTTTTTAGGCAAGTAAGCGTATTTTCCAGATCCTAATATTTGTATTCCGGCTGTATTCCCCAGTAAGGGACCCCCTTTCTCAATCTCCAGCCAAGAACCTCCAAAGGAGACCGTCCGGGCCTGACGAGTGGATAAGACACTGAATATGATTGATGCTGAAGGTCCAGGGTTCTGGCCAACCGTGAGCTGCAATTTTAGGCGTTTTTATACAGATGTAATCATCGGGATAAAAACGCCTATAAATATATATAGGCATATAAACGGGCGCACGTATAAACGGAATATACGCGCTAGAACCTCTTTTAAAAGTCCTCCACCCAAGGCGTCTTTTACAGGGCTACAAAAAGGTATTCTTATACATTGCGGCCTATGAATGTAGGTAAAAACGCCACCCGGAAAGATATTTGTGTAATAATTTAATTAATAATATTTGAAATAAATTTCTTTTGTTTTGCAGAAAATGGCGGGTGGAATGGGGTATTCAGTTGAATTATGAGGTTTAATGTACTTTGTTTTCCAGAAATGGGGGAAGGCACATGTCTAATTCAGTAATTCAATTTAGGCATAATTCGGTAGGCCCTAAGGAGGGGTGGGGGGAGACTTTCCTAGAAAGCTTTTGGTTTCCGTAAAAAAAAAAAAAAAAAAAAAAAAAAAAAAAGATTGCCAATTACTTAACAGTAAATGAAGCTTTCGGGGGGGCTATGACCCCAAAGCTGCATTCAGGTACGCTGATGACTTAGAAATGTTAACATATCAAAGAAATAAAATCCCTATTAAACTGGGATTTTAACATATAGGTGTAGTGTGTGTGTTGGGGGGGAGGGGGGTAAGGGTTTATTTTTTCATGTGGCATAGCAAAAAGAGGCAAGAGAAAGAGCTTTATAAGATATAAATTTATCTTATAAAGCTTAAAAATTACTTTTAACCTTTTGCATTATAATATAAATACCCTTTACTAATTTCATGACAATTTGGTAAAGGGCTGAAGTGTGTAGGTCTAGGGTTCTGGCCTACGGCGCGACTGTTTTCTCCAGTTGTAACCTGAATAAGCGTTAGAACCCCTCAAAAAGTTCTCCGCCCAAGGCATGCCTTAATTAAGTAGACAGCCCTCGTGTAGATCTTCCTTAAGGGGACAGCATACTTTTAAGAATGGGAAAATGTAGAAATTTTAGTTCAACTTTCATAATAATAAAAAAAAAATGAATGCATGCAGAAACACAATTTTTTTTCAGTTAACTACTATGACATTACTCTATTGATTAAAAATATTATTGTAGTTTATTATAAAGGTGATAATTTAAAAAATATTATTTTACCACACAATATTGTAAAAACAATTCAAAGGTACTTTCCCACTGCGCGCAAGATATCTCAATTAGAATTCCTTTGATCCTCATAATTTTTTTCTAAATTAAACAAAACATTATAATTAACAATCTAAACTAACATTGTTTAATTATTTTCATAATTTAAATTTTAAAAAAATATTTAATCTAAAAGTTTAAATTATCATAAAAATTTTGATAGTTTTACAATCATAACTTTTCTTCTATGAAACACAACCATTTCATTTTAGTTCATTTTGTTCATTATATTAAAATAAATGCCTGAGAAAAATTTCAAGTTGATATCTTAAATAGTTTTTAAAATATCATGCGCGCAAACTTGAAAAACAGTGTTTTGAGAAAACGCCAATTAAAGTTCAAATTGTAGTTTTGGAACATAAATTTAATTTTTAAAAATTAAAAACATTTTCTATTGAAACATTTACTATTTAAAAATAATTTTACTGAGTATTTAAAATGATTAACCCAAAATATGTTTTAATATGGCTTGAGAAACATCAATCTAAAGAAAAGCTCGACAATTGTAAATATGAAAAAATATGTACATACCTTAACAAAAGATACATTTTTAGGATATAAAGGCACGAATATTGGTAAAGTACATTATTTGAAGTTATTTTAATAATTATATCCATGTATATATTTTTTTACTATGCAACATAAAAATTTGATTTTATTTCACTTTATGAACTTTTCGATTTAAAATTTTCCGCTTTCAAGCACATTGCCTTCGTTTTCTTTTATTGCCTCAAACTGAGAACTGTTGAGCATTTTTCTGACTCTTCGAGTTTCTAAATTAAATTCTGTACATTTCTTTTCTGCCTCTTTTATGCTTTTAGTGTCAACATTAGTTGCAGCTTCTACAGCATGCTGCCCAACTTGCGTTTACATTTTCCTTTTTATCTCAATAAATAATTGTCATACAGAAAAATGGTTGGTATCAATCTTTTTAGAATAAAGTAAACTATTTAATGAGATAAAAATCTCAAAATCAATTTTTGGGGCATTTTAAAAGTAGGCTGTCCCCTTAAACACAAAATCAACCAGTTTGTGTTTTAAGGCAAACCTGCACGCGGGGTATCTGCCTAGGATGAGGGGTGCCTTGGTAGATGGACTTTCTAACGCGTATTCACGTTACATCTGGAGAAAACCTACCAAAACTCCAAACCGTTAGATCGACAGCTGCGCGATGGGACCCGAACCCAGGACCTTCACACCTCGGCCGTCTACCATTTTGAGTGTCATAACCACTGTGCCATGGTGAGGCACAAAATCAAAATAACTTTCATGATAACTTACACTGAAAGTAAAAAGTTTTATATTTTTAATATTAAATAGAAATCATAATTCCTTCCAATCCCTATTAGAGAGGGTGTCTTAAAAGCACTGACCGAGGGTTTTCTTATTTAAATATTGATGTTAGACATATATAGTTCATTACAAAGTTACTTTATGGTGCCGAATTAAATTTTCAGGAAATTAAATGTAAATAAATACAAACTTTTACTTTTTATACAGCCCTCTTACAGAAATTCCCAATAAGTAAAATATACTCCCTTGCATTAATGAGATGATGTAGAAAGTTTAAGCTTTCTCATAAGCAGGCTTACAGATTTTTAATCAAAGTCTGTGATGGGCAATAAGCTTTTCAATATCAAAAATAGTAAACATATAATTATTAAAACTATTCTAACAAAACTAATAAACTATTAATTTTAATCACAGCTATATATAGCCAATATTCTAACAAAACTAATTAACTATTAATTTTAATCACAGTTATATAGAGCCAATATTTTACATTTTAAGAAATGAGTTTAAAATCATTTTAAACCAGTTTCCTTTTTTATAGTACGACTATTATCCGATTCTTCTTGCTGTTAAAAATGAGCTGGGTTTTTTTTTCTTTTCTTTCTTTCTTTTTTTTTTTTTTTTTTTTTTTTTTTTTTTCGGTATTTATACCTTCCTTCAATACTTATATTCTTATAAAACGCAAATTTATATTTAAGTAGTTAGGTACTTAAATATAAAGGTACCCACCTACCGTGTTTACTCACGTAAAAGTCACGTAAAAGTCGCAAAAAGTTTTTTTTGCCATTTTTTCATGATAAAAGTCTAGGTGCGACTATTATGCGGGAAATTTTTACTACATAATATTATCACTCTAAAGCTATTTTTTCTGCTTCAAAACGGGGTACGACTATTATGCGGGGGCGACTATTACGCACGTATACACGGTAATTAAGTTATGCACGGTAATTAAAAAGTAAACATCATTTTTAAATTCCGCAAAAGCAACACTTTTTAAGTGTTGCTTTTTCCGGAATTTAAAAATTTGTTAAAAACATTACAATTACACTAACATTTAATTTAAAGAAGATTTTTTAAAGTTGTGTTTGATTTATTTATACCATAATTTAATTAAAAAAACATCCTTTTAATAAGAGTACCAACGTTTAAATTATATATTTTCAAAAATAGAAATATTTATATATATCAATATATATACTTATAAATCTTCCTTATTCTAAAATTTATTATTTAAAAACAAAGAGCTAACAAGATAAATTACTATGAATCAGAATAAACTCTTGCACTTATAAAAAGAAAACCAGTAATAATAAGCCATGGCCATAGCTCAACGCTAGGTCTCCCCTCATTCCGATAGGGGCGTAGAAGCGTGGCGATTCAGTAGGTTTCGGGGGGGGGGGGGCAGTATGTTTACATGGATTCTGGACACTGAAAAGGAAACCGATATGCGGTTATTTTCTATCATCCTCCAAAGGTATGGTGGGAGGGGCTCGAGCCACAAAGCCTCCCCCCACCCCTTTCCTATGTCAATGCCGGAGCGTAACCAGGGAGTTGGTTATCGGGATATATCCCCCTGCGAAACTTTCAAAATTAGTTTTTGAGAGCTTTCAGTTTTTTGTCGTCAATAAGAAATTAAGTTTATCAATACAAAATTATATCTCATACAACCCCCCCCCCGAAAAAAAAATTCTGGCTACGCTCCTTGCCTCATCGACTAGTATATAACGACTATGTTACATCATAAAACTATTAAAAGTAGAGTACTATTAAAGGTGGCGTTTTTTCCGCTCACCGATACGAATGAACTCGAATTATTTTAATTGCACTAGCGTCTGAACACTGCATTTGATTGAACTGGATTAAATTTATTCAAACGCTTGGTAAAGGTGGAAAGTCGAGTCGAGCCACTCCAGATTTTTTTTAATCGCCGGCGGAATGCACACATGCTACACTGTAAAGGAGACGCACTGTAATGAAAAATGAAATGCAGTACACGCCTTTTGCCTTGATAAGTAACTTGTTTTTACACATTGCTTAAGTTACCGTGGCTCGGTGGTCTACGGGTATGATTCTCGCTTAGGGTGCGAGAGGTCCCGGGTTCAAATCCCGGCCGAGCCCGTAAGATGATTCGTTTCATTTTGCTTTACACATAGTGTTAGAAGTAGTAGGAACTTTAATCAGAATTAAATACCCTATTCTTCTTGCTGTTAAAAATGAGCTGGTTCTTTTTTTTTTTTTTTTCTTTTCTTTCTTTTTTTCTTTTTTTTTTTTCGGTATTTATACCTTCCTTCAATACTTATATTCTCATAAAATGCGAATTTATATTTAAGTAGTTAGGTACATAAATATAAAGGTACCCACCGTGTTTACTCACGTAATACTCGCACTTTTTTGGCCATTTTTTCATGATAAAAGTCTAGGTGCGACTATTATGCGGGAAAAATTTACGACATAATATTATTACTCTAAAGCTATTTTTTCTGCTTCAAAACGGTGTACGACTATTATGCGAGGGATACGCGGTAATTATGTTAGAACTAATATATAAAAAAATTAAATTTAAAAAAATTAAAAAATAAACGCTGAAATACAAAGTTTTTGAAATTTTTTTAAAAAATTATTACAGTTTTTAAAAGTAATATATAACATAACTTTGCTCTTCAAGCACATGGGATAAGCTAGGCAGCTAGGCCGTATTCCTAAGTAGGCCAAAGTAGACCGCGGTCAAGGGTGCCATTATTTATTTATTTATTATTATTTTATTTTTTTTACATCACATACCAAATGCAGTTGATATCTCCCCCTCCCCTTTTTTTTTTTCCTTGTCCATTTTGAAAAGTATTTATCCACGAATTAGGGACATAACCGAGGGAAGGGGTTTGGCAGGGAGCCCCCGAAATTTTGGATTAATGTTAATGGTATGTCAATAAATTTCAAAGCATTTTTGTGATAAATTATACCTTTTTCACCTTTGGGCACTCCCCAATTTTTTTTTTTTTTTTTTTTTTCTCTCTCGCTAAGTCTCTTCGACGATATGAATATACTCATATCGTCGAGACTGGTCACTTTCTGTATTTATTTATTTTTCCATCGCAGGCCTAAGTGCCGCTGATGCAGACCTCTGTTTTTCTTTTTCTTTTTTAAGCACTAGGGTGCTATTTCGTTCAGTCCCAGGTCTTTGTCTACGCGACTTTGTAGACATGATTTGTAGGCAGGTTTTGTAGACATGAACTGTCACGGTGAAGATATTTTCAAATGTGTTTGCCAGATAACGCAGAAGTTGTAGGAGGTAATAGGGGGGGGGGGAGGTTGAAATCTTGAAAGTCCCACAAGATTTACAATTTTATTAATAGATCGCCGCTGCCAAAAAAAAAAAACTTCAAAACTGAACTACGCTTGGCGATATCGTCCGAATTTGGCTAGAATCAAGGAAAGTATAGGTAAAATATGCCTGATGGCGAAGATTGTAAAATAGTATTAAAATACGACTTTAATATAAATTTTAATTCCAAATATGTGTGGCATAGAAAAAGAAATACAAACTCGGCACACTCGTGGATTATGATGACCATTAAAAGCAGTGTTTAAAAGGCGATATCCTAAAATGGTGAAGTACAGTTAGAATAGGCTTGGCGAAGATTGTAAAACAGTTTCACTAGGCGATTTTAAGATAGATTACGATTCCAAAGACGAGTTTTATGGAACAAGAAAGAGTTGATTCCTATTTTAACATTCCCAATCTCGCCGCACTTTGCAGTCATGGGTCTGAAGGAGTTATGCACAAGTTTTAACGCTCCCAAAAGAACTAGATGAAAATTAAAGTGAACAAATTAACGATAAACGCATCAGTTAAGGAATTTGAAGACACTTAATTATTAAAACTACTTTAATTGGCAACCCAAAATAAATAAATAAGTAATGGAATACAGTACTTACATGTTGATCCAAATCGCCATTTTAATTCTGAATTAAAGTTGCGACATAAATACAAAAAATCGTGGTGGTAACTGCATATCGTTTAATTATCGCCACCTTGGCGGAAGTCGGGGCGTCAAAGTATAGAACCCTCCCGAGAAAGATGAACACCGGCACACTCATGGATTATGCACATTCCAAATAGTATTAAAACGGTGAAATACAGTTGGAATATGCTTGGAGGAAATTGCAAAACAATTTTAGTAGGCGACTGTAAGATAGATTTCGATTCCAAAGATGTGTTTTATGGAACAAGAGAGAAAAATACGGCACACTCATGAATAAGGATAAACTTTCCAACTTGTGGAGCTATGTCACCCGCAACCAATTTTATAGAAATCAAATCTATTCTTCGTGGCTGGCAACAGTCAAAACGTCAGAGTTTGGTGTTCCCTGAAAGGAAACACTGCGCATTAAAGGGTTAACAGATACAGTAAAGCACCGTTTATACGTTTCTCATTTATACGACTTTTACATTTATACGTCGTTTTCGTTAAGTCCTGATTCATTCGTATCTATTTTAATGCAAAAACGCTTCGTTTATACGATGCACAATATCGATTATACGTCGTTTTAAACTTTTCCTAAATTTCAAAAATTTTGTCTTTGCCATTATTTTTCTATTTAGGGAGAAATTTTCCCCATATAGAAAGTCAAATGAAGGGTCCTACGTTTAACAACCTTCTTTCAAGACGCAATCGACTATATTGAAAAGTTTAGAACTTACTTTGCCTGTCAGAACACAAAAGAAATTTCATGAATTTAATTCAATCCATAATGCTGTTATTAACAATCAAAGACAATAGACACATCAGACCACTATAAATGATTTATTAAATTCAATATCTGTATGAACAAAAGTCCCCTCATGGTACTCAATGTATATTACAGTAATACTAAATGTATGCAGTACTAAATATTATACAATAAAGGTAGGAATTGTTTCACTTTTATGAGAATTTTTTATTTTACTCTACTTTTTAATTTAGATATTGTTTTCATGTAAAAACTAGTATGAAGTAATTTACTTGTATCTTAATATACAATTATTTTATTTACGTAAATTTGCTTTAGTTGAGTTACACATGTAATAATCAAAGCTGTTTATTAATGTTTCATTTATACGTCTTTTCATTTATACGTCGTTTCAGATCGGTCCCTTGAAAGACGTATAAACGGTGCTTTACTGTACATGAAGACGATGCTTCCGATGCCACTTGTAGCCTACACCCTCCTAGAAGTTTGTGCCTCTCATTTCGAATCACCTTGCATTTATAAAGGCAGCCTCGATTTACAATAGATAGAATAAGGAAAGAGATAGGGAAGACACCTTATAGACTAAGGAAAGAGAATAGGGAAGACACATGGATTATGATACGCTTTTAATATATAGCACTTTAGTGCGTATTTAAAATGTGAAAGCGTTTCAAATTACTTTTTTCCCTCGTTTGTTTTCCTTGCCTATATCAAGCAGTATTTAACCACGAATATACATAATTATATCGTCGAGACATGGTCACTTTCTCCCATAAGTCATTTTTCAGGACGAATGACTATTGATGCCTCAACGGAACGGCAGTATAACATGAACATGGATTAACATGTTTTCAAAAATCTACCTCATATACACTAAAACACTTCTGAAACATTGAAACACTTCCGAAAAAATTTCCTAGCTATAGTCTTTTCAATGTAATATTTTTCTCTAGAATACTTTTTTTGGGGGGACAGACAACGCACCAACAGTATGCATGTACGCGTGGAGATATAAAAATAAAAGAAGCATGCCCAGGGCGGTAGATTTTAATTTTGTCTATAGTCGCCATGGACCAAGTGCGGCTCTAAATACAATGGCTGAGTTTTTACATTGAACCTTGTACATCATACATATATCAACAGTTATATAATAACTGAAATACTAATAATATTTGGAGAAAAAATAATTTTCCATATGTTGTGTTTATAAACGTTCCACTCCATGTGGAATGAAATGGGTAGTGCAAGTTAGATCATATATTTATTTAACCTTTTCATAAATTATACGAAATCAACCAGCATTTTAAAATTATCGAACGACGTAATTTAAGAGAGCGTTACAATAAAAAAAATGCAGTAAAATAATTAAAAACTTAATTCTGTGCTTCAGTTTTTTTCTTCTGAATGTTGCAAGAGACCCTGCACGCCAGCCGTTTATAAAAGGGCATACTATCGTTTGCAGATGAACATTCTGATTTTTTCTTTATTATTATTTGTGTTCCTGGATCGTTTTTATTGTTGTTCAAGCGCACTTTGACGATTGCAGTGTGTATACACAGAGTGATTTAGAATTAGAGGGACAAACTGGATACGCCAAGACGGTACAGAATCACGTGGCAATGTGGGGTCGGAAACGTCGTCTTCATGTACCTATTAATTATCACTTTGGGAGAAGTGTTGAATCGCGCGTCTAATTTCTTAACCTAATTTCATAAACAATGGGTTCTCTTCAGATAATTTCATTAATGAGATGAAACAAACAAACAAACAAAAATCTGAACTAACAATTTTTCTCAAGTGCAATCGTGAAAGAGCTATTAGTGTCTGAAAAACCATGGTCGGAAAGTTCACTAGAACTTGAACACTTCTTCTAAAGGGATTATTAACCCTTTGTGGCGCAACCCTTTCCCAATGCTGAAAAAAGGGCAGCCGTTGAAATCGCTCGACCTTGCTGTTAGTTAGGTCGAGCGATGGCAACGGCTGCCCTTTTTTCAGTATAGGGCAATCAATCCAGCTGTTCTCGCATTCTTTCATTTTTCAGCAGATGTCAGTGCTGTTAAAAAGAATCGTGACCATTTTTTACGGGAAATGACGTGCTAAAATGTAAAGGATTCTCGTGGAGCTATGCCACTCGCAACTATTTTTATAGAAATCAAATCTATTCTTCGTGACTGGCAACAGTCAAAACGTGAGAGTTTGGTGTTCCCATATCAGGAACACTGCGCGTTAAAAGGATTCTTTAACAGATACACGAAGACGATGCTTCCGATGCCACATCGATATAGGATTCTACCGCGTCTTGTTGTAGCCTACACCCTCCTAGAAGTTTGTAGCTCTCATTTGGAGTCACCTTGCATTTATAAATAAATACAGCCTCGATTTACAATTATTCAGTCAAGCCGTGATTAGGAAGAACGCAATTAAAAACGAGTTTGGGTGAGGGTAGGAAATGGCGTCACATTATCGTTAAAACAAAAGAAGGTGGTTGAGAGAGCAACCACCAAAAATTTAAGAACGCCCTGGGAAGAGACACCCCGAGTAAATTACATAGCTTCCCCGGTATAGAATAAAAACGCCCAATGGGACTCGATTCCACCCATAGCGGAGAAATCGAGAGAACGGCGGGGGGGGGGGGCTCAAAAATGAGTGATGTAGAACAATATTTATTATTTATTATTATTATTACCACTCCGCAGGCCAACGCACAAAATTATAGATCGCAATCACTAGATTCGCCAAGCTAATCACTACACCGCAGAAGGGCGAAATTCGGAAGATAGATGGAAAGAAAGAAAAAGAAAAAATGTCTGAAGATAAGTAGAAAGAAATTGAAAACACTTAGAAACTACTTGGTTTAAAAAAAAAAAAAAAAAAAGCAAGATTATTTTGATGCTTATAGACATATTTTGGAAGATTTATTATGAATAGTTATTGAAGCTTAAATTTGTAGAGATATAGTGATATAGTGTCAGTGCCAGAACTCCGAACTGCATTTTGTAATGGTATTTCACGAATATCGATACCTTACAGTGAAACTATCCCATAGGAATCAATGGTTGGACACCTAAGTTGAGAGTTTTTCGAGAATCAAAAGTGCCCATAATGTTTGCCCTATATCTGGACACCGTAAGTTGGACACTTTTTGTAAGAATACGCAATTGCTCAACTTTTGGAGGTTTACTGTCCTAACTACTGAGCAGTACAGTACAGTGTACCTTACTGATCTGTTTTAATATTTATTGTTTATTTTTCATATTGCAGTGAAACCTTCCAAGTTGAGCATCTTCATCACTTGGACACCTCTCAAATTGGACTTTTTTCTGGAGAACGGAACTTGGCCATAATATTGAAATATATACCTCTGTAAGTTGAACACCTCTGAAAGTTCTGCTCTTTTAAAAGCCACCACGATTATCCAAATTTCGGAGGTTCCACTGTAAAATAATTCCACTCTATTTTGAAGAAGAAAAATGTGCATAAGTACATTTTAACGTCATTTATTTTACTGAAAATGATATGCTCTGTTTTAAAAGGAAGGAAAAGGGGGGAGGGGAGAATTTGAAATTATTTCTGGAAAAAAAAAGTATGAAACTGAAATATGTTAACAAATGATTTGATATGTTGTGGAATGAGTCAAATGTCTTACGTATGATTGAAATGTGCTTCCGACCCAAGCTCGCTCTTGGATCCTTAAAGATTCTGATGAAAGCTCGAATTCCAGAATAAAACTAAACTTCAGCACTCCTTTTTTTTATGGGGTACCGATGGAATTTTAATTTCGGCACTTCCATCAAATTTCAGGATTTCGTCATTTGCGCCGATGATGAAGCAGATGCCGCAATAAACATGTCTTCGAGATGGAAGACTAATGAACAAGCCCGTCTGTGTAAATCCATTAAGAGTGCAAAACGCTGGGGCAATTACATTAATTCGACTTCCAAATCCTAGAAATTCTGTGGATGTGATCTAGTATGTGGTACCATACTACACGGAGTTTCCTCCCATCTCTCTTGAAAAGAGATACCATCGATTTTTAAACCCACCTTTGGTCTATTTTGCGAGCGCGTGCTTTGATCTTTGAAGATATACTTGAGCGAAACTATGCGCGCTTGCTATTCAAAGACCAGCATTCATTAGGGGGATTTGAGTGCTGTACACACTTTACTGAGCAAATAATCGCACACGGTGTTTGTTCTATAGGGGGATTTCGCAAAAGTTCCGAAACCGTAGCAATGTTGAATTTCGGTGACTTACTAACTTCTTCGAAAGGCATTTCATAATGCTAGCAGGCCTTCATTACTGCTTAACTTAAACAAGAGCTGTGGAGGACGGTGTGTTTTAAAAAGTAGTATTGCACAATATCGCGACGGGATGCTTCATTGATCTATGTACAGGGTGTTCGATAATGATTGGATTTTTGGATTAATGATGAAATTCCGTCAATTTATACACATATAAGTTCATCCCCCCCCCCTGAAAAATTTTCCTGGCTACGCGCCTGGATAGGGCACATACATAATAATGAACCAGAATCACAAAGCAATGTAATGTATAGGTTCAAAAACGCCGTTTTCATTTACCTGCTAATAATCACTTTGAAAAAAGTGAGGAACCGTTCGTCTAATTTCTTAACCAAGTTTCATAAACAGTAGGCTTACCTCCAAATATTTCATTTAAAAAGTGCAATAAAGTTCTTGAAAAAAGTGCAATACAGTTCGTGAAAGATGCGCGAGCTTTTGATGAACACTAATCGGAAAGTTCATCATCATTTCAGCATTTTGCCTCAAAGTATTTATTAGCAGCCACATGAAGACTAATGCTTCCGGCCTCACGTTGTTATATGATTCTGAATCCTTATGATGTGCCCTATCCCCCCTTAAAGATTGTCACAAATCTCAATCATTATGGAACACCCAGTAAGCGACTACGCGAAAGCATGAAGACCCATCGTAAAAAATCCATCGTTCTCAAGCATCTATTATAAATACAGCTAAAATATTCAAGGCTGTGCCCCAGGGCTATCGCGCACTCGCATCTTACGCATAAATCGATACATTTTTTTTTTTAATTGACTCTCATTTTTTCAATCTGCGAGTCAAAGACTGATTCGCAAGATTTCGGCCTGTTATTCGAAAAAATCATGTGATTTTGGTACATAATTACAAATAAACTAATTATGCCAGGCACTTCAAAATTTTGAAACTGTCTCTTTACAAGCTGTATTACATACTGCGAAGACAGGCCAATCTGTATCAGTTTCAGTACTTTTAGAAAAAATTCTTAAAAATCGGAAATTTTCGCAAAGCGTGTCACTCATCGAAAAATCTTGCAGCTCAAATCCATGTTTAAGAATTTTTTCTGAAAATTTAACAAAAGCCACAGCGTTTTCGCTTATCGTAGTGTGTAAAACAGCTTATGAAGAACCATCTGGAATTTTTTGGAGACCATGGTGCTGTTAGTTTATTTCAATTTGTGTACCAAGACTAAAAACAGAGTTCTTTTTTTTCGAAGAACAGCCTTAATATAAAATTCGTGAAAATTGTCAATCACATTGTACGGGTAACAGATTAACTTTAGCATGTTGGATAGTGAAAAGTAAGAAAAATGCTGCGCCTACACATTTTTATATTTGTAGGTCAGCAATTCTACAAAGCTATTCTCGTATGTTCGATACACAATGACAATGCTCGCCATTGTACCGCTCTTCAGCATTCAAATTTAAGATTTGTATGTTTCCAAACACAGACACATGTGAATCTCCTCTTACAAGAGTTGACCTTAATATTTAGGTGTAAAATTGTTAACTACATGAGGAAAAAAATAAATAAAGTAACTTATTTTTTTTAAATATGTCTGAAAAAAAAATAATCCTTTTTATAAAACTTTTTAAAATGACTCGCATTTTCCAAAAATTGACTCTTACTTTTGCCTGACTCGCAGATTTTTAAGTCTAGCGCAAGACCATGAATAAAATTTCTCCCATTTACAGCAGTTTTGAAAAATCAAGTAAACCATTTGTTGGTCCGCTCGTTTTTGCAGCTTCGACAAACGGTTCAACGTTGAACGCAGGGAATGCAATCCCGATCCCGCATAAATGTTTGCGGGACTAGTCCCGCGGGATTAGGATCGTAATCCCGCGGGATAGACGCTGAGAAATAAATTCTTTTTAATTACAATTTCACTCTGCTTTCCCAATGAATAGACCGAAACATTTTGCATATTTATGCCTAACAATAAACAAATCAATAATTACACATTTTAATTTAGTTATTTGTTATTTAGTTTATTTATTATTTAGTTTATTTAATTAGTTTATTATTTTCTTTATTTAATTATTAAGTTTTATTTTTTTAAATTATCTTCCAATGGGAGTCTGGATCGAACATCTAAATCTAAACATTATAATATAAACTTTTCGTAAAAGTTCCCAGTGTCCAAATGAACTGAAATATTTCATGCTATTTATCTCTTAATGAAAGTCACTAATTAATTATAAAAAATTTTCATTTTAGTTTTTAATATTTTTAATTCGCAATTTTAATTCCTTTACTAAAACTAAATCTAGACTAGGAAATGATTCATTGGATTTGTTCGATTTTGTCGTTCTTTTTCAGCAACTAAGAAAATAACGTAAGTATATTAACATATCTATAAATTGTATATTTCTCATTTTTAGCAACTAACATCAGACATAGCTTAGTATATTATTCTGAATATCATGATTATAATTTTCATATTTCTAAGTTATTGTATTAATTATCTCATAAGATTAATTATTATTATTTAAGTTAAACTTCATAGTGCTTAAAATCTTACTTTTTTTCTACTTTTCTCTGTTGAGATGAAGTCCTAACTAAATGAAATGTCAATCCCGCGGGCTCAATGAATCTCAATCCCGAAATCCCGCAGGACGAAAAACAGTGCGGGATTGCATTCCCTAGTTGAACGAAAACTTTTTAGAGTGTACAGAAACCAACTTTTTTAAACTATGACCTGCCTCACAGACCACTCAGAACTAGCTGTGAATGGATCACCAGTTGGGAACCACTGGTTTAGGACAAATTAAGAGCTCGTTAAAAGGAGTCCTGCTGCATTTAAAATAAGAAACGTGAACAAAGAGAGAAAAAAAGAGAAGGAAAGAAATGGAAAAGCTTTCTGCAATAATAGAACTAAAATAGGCACAAAATATCTAACTGGATGAAAATGGACCTACCTCATAAACAACCGTCTCTTTGACTGACACTTTTTTGACTGAATTTAAAAAAAAAAAAAAAAAAACCGGATATAAAACTCCTGATTACGAAACCTCTTAATGAACGTGATTTAAAGTAGAATCACGAATTAAGTGTAGCACACAGTGAAAAAAATCAATGCGTTCATTAACAGAAGTGGGGTGCCGCTCAACACCAGAAGATAACGCACATCTCGGATTCAGAAGAAAGACAAAAAAAAAAGGGGGGGGGGAGAAAGTATAATTACTTTAAAAAATTGGTAGGGCATATCTGCCTTTTGTACGCGTGCCTACAAAACTGATGATTATAACTGGTTTTAGGGCAGTAGATTAGAATAGTAATTATAAGTACATAGCTGTGTATAATGCATGGACAGTTGGCGCCCGCCTTTATGTTCTAATGCACTTTAATTTTTGGTACATCCCTGGGGTCGTCGTAATAAATGTCATCAGCAAATGAGTTCAGTGGAAGGATTCTCACTGTATTTTTATATATCCTCTCTTCAGTGCGTGAGTACATACTGCGAGTTTTCTTTTTTTCCCACATAAACAAAAAGTCTTATATATAATTAAGGAGGTATCTCTCTATTCTAAAAAAAAAGTAACCGCCGCTGTCAAGAGCTTATTCGGCTATCTCCTCCTAAACCGTGCTGGGGATTTGAGTTTCGACTAAGGTGTCCACTTATTCGGAAAATTCCGAGGAACCTGATAAGCTGACTTAAATTTCGAAAAGCGAATTACTTTAGAAGATAAAAAAACTGAAAAAATTAACATAATGGTTGCCAGATTTGGCATAAAATCATTCCTTCCTTTGCCACAAAGCAATTCCAAGTATGTAGAATCGCGTGAAATTGACAAACATGAAGTAGAATGATAGACGCCAAATTAAAAAGCATATAAAATAAGTAACTCAAAGAGTGTTACACAAGTTGAGAATTTTCAAATAGTAAGTTCGCTTAGACAACAGGAGTTTAGAATGAGCTATTATTCGTTTTTCCAAAACAGAATAACTATTTGTAACTGATTTTAAAAGAGCCATCATGGCATTAGTTACGATCTGGCAAAATGGTATCTTTCCAAGCAGGGTGAATCTAATCCGCTCATTCCAAAATGTTAGAGCCCAGTATCTTGAAAAATGAAAAATAATTAAAATGCAGATTATTTTAAAGCCGGTTAGGTCCAGCTGGAGTATTTGCTACCAGTAGAAATATTTGGCGCCGTTAACTATGCCATTATAACAGTTATAGTGCACTTTGGATATTTGCCAGCGCGGCGAGATGATATAATTCGTGGTGCTAAATATGCCAATCTGCAAAGGATTATGTATTTGAAAATATGGATAACGGTTTTCCGGGAACTTTACAAGAGCAGTAATTCTAGGTTGTGAGCATGTGTAAATCGCCAAATAATGAAAAGTCGCCATTGGAGGAAAGCTATCCTAGCTGTTCGGTATAGTTTTTATCAAATAAAACATGTGAAGTACTGCTTTCTTAGAGCTGTTTTCTATACGCAAGCCGCCAAATTATGAAAAATCGCCCCAATCGGCTAATACGCAAGGTGTTCCATGGGTTTCACATAAGTAAAAATAGTGCGAAGTTTAAATTTTTATGTTCCAAGCAGCATGCAAGAACCAAGCAATGTGTAGCTCGGCAACATTCTATCTGATCCAATCTTTGGGTTTTGTTTGTTGAAATTATGCCTTTTTTACGAATAAGCCTTATTAGGGGCCGAATGCCTCATACGAAAAGCGAGCGTAGCGAGTCTGGGGGCCTTGGCCCTTAGTTTTATAGAAAAAAAGAAGAAATGAGAAAGAGAAGCCACATTATTGGGGTTGAGATAACTATTTCTTCACAAATCCTGCAAGGAAGCCTTGTGCTGTGTAACAAAAGCGGTTGTCGAATCACTTTCCTCTTTGTCCATACAGTTAATCCAGCTTTTTATTTTCCACCTCTGATTCCTAATACTTTTTACATATTCTGTTCACTGCACTAGTATCAAGGCTATAGCTTAATTTCCAGAGGCATTCTCGTATTTCTTTCATTTTAACGAATCTATATTTTGACCAGTTTGCACATCGACCTATCTCGATGTGTTGGTGCTCTAATATTGATGGGTAATTCTACTCATTTCTGGATGGTCGAAAATGAAGTGCTTGTAAGTAGGTAGAAGTGTTTAAGTATACTCCAAACAAAAAGCACTGTACATAAATAACATCTTTTTAAAAAAGTCAGATTTATACATATTTAAGTTTTATAGTTAGTTATAAATGTCAAGCATTTATTCCGAATGTACACGTTGGCTATTTTAGCCTTGATGGTGCGGTGCGTTGATGAAGAAAATTTAGTTTTAGAAGCACTTTTTTCTACAACTTTTTCCCCTTTATTTAAAAAATAGTCTGGAATTGTTATTGTTGCTTTATGGGGGTTCCTTCCCTTCTTCGCTTAAATATTCAGTACCACGTAACATAAAAATATTGTAAAAATTGTAAATAATAAAGGAAAATGTCACGTTATATGCAATAGTTGGAAAGATTCTTTAGCAATAGTTGCATGTTCGTCATACCAACTAATTCTAAGAAAAGCTTTTTTTTTAATGAAAAATTACCAAGAAACATTTATTTGTTGGCTCAGCTCATTCTGTCCAAACATTGTCAGGTACATAGTATCTTAATGAATTTACGTATGTCTTATTTGTGTGTGTTTCGGCTATGAATAATGAGTGCGCTTTTCATGAATTTCTGTCTAATCCATAATATTGGACTTAGAACAATCTTATTGAATGGAAGAGGTTAATTGAGGTTTCCAGTGTGAGACATCCGCGACGACTTGAAAATTTTTGATTCATCTAATCGATTTTATGTGCTTTCTTTTCTTGAAATTTTGAAAAGTCGAAACTTATGACGTCGCCGTCTTGTAATTTCATTTTACCTTTTACCCAACGTCTGCTAAGGGAGGAACATACCTGCTTTTATTGCAAAATGAATGATTACCACCAGGTATTGTTTTATAATCTCTCCTACTATCTTGTTAAGTAATCCGCGGCTGTATGGATCATACTCTGCATACCACACAAAATATGCCTATTACCATAAAAATATATTAAAAGAAGGTATGGGAAGGCGGGGCGGACGTCCTAGTCGGATTATGGAAGCTTGACTTGTCATTTGACATTTCATTCTGCTTCTGAATTTCATTGTTGCCGCTCATCCACCTCATAAAATAGAAAAATAAAAAATTCCTCTGAGCAGAGAAAGCCCGATAATCTCTTTTGCTGCGTCCCCCCACTTACTTTCTCCTCAAGCAACTCACCTTGCAGGACCGCTATAGTATGTGCGCACCAGCTATACGAATTCATCCTTGACCCCTCGACTAGCCTGAGCCTCCCGCCTGCTTTATAAGCAGGTATCTCTCATTCTGTCAGGGTCGGGGTCATAGGAACAATGGAGGTTTTAGAGAAATCGCTCCACAATAGGCTGCTGGACTAACCCTAGTTTTTACTTTCTTTTTTGTTGCCGAGGTACCGTTGGCGTTCCCTGGACCAGTTTTCCACTGCTCTGCCTGTTTGTCAGTTCTTTCCTTCCGCCGCCCTCCCTTCTGTGCTTTGGATGTAGATCCATTTCCAGGGCTTTACTTGTCAGGCAGGGGCTTACTTATTTCAGTATTGTCAGTTGGTGTGTTTAAAATGTAGCATTTTCAAAATGCATCCTTGGAAGGATAATTACAGTGAATTATCCCAACTTGGACACCCTCCTGACATTCACTTATACAAGTCAGACACACTTTGTAGGAATTGCAAGTATCCCACTTTCGGAGGACTTCAGTTAAGACTAGTACCCCCAATAATACGTTTCTGAAAGCATCACACTCTGTTAAAATCATCCCCCGCCAAAAAAAAAAAATAAATAAATAAATAAAATAAAAAAAAATAATAATAATAATAAAATAAAATAAAATAATAATAATAATAAATAAATAAATAAAGCGCAAACAATATTTATAAATAATAAATTGTCAAATTTTATTTGGTCTTAGAGTCAAAGTGGGTTTTATTTGAAGGGCAGAGCCTAACTAAGTCAACATGGTGCGCGGGACACATATTTGTCTTGGTGTCCCCTTTCATAAATACCCATTCAATTTACAAAAATTAGAAAGCCTAGGCTTTCTACTTTTGTGGATGCTTGGAACTTTTTTGCAACTGACAAAGGGCGGATCTTTGATGCCGCCCAACATGATTATAGTGACCAGACATTCATTATTTTAGTCAAACTGTTTATTAAAATCTTTTTTTTTTCCGTATCATTTAATAACTCTTTTTAGAGAATTCTTTAAGCATAGAGAGATTGAAAAAATTATCTACAAACAAAAGATTTCTACAAAATACAGTAGGAACATTTCTTGATTTGGGGGAGCCTCACTTCGATTGGTAGCTGCCCCGTCTGCCCGTCTTGTCAGGCTCCATTGAAGGGATACACTTTTTCAAACGAACAGCCAGCAAAGCAAGCTATATACTCTGATAGGAACTTTCAACGTTTGTGATTTTGGTTGCATAACTTTTATACACTCAACATGTGTAAAATCTTTTGTTTGTGATACATTTAATGTCCAGGACCTACTGATTAGTTTTCGTCGGATAAGGTATACAAAACACAGCGATTTCTCTTTTTCTGTCTTTCTTTCTTTCTTTTTTTTTTTTTAAACAAACGCAACGGAAAGAATTAGAAGGCATGGAATTCAAAACCTTAATCTGTAGGCTGGGAATAACGAGTCCGACAGAGCTTTCTTCAACACAAACTTAATCGTATTCGCAACACTTGTGTAAAATACCAAAATTCTGTGGGCTGTGACTGTGAGCGCGACTTTGTCCGCTCTTCTCCACTGTAGCAATTCATTTTTCATATTTCTTAAAGTGTATCAGTAAAAAACAAAACAGGTCTAATATCCTTTTGGTTAGCGCAATTGCGTACTTCGAAATGAAAAGTCTTTTGACTGATAAAATCTAGGACCCAAAACTAAAGAAATAGCTGCATACATTCTACATTCATACACCTTTGATTATAGAATCTCATTTGGATTTAACCCTTTAAGGCGCGGTGTCCTCGGCGTGAGGACACCAAACTCTTGACGTTTTGACTGTTGCCAGTCACGAAGAATAGATTGGATTTCTATAAAAATAGTTGCGGGTGACATAGCTCCACGAGAATCTTTTACTTTTTAGCACGTCCTTTCCCGTCAAAAAGTTGTCACAGTTATTTTTAACAGCACTGACATCTGCTGAAAAATGGAAGAACGCGAGAACAGCTGGATAGATTGCCCAATGCTGAAAAAAGGGCCGCCGTTGCCATCGCTCGACTTAACTACCAGCAAGAAAAAACGTTTCGATCGTCCGCCATCTTGCTGGTAGTTAAGTCGAGCGATGGCAACGGCGGCCCTTTTTTCAGCATTGGGAAAGGGTTGCGCCTCAAAGGGTTAATGAAGCTGAGCAGCTGGGACTGTGTACACAAGCGGAGATACTAAACCGTAATTGTGAGGTCGAAAGTTAATACAGCCAGCTTTCGTAACAATCAAACAGAAATGAAAGAGTAAAAAATAATTATAAAAATGCACCATTTTCGCAATCTAAAAAATATGGACCCTTCATGAGGGTTTGTGTTAATTCTATGACGGCATAATCCAAAATTTTGAATTTTTCATTTGTTGTTTTTTATACTAAGTATTTTATATTTTTCAACGCAACTGGGATTACACTTCAATGATAGTTAAAGTGCAGTTTGTTTTCCTTCGTTGCAGAGATTATCTTTCTGCGATTATCGCTACTTCTCGGCTTTGAACTGATTTGAGAAATAAATACCGTGTTTACTCGTGTAATAGTCACTCTCGCATAATAAAACACAGTCGAAGTTAGAAAAAACAGCTTTAGATTTACAATATTATGTAGTAAATTTTCCCCGCACGATAGTTGCACCTTGACCTTCATCGTGAAAAATTGGCAAAAAAGTGCGACTATTACCCGAGTAAACACGGTATATCAATGTGCAAATATTTATTCTTCACATAAGAACGCTAATATGTGGGTTGATTTCTTCTTTTTTTTCTTCTTTTTAAAGAAGAACATGTTTTAGAAGAAATTCTTTTAACATCCTTTCATTTTAATTCCAGTTTCAACTTTATTTTCCACTCCTTTCTCATCTCAACGAAAAAGTATCTTTGCTTCCAGATCCAATATTTCCTGTCTTTACAGCAGTTTCTCATCCAACGAGCAAGATAAGTGGTTGTCCATTCTGGGAGCACAGAAAAGGAATTCACATGAGCTGTCTTGTCAGTTCTCTGTCCGCCTGCGAAATTTCGCACGCTGGGTAAAATCTAGACATCCAGACACGTGGGAATGTTTGCCAATCTTCTCCAAAAAAGAATGCCGACCTTTCGGTCTTCCGAAGATTTAAGACGATCATAAAAGCGATTTCGATACAATGAGTGCAATTATACGTCATTTGTCCGATTTGCAACCCAGTAGGGGACATTTGGCTTTTTTTTTTTTTTTTTTTTTTTTTTCCCATCTTTTTCCATGTTCGACAGGGGAATGCTCGGTCACTATCTTGAGGCGGATTCGTCCCCGCCATTTGCAGATTTATGTGGTTTATGATTTTGGTAAGCTGTAAACTAATTGTCCATTAGTAGTTTCTTTTATTCGCTGATGGGCGTCATACATTTTACTATAGAGCCGTGGTCAGTTTCAGTGGCGCAGAGAGGGAGGGGGAGCAGGGGAAAAATCCCCTGGGCCTCAGCTTGTGAAGGGGCCCCCCTTTTGCTGTTTATATGATACTTAATTGTGTGTTGTCAATTTTGTAAAATAAAAAAAGTCCAAATTTAGATTATCCGTATGCTTCAAATTAATTTTTGAATGAAATTACAAAAAGCCAGCTAGAGCAAAAACCACTAACTTGACAAAAACGAGAAGTGTTTCTGATTGAGTCTTTTTTTGCAAGAAAGGTAGAGATTGACGGTATTATTCAACGGTTTGCCATGACTAAAAGTAGAAAAGATTTATTTAACAAGAAATTGTTTTTTTTTTTCGAGACACATTGTTAAATAGTGGAAGAAAGGGTTTAGCCAGAGGAGAGACTATGGGGATCAACCAACCTCCGAAATTTTCACTTTTTTGGCGTTCTGAAATTTTTTGCTGCCTGCTTGCATGGAAGTATGACTAAAAATATTATTTGTTTCAATACTGAGGAAACATGCCATGCAAAAATGTTAACGTTTCAAATACTGTTTCTCTATGGAGGGGACGAAACCTTCAAAACAAAATGTTGGTATTTTTTAGAGCATGGATGTTTATTAAAGAATAATACTCTTTTAAATTAATAATTTTAATTCTATTAATTAATTGCCAATTACTATTAATTTAAATGATTAATAATTTTAATAAGGAATAAATGATTGATCTAATATGACATCAAAGAGATTTCTGGATAGCAAAGGGACCCCAAAGATTTTATCCCTGGGGCCCCGAATTGGCTCTCTGCGCCTCTGGTCAGTTTGTGAGTTGGGGCTCGCTCGTGGCACGGACATATCGCATATCTTCTCGGCTTTGGGCGAGTGTCCAGCTAGAACAGGAACTGAGCTGTTCTCTCCGCAACGAATTTTTCTGCAATTATAGTTATTATGCCTTCTGTGTAAAAGGGCAATAACTCGTGTACCAAAAATCGCGGGAAATGCACTTTCTTTCTTCGCCGTCAAACATTTATCTCGGCGCGTGTGGGATGCGGTAATAGGTGCCTAGGGCGGAATAACATTTAAATATTTCGATAACCAAGCTGTAATTTAGATGCTTGGCGTAATTACCCTAATATGTATCTGTATACGTGCCTTTATTTGTAATAACAAAATACACTAGTTAAAGGGATAAAAATGCGTGTTATTTATATCGTTGCTTATTTGAAAAATCTCTTCTTAGGTTATTCAACTCTCCGATTGGTTGACATTTTAATTAGTTTATTTCCCTCTCTCTTTTTAAAGTAAAGTTTGTGAATTTCTCTAAACGAAATTGAAGCTTTTTGTGGTAATTTCATAAGATTATGATACAGAATAGTGCCTCGTCATTAGTGACCTGAGGAAGAGGGGCCTGCCGGCCCTTTAATTCGAAAGCTCTTCCCACTGTATAGCATAATTCTTTTTATAATTTGCTTTTATTAAAAAAATGTCCAAATTTCATGATGCCTGAATGTCATGATGTCTAAAAAAGGGGCAGTTTTTTTCTCCCCTTGTCTGAAATATGCGCGGACCACTTCATTCGTGCCCCAAACTTTGCGTCTTTTTCCAAGGACGGAGCTGGCATATTTGGTTATTTATTTATCATAAAATCCAGCCATGTTCATACACCGTTGACTTGTCTTCAGAACTGTTGCTGTCTTTGGGGCCTAGATCTTCTGGCTCTAGCATAATGTTCAATTCGGTAGCTATTGACGAGAGGATTTGCTCAGCAAAAAATCTGAGCAAGTATATTCTTTACTTCTAGTCAAATATTTTACTGTTTCCTCTTTTTCATTTAAGAAATCCATTGTGTAAGTTTATTTTATTTATGTTAATCGATATAATATCGACTTTAAAATAGCGAGAAAATTTAAAAATTATGAACTAGCAGCTGTAAGAGATATATAATACATATTAAGAAAAAATATGTAAGATAGGTTTTCGATTAATATTAGAACAAAATTTTCGAATATTAAATTCATTTGGTTGCAAGAACGGCAAAATAAGTTGTATAATAACTCTGATAATCATTTTTCGTTTGAAAATTTTTAGATACTTAAGCTGCGTACCCGGGGGAGGACTCTATATTTACATATAATGTCCTGATTTGAACTGGCTCTATTTTTTCGGTTCCCATCATTAAAATAGGTCATGAACCACCACTGATGATACAAGTAGTATTAATTATACGGAGTTACAAAAATTAAAGACAAAAATCAAACCCTGCAATGGAAATTTCAAGTTTTTTTTTTTTTTACAAACATTTTAAATGTGAGAATTGGAAAAGTACATTTTGAAAATTTTGAAGCATTTTTGTCTGCTTTATCATTACATTAAATGATGGTTAACAAGGACAAAAGTGCAGAGCCTTCGGCGTATGCCTATTACGCCTTATGGGAAATCATATAAGGCCACTGACTCTATAAAGTTATTTCAGCAGGGAATATGTGCCCCCCTCCCCCACGTCTTTCTCTTCCTCTTGATTCGCCTGTAAAGAAAAGTTCTTCAAATCTATAATTAATTTCACTACTATTCATCCTTTAAGAGAAAAATGTTTGATATTTTTTTTTTTTAGTATGCACGCTTTATACTATATGCAGTTTCCGTAACGGATCTAGGGGAGGGGCTAAGGAACATCACCCCCCCCCCTCCTTAAAAGAGATTGCTAAGGGGTAACATCGTGCTTTGTTATACATTTTGAATAGGTAAAATGATCTTTTTTTATATAATTTAGCCCCTTCCAAAAAATTTTACACTGGTGAGACAATTTTGCTTTATTGTATATTTTGCTTGGGTGAAATAAGCTTTTTTTCAAAAGTTAGCATTTCCCAAAAAACAATTTCTGTATATACCACTGTGCAGTTTCACAGAGCAACATTTCTAAATACTTTAAATAAGCGTATTCTGAAGAATGGCGAGGTAATCTTTGTGTTAAAAGACGTAACTTTTAGTTAGAAATTACAAATCAATGGAGTTTATGTTAAAAATCCTCGTGCGTACCCCACTGATTGTGAAACAAACATGGCTTGGCCCAGGCCCAGCTATACCTTCACGCTTCATGTACTCCGTTGCCTGAGAACGACTTCAGAAATTATCTTCACAAGAGAGAAAATAACGATTCATAGATACAATTGAGTAGTCGCTAGTTTCTGGGCCCGGATAGCTCAGTCGGTAGAGCGTTAGGCTTTTAACCTAACGGTCCAGGGTTCGAGTCCCTGTTCGGGCGGTTTTTTTCTTTTTCTTGTTATGGAGTTTGAAGACTTCATCGAAAACTTTTCATCTTCTCTCACTAAGAGTTCTTTTCTCTTTTGATTGAAAAAAGTACATATATATATATGTGTATTTTTTTATATTTTTTGTGTGTATGTATGTGATAATCTTCAGCATGAAAAAGCATATATCGTTTAAAAACGAACTGTATATTAAACATTCTATGTTTAATAATAATAGCACAACGCAAAACATTACAATGCTTTCCATTTAATTTCGAGTTATAAAGTAGAAGCGCATACATTCTTGTTTTGTAGAAGCGTGAAAATTCACTTATTTGGGGGGGGGGGGGGGGGGGGATAATGAATCTTGTTAAACTTTATTAACGCAAAATTTTCGAAGAGTTATAAACCCTAATAAATAATAAATTAATAGAGAAAAAATAAAGTATGCATTTTCAACAAGATTTTTAAAATCCTTTAATATTCCACACCTTATTTGAGACAATTTTATCAATGTGGGATATTTGTTGAAATAAAATTAAAAGGCGAATAAGTAAAACATTAATAAATCAATCGCTTTGATTATCTCTTTAACCTTTTACGGACCAGTGTTTCCATTTGGGAACAACAAATTAAATTTTATCAATACTGACTTGAAAAAATTAGCAGATATAGTTTAAAGATGACTTGATTTTTTGAAATAGAATTTGCATTTCTATCATTCGTGGGAAACTGGATTTAAAAAAAATCATAAAAATAACCATTTTCATAAATTTTTAAGGAGCTATCTTGATATCCCCCCTCACTCTTCAAACTTAAACTTTACTTAAATTTAAAAATAAATCTGATATTCATTCTTAATATTTCACTTATTATTTAAACTCACTTATTTCACTTATTATTTTTACCCATAAAAATGTAGTCAAAGTGTATCCCCTAAAAGTATAGTCAGAAATGATCAATGTTCCCAATTGGCAATGCAGTGAAAATTGTGGGAGGGGGGGGGTTACGACTACTGCAATTCACATATATGTGTAGGTGTATATGATGAGGGAGTGAAGAATATACATTTTGTATGGCAAAAAATTCCTCATGGGGGGTTGTGACCCCCCTAACCCCCCCTTCCTTGGATACGCCACTGTTTTCTCCTAGGGGTACAGAAGAAAAGACCGTACAGAAATGTTCATAGCAAATATTTTTTTTTGTTTTGCCATAAATTATATTTTTAGCAGACTTTAAAAAAGGAGAACGTTATATTCGACGGTTTTGGTTTTTAATTTTTCGTTTAAGACTTACGTTGTGATACTCACTGTACAAGCCTGAATTTTTCTATTAAAACAAACTTTTTGAATTATTTAAAGTGCAAGTACATTAAGCGTTAGAACCCTTTAAAAAGACAGATCACGGTCTTCCCATTCTTGGTACATAGCCCTAACTCAGCTCGTATCTTTGTCATAACACAACACAAGTACATTAAATTTTAAGGTAAAAGAAAAAAAAAAAACCTTCTATTTGAATTTCATGCATTAGTTTACATGTCAGGAATACCAGGTACAGCGGCTCGATGGTCTAGGGGTATGATTCTCGCTTTGGGTGCGAGAGGTCCCGGGTTCAAATCCCGGTCGAGCCCGATGAGTTAATTTTTCCCCTATTCGTTTGTTTCGAAAATTTTGGGGAAAAAATACTTTTTATCGAAATAATATTTGTTTTATTTTTATCAAATGCTTCTTAAAAAAATACTTTATTTGAAATTAAAGTATTTTTTATTATATTCCCCCACCCTAAAATTTCAATATATATTTGCATCGTTTTCGAATAAAAATCGAATAAAGACAAGGTAAGAATATCGAAAAACATTTAAATGATTGTATATTTTATTATTCGAGGAGGATATTTATTTTACAATCATTTAACAAATAAACATTCAAACCCTAAATTACTGCCATCTTCCTACCTGATAATCTTTACCTTTATTTTATTTTATTTATTTTTTTTTTAATTGTGTATGAAAATAATAAATTTACTAATCTTTATATCAAATGCATGCTTCAAATATTTTTTGCACAAAGAGTATTTATTAATATTAAAAAAATATTTTTTTCCTTAAAAATTGTTTGTGTGTGTGTGTGTGTGCGCGCGTGCATGTGTGCCGTTTTTCTTCGCTACAGACAACTAACATAAGAAATGCGGTTTATCTTACAGTTAAAAAAAAATTAATTAATGATAAACAATTAATCGAATTTTTACTGATATCACTAAAGCAATTATAAGTAAAATTCCGATAAATCACCGGAAAAAAATACACGCCATCTTTACTGAAATCAAAGTTGGACTAAAGAGACTTAAAAAAATAATAATAATTTTATTTATTAATTTCGAGTAATTAAAATTGTAAACGATATGAAATATTTTATTGAATTAAATGTGACTGATTTATCAGGTGCCATTTAAATGCACAAATGTCACGAAATTTGAATAATAATGTCACCAAAAAGGGGTATTTCAAAGTACTGAGTCTTCGCCGAATTGCTTAAAACAGAAATACAGTGAAACTCATAGCGACCATCTCCAGTAAGCAACCACTTCTATTAGCGACCTCCAACGACCGATTTTCCCTCTATCTAATATTAAAAGGTCTTCTAAAAGAGATCACACAAACCTCTATAAGCGACCGGTCCCTGTTCCCCGTCCGAAAATTTTCTTGCATTTTTTTCCCCGGAAATAAGTAAACAAACATCACATTTCAAACCAGTCGCTCTATTGCAAATCGACAGCAGGTGAAAGTCCAGGTACACATCACGTACAAATCTTAGGTTATGGAAGCGATGTGTCTAACTAAGAAACAAGTGATTTTACCGTTTGAGCAACGCAATGATGTGATCGAGTCACAAGCAAAAGAAAATTCGGAGAGGAAGTTAGAGGTCACTTTTGTTTGTGGGAAAACCGCAAAAGCGAACTTTAAAGCAAATAGATTTTATTATAGAAAACTCAGAATGCATGGATCAATGCTCTTTTGTCAGATGTAAGAAATAAAATAGAAAGAGGCGTACTCTCGAAAAGAGAAAAAAGAATGAAACAATCCTCAAAATACAAAATATTTTATTAAAATTTAAATTTTAAAGATATGTTTGTATAATTACTTATGTATTAGTAAACAATTACATTCGGTGGTGCACCCAGGATTTTTGGTAAGGGGAGGGGCTGGGATACAAATACTGCTTAACTCGGTTATAGTGACCTCGATTAAAGTTACAACTCTCTTATAACGTCAAAATATTCTGTACCACTGGACTGGCCCATGGAACACAAGCCCACAGGCAATGTAACTCGTTATGGAGTCATAAAAAATTATCTGATTTTTTCAGTGACGTGTAACCGAGTTTAGCAATGATTCATAAACCAACTGTATTTATTAAAAACAAAAACTAACATCTTTTTGGTAAAAAAATACTTTAGAAATAACTTGAAGACAATTAAAAAATTTAATTCATTAGTGACAGTTTAAGCAACGAAAACAAATTTTACAAAAAGCAAATTAAACCAGTTTGCTCCATATTAATTGCCAAATTGCCTTTTTATACTGTTTATGAATAGGAAAAGAAAAGATACAGTTAAAGCTCAATAATATTCCCTATTAAGCTAGAATTTTGCGAAGTCTTTTAGAAATAAAAAGTGTTAGTTTCGTTAAAAAGAAAATTTACCAAATTTGGCAACTAGATTCCTAATTTTGCCAAGTGTAACAGAATGCGCCAATGTTAGGGGAAAAGACCCTCCACCCTGCCTCCTCTTTAGTAAGGGCCCTGGTTCAGGCAGGTTAAATTTCTGTGGTTTTTGTGTACCATATATTTTTCAGCATGCTTAGTTTAAATTTAATTAATGCATATGAATACGTATTTTAAATTAATATTTTGCACCTGTAGATATGTTCGTTTATTTCTGACTTCAACTATTTAAGAGTCGAAACCAAGTTACACTTAAAACTTTTCAGAATATAAGAATAATATTTATTTCCCAGGAAGGTATAGAGTTTATAGTGGGAGCTGTAGAGGATCCAGGGGGCTTCAGTCTCAAAAAAAAAAAAAAAAAAAAAAAAAAAAAAGAGATTGCTAAAGGCTAACATTCTGCTTTATTAGACACTTTATATAGGCAATTTTCTTTCTTATAACTTAGCCACTTCCAAAAATTTTACATTGGTTTAGACTAAAATCTTTCTTTATTGTATATATTTTGTTTGGGTGAAATAAGCCTTTTTCAAAGCTTAGCCCCTCTCGAAAAAATTTCTAGATCCGCCAGAGTGTGAGGTCTATTTCTTTTGACCAGGACGTCTTGATCGGGCTCTGCTCAGAAGCGGCCCGGCATGGCTCGCATCGGAGCGCCCTTTACGAAGGGGCGATATTCCGAAATCAAAAACTAAGAAAAATTTGATCTGGAGCATAAAGGGGGGCGCCTTTTTTACGTTTGCAGGGGGGCGCCACTACCCTAGGGCTGTCCTTGGCTTTGCTTATAAGATCAACCCCTTTCCACCCATAATATCACCTCCCCCCCCCCCCCCCACACACGCCCCACGACATCTCCGCCTGTCTTAAATCAATCAACCAGGCAATCAAATGATAAGAACTGGAGCAGATAAGCAAAAATTAACCGGGTAACTCCAATTTTGGGAACTTTCTGACCGTCAAACACCGCGTTGTTCACCACCAACAACTGCGTTTTCAACAGGCAAATGCGATTAAATCCATCAGCAAATGCAAGTAATAAACGCATGGGAAGAAGACGCCAGGGGAAAAAAAAAAACTGCTTTCAACAGCGTCAGCTGTGAAGTCTCAACTTCCTATGGCACGTATTACTTACCGAACAACACAGCATCCGGACGATGATAAAAGTATAGAAAGGATTGATTCATAAGGCTATCTGTTTTTGGGTATATACACTGACAAAAGCGTTGCATGCAGGACAAGTAAATATTCGATCTGCGTAAAATGCCAAGATAAGGGGATCTTTTTCCATGCAATCTGAACTTGGGATTCTCATTCTCCTCTCGCGATAAAATGGCGACCGGAGATGTTCGAAGTTCAGAAATTTCTATGTGGCGGGCGATAACCCAGAAGCCATCTGTTCGTTTTTAATTAAACATTGTTGTGATAGGTTCTTTGTTGATTTTATCTTGAGTAATACCCCGCGTGTGTGAGTAGGCCTGACGCTCCAAATGTATAAGACACGTAGCTTAGGGTGCATAGTCACGGAGAGAGCTGTTGATCCATAAGAGAGTTTAGCATGTTTGTTTCTCCCCATTCCTCAGATAGCTTATCTGTTTCACTTTGAAAGTCTAACATACTCATGAAATCGCTCATTCTGTGGCAGATCACTTCATAAAACAATTGGCATTCCGCTGTTATGGTAACTGACTACATTCGGAGATCATTTTTTAAAAATTGTATTGTGTATTAAAGCAAATCGAGGGCAATCTGTTCTAAAGAGGTTTGCTTTGGGCAGAGGACATTTGAAGGGATTCTAACGCGTATTCACATTACATCTAGAGAAAACCGTCCAAAATACAGCTTCATCCCATTCTCGGCAGATAGCTCATAAGCAGATTTCCCATAACAACACAAACAAAATACCACGCAGTTATATCGTTGGTTACGCGATAGGCCCAAACCCGGTACCTTCAGCCATCTACAATGTTCAGTGTCTTTATCCACTCGACCATGGTGGGGCCCATTTTCTTTAAATTAAAAAACAGTATATGGGAACTGAATATTTTTTCAAAATAGATATAGTATGCAATATTTCGAAGACAAAATGTACAATTGTGTTCATTAATTATATTAACAAATTTTGACTAATCGGGGGAAAAATGTATATGTATATATACAAAAGACCAGTGGCGCACCCAGGATTTTAGTTTGGGGGGGGTGGGGCTAAGGTTACATATACTGATGAACACAGTTATAGTGACCTCGATTATATTAATAACTCTCTTATAACGTCAAAATATTCTGTAGCACTTGTCCATAACTGTATTTCACACACTAGCTGTAAATATTTATTTAAAAACCAACGTCCTTTTTTCAAAAATAGTTTAGAAATAATTTGTAGAGACTTTTTAAAAGTAAAATATTTTAATTCATTAATGACAATTTTCGATTTTTAAAGCTTTTCAGATCTAACTCTCCAGCTTTGAGGGGGGCTTTAGCCCCCATAGCTCCCCCCCCCTCGTGGATGCGCCTATGCAAAAGACACTCCCCTCACGTCACCCCCCCAAAAAAAAGACGCTTCGCAACAAGTGACAAGTCAACACGTGCAAAAATATCAAAATTACTAAAAAATTGTAATTTTTCAAACACTTAACGTAAAATAGTTTCTTTTAGACTTCATCATTAAAACAATAACTTTTAAGTGAGTTTTAAAATTGAAGACAAAAGACTTAAGTAACTGGATTCGACGTTTTCAGATCTCAAAAATTTCGACCGGAACAGTATGAAACCACGTCAGCGACAGCTGTTGTACTCACGTGATTTGATAACACAGCTATTTTAAACTTCTAGTTTCGCGAAATACTAACGTGGCTCGGTGGTCTAGGGGTATGATTCTCGCTTAGGGTGCGAGAGGTCCCGGGTTCAAATCCCAGCCGAGCCCAGTAGGTTATTTTTTTCTAATCTTTTACTCCCCTGATTTTTCCATCTTTCTGCACTAACCCCGTGGAGTTGCAGCCTTAAAAAAGCTTTTATTTTATTCTAAAAAACTATTTATTTCTTAACATTCTTGATTTTTTTTCAAAGTTTTATGTATTTTAAAATAAAAAGCTGTGCTACTTTAGTTTACACTTATATAAGGTGACCATATGTCCCATTTTGAACGGGACAGTCCCTTTTTTAGGTGGCTTGTCCCGATGTCCCCGGCAACGTCCCGTTTTTAGAAAGAGAGCAACCCACGGTAACGATTTTAATAAAGGCCGCTAAAAATCTAAAATCATCCAACGGCAGTGTCTGTAAAAAAAAAAAAAAAAACTGACTTCCCTCTCCTCTCGAGACGCAAAGAAAACGCTGGGGGTATGTATTGTTTTTGTGTTTGTTCTTTTAATGTTCTTTTGTTGCCAATTATTTCAATTTATTTCTTTTTTTAAAGTCATATTCCTCTTTTGCTTATTCCTCCCCCTCCCCCGATCTCCACTTTATTTTCCTTTTCCACTGTGGTTTTTAAGAATTTTTTCCTTCCGAATGACCACTTCCTTTTTTCAGTGTGTCCTTTTGTTTACATTTCTCACTTTCCTACTTTCCTGCCTTGTGTCGGATGGTGTTTATGAAGTCGAAGAAGGGCCTACCCCTTGTAGCACCCGAAACGAAACGTCTAGCACTATTTTTTATAGTATATGTGTATTTTAGCAAAGTTTTTTTTTTTTTCATTTTATTTCGATATTAACATTAACACAAACTATTTTCGCTTTTTCTTAACAACTATAAGATACCCATAGACCCGTAAATTCAGTCTCCTATTACCTTAAAAACAGTATATGTCCCGTTTTGAGGAAGAAAATAAATACACTATTGCCAAAAATGTAATAGTAATTTTGAAGGAAAAAATAAATGGTCACGTTAAACTTATAAGAAGTACAGTCGAACTCACAACACGGTTCGGTTATTGAGAGACCGGATTTAACGAAAACAAATGTTAAACAAGGGTAATAATTAAAATAAAATGTACGTTTATTTTGCTACATATTTTTAATTAATAGTAAACCCACTTCATACGATCACTCGGATTTAACAAACAAAATTTTTTCGGTCCCTTCAACGCCGTTATAGCCAAGTTCGATTGTACAAGACTTGATGGACTGAGTGCATGCGAAGTTTTGTTGTTGTTGTTGGTGTGATTATGGCAACGCTATCCTAGGGCGATCTGTCAAGGATTGGGGGGGGGTGCCTTGGTAAGAGGACTTTGTAAGGGGTTCTAACGTGTATTCACGTTACATCTGGAGAAAACCTACCAAAACTCCAGACCTAGATCGACAGCCGTGTGCGATAGGACCCGGGACCTTCGGCCGTCTACCATTATCAGTGACATAACCACTGTACCATGATGAGGCCTGCATGTGAAGAAAAAAATACACCCCCAAAACAAATATAAAAACAAACTCAGAATTTTGAGCGATGACGTTTCAAGTCCCATGCCTATTTATTTCAGTCTATTTTTGCGAGTATGGGTCTACTTTCAGAGGTGATAAAACAAAAACACAAATCAAATAAGATAATCCTCGTCCTTAGTCTACGTTGAAATGCGTGATGTATTGCGAAAAACGTCGTGTGATTTCGGTACATAAATACAAATAAATTATCTAATTATATGTCAAGAACTTCCAAAATTTTTAGAATGTCTCTTTCCAACAGGGTTGAGATTTTGTCGTCAAAAACTGTTTTTGACATGACAGAGGTAAAAACCGTATTTTTACCGGTAAAAACTGTCAAAAACCTACTTTATTTTATGGTACAGCAAACAAATTTCTATATAAAATTTTCTTAGCTATTAAAAACTGTAATTAATTATAGTATTATGAGCATATATAATTACTTTATTATGCTGTTAAGTCGAAAAATAATAAATATATACAATATTAAGCTATTAAAAATTTTGATACCTACCTTTAAGTTTTTGCGATGAAATTTAAAATCAGAATTTTTGCACTTATAAAATATTATTACATTTTTATTTTATTTTTTAAGATACAATGGATGCCTGGATAATCTTAAAATATTTATCCAAAATTTAAAACCACCCCAAATATGAACCAAATAAAAAGAAAAAAAAAACAAAAACAAAAAAAAAAAAAAAAAACACTGCTACTTTTATCGAACTAAAACCGTCATTTAATTAAAAAATTCGCATTAATACAAACCAAAAGTGTATGTAAAATGACACTTTTAGCAATCAGAATCGCTGCTTCGAAGCACGTGATAAAAAGTTTCTCAAGTTTGTTTCTTTAGTGCCCTTTCCTACATCAAAAATTTTACAAAAAATTCTAAGGCTGGATAACTTGTACTTTACATCCTCCCCCCTCCCACCTAGTGAAAAAAATCATCTAATCAGAATTTCTACGGTGTAACACATAAAATGCTTCACGGTATTGAAAATTAATACTGGAATGTCATAAAATAAAACATTATAAATAAAAAATAAATAAATAAAAATCATTTTACTTACAATATATAAAATTATGGAGTAATTATGTTGGGAAAATGTAAATTTCCAAATTATATTTTTTAACGTTTATGCAGTTATTTTTTGTCAAATATCTTTCATAACCTTTTTCTAAACTTATTGTTTTAAGATGCAATCCTTATTTAAATTATAATTAGCCGAAATAAAATAGGTATGAAATGTTACCAAAAATCTGTGTTTTCGACATTTTTGAGAAGGAGGTTTTTGACACGACCGTAAAAACCATGGTAAAATTCTGTAAAAACCGTCATGCGTCAAAATCTTGCCAACTCTGCTTTCCAATAGGGGTGGCCTAACTTCACACTTCGGCCGTCCACCACGTTCAGCCTGTTATCCACTTAGCCACGGTGGCGCCCTCAACCGGTTGATATACATTTGAATATTCATATCATGTTTACTTTATAAAGCACGCAAATGTAAAAATAGTTTCCCCCTTTTAAACTTAAACCTGCGAGAAAACGTTTTACCTAGTGTTATAATTATTTCCCCAAAATAAAACCAAAATACACTTAGCTCAGTACCAAATAACTGCAATACCAAAACAGCTGTGGTAACCTTTCTTAAGATTAAGTAAATACCATGTCCAATGTCCATTTCTCAAGCAGAAAAGAAATGCAAATATCCAATGTAATTATATATATATATATATATTGTACTCCAAAAGAAAAATCAAGAAGAAAATCAGTTGAATAAACTAAACTTCTGAAAATGTGAAAAAAGAATACCACAAAGTACGATTCAGGAAAAGAAAAAAAAAAAAAAAAGGACAAACACAAACAGTCAGAAATGGTTTTTCCAGTTGTTTAAATCAAATTCTGAAAACGATATATTTCGTATCAAATGCTTTTTCCGATTGCACGGGGGCAGCTCACCCACAAACTGAACTGAAGAGATCACAACCATAAAAATGACGAAATATAGAATAGAAAATAACCGTTTCGTAAGCGACCCAAGTTTTTAGTCCGATATCTATTTATTTCTCAGGCAGTCTTTCGGAATTCAGAAAAAAGAGGGAGTGGGGGGGGGGGGGAGTTAAGAAAAGAAGAAATAAAATAAAAGAAATCATATTTTTGTCTCCCCCCCAACCCCTCTAAAGTCTGCGACGAAATGCATCTGACATTTGCTATTATGCCGACGACAAATCGATTCCGGGGGGAGGGGGGGGGGATGTTTTGAGGGTAACGGTTTATTTATAAGTAACGTGAAGTTTCAAGTTTTGTGTCCAAGCAAATTGTTAGACAAATACTGTGGAAACGTAACGTGTGTAATGTGACCACCCTGGGAAACGACAACAAAACTGGCCAATTTATTTGGTGAACCGGTAAGTTATGTCGTTTTCCCCCAAAATATTAAATTCGAACGAATAAATTTTTAACACGTTCTTAAGTTACAAACGAGTAGTGCCTGAACACTGGATTCATATTTGCTGCATTTTAAAGCAGTATTTCCATAGATATCTTTAATAAACGAATTAAAGAAGGAAAAAAAAAAAAAAAGCCATGTGAAGGGAAGAGGGGGGGGGGTAGGGTGACCACCAAATTTCCTTGGAGGACAAATTTCCAAATTTCATGAAACTGATTTTTAAGCTTTCGGTGTGTGCTACATTATTGCAACAAGAATTTTATGGATGTCTCTCTTCTTAGATATTAAGAGGGGTAACTGAAGTGAACTTTTTGCCCCCCTACCACAGCATGAGTCCCGAATTTTGAAAATTCGTGACCCATGGTGGTTCGCGTTTTAATAATGTAATTAAGACTAGACCTTACTTTCTGGCCTCTTAATATAAAGATCATTTCACAAAAGGTACCCACCATTTTGTTATCCACGAATACACAATTCGTTAATGCTTACAATTTTGGTGAGCATTTGTACAAACACTCTACAATTTATTTTCAAGACCTCCAGATTAATAAAGAGACAGAACTAAAAACAAATAACTGAATATTAGATAAATAAAAATTCAAGCACATTAAATTATGTATTGTACACAATATTGATTTTCATATAGTACTTACTTTCAAATATTTGGATTATATTGACACTAAGTAAGTAAAAAGTTTCTATAAATGATTTTACAATCAATGTAGTACTTTAAATACTACTTCTTGAACAACACTGATTTTAAAGAATAAAATTGTAAATTATATAGTTTCATGAAGATGTTTTATAAATAGATTTTTAATCATAGTTTGTCATTGGCGTACTCTACTATTTTTATAAGTGTGCATATTCAATGTTAACAGCACTCTCACCCATCCATCTGTTTAGCCAAACTTACGTTGGATATACACTCAAAAAAGCACGACTAATTTGTAGGTAAAATATAGCATGCGTAGCCCTGGTAGCGCATAATTTGCCATGACATCTGTTTTCTTTTTCATAAATACACGTATTTTTAATATTGATGTGTTTTCCCCATTTCTAACCGTATGCAGTGTACTCCAAAAAGGGATAACGGGCTTTAATTCTTTATATATTAGAGATAAGAGAGGGCAGTGTAAATCGAAAAAAATATTCAAAATAAGGTCTGAAATAAGACTCCGTAAAAAAGAATTCCTCTGGTTAATTTTCAAAAAGTTACACTTTTTAAATTTGGATACGACCCCCGTACAAAACAATTCCCAATGAATAAAATGTGCCCCATACACTCATGAGACGACATACAAAATTTGAGAATTATACCTTAAAAAGTGTCACAAAAATATGAAGATAAATATAACGCTGACTACCACTTTTTCACGGCTCTCGAAGGGAAACAAAATCTCATCGAATGATCGCATTTCAGGAATTGTATGGATGTTACGAAAGAAAATATTTTTTTACACTTTAGCAGTAACCGTTTACATTCAAAATCATGTATAGTCCCCCGATCATCTTTCTTTAAAGATATTTCTGCGACGTTTTAGGATGAAAGGTAAATTTGGTACATCACTTTATTAGTGAATGGGGCTCATTTTACTAACTGGGAATGCTTTTGTACGAGGGTCTTATACATATGTAAAAAGTGTCACTTTTTAAAAATAAATGACAGATTTTTTTCTTAACCGAGTATTATTTCCGGCATTATTTTGAACATTTTTTGTTATACCGCCCACTTATCTATCTCAAATAGATAAAGAATTAAAGCCCGTTACCACCTTTGTGGAGTACCCTAAATTTTGCTGTATAAAGCTATATTTACTTATTATTAATTAGCATTTAAGCGTTTTAAGTTAACTTTTCACAAATTATTGAATTACATTATATTAATCAGTATACGGTTATACATACCGTGTTCACTCGCACAATAGTCGAACTTTTTTGCCAATTTTTCATGGTGGTTCCCCGTATAATAGTTGCCCTTAGACGGGCAGCTATTATACGGGGAAAATATACTGCATAATATTGTAACTCTAAAGCTTTTTTTTTTCTTCTTCAAAACGGGGGTGCTACTATTATGCGAGGTCGACTATCACGCGCGTAAACACGGTAATTAAGTTATGTTAGAACTAACAGTTTCAGCTTGAAAAAGTAACAAACATGCAAACACGGCCTAACCAGAGTAGGCCGCAGCAGCAGGACGGCAAAAGTTTAAGGGCGGCATTTTCTTTGCTTTCCTATTTTTTTTTTTTTTTTTTTTAATTCGCAGGCGGAAACATCACTTTTTCTTTTTTCGCTTTTCTTTTCCTTGTCCACATTAAAAAAAAAAGCACTTATCCACGAATACAAACATTTCGTCACTTCTTGTGTCATAAATGTCATTTGCCATGGCGAATGATTACTGATGACGCACCCCCCCCCCCCCCCCCCCCGCAATATAACGCGTACATGAATTCTATGAGCTGAAGAATTTCTTAGCTAATGGACCTTTCAGTTTAAGCCAATGTTTTTCTCTAGAACACATTTTTTTTGACTGACAGCGCAGTAGTACGAAGGTAATTTGGAAAATAACTTTCTCTTGGCCAATAAAAAGGAACAAAACATTATTACTTGAAAAGATTTATTACAAAAGATACAGCAGTATTTCAGCTAATTCTCAACAGAAGAATCTTAGGAATCGTAACACTTGTCATAACGTGGGATGAGATTATGTAGTCCAGTGTCCTAGAAGTCTGCTGCCTGAGAATGGAGCCAGCATGTCACAGTTGTTTGCAGTCTTCGTCAGGGGAAAAGTGATACCCGGACAGGAATTTCTTTAGGTGGATGTCACTAGGTGTAATACAATCTGTACAGTAGGGTGGATGGCCAAAGACCTCCAGTGAAAGTTAGGGTTTGGGAACTTTTTTTTCCAGTGAAATTTCTGGGAGGTGTTTGACCAGATATGAAAGTATATGTTTGATATGAAAGTTAAGAGAGCATATTCAGCAGATTTTAATTTTGCCTATGGTCATCATGGATCTAAAATGCACCCCTGCATACAAACTGACAAATTTTTTGCTTTATAATGTCAGTAGGCTACACAATAATATATTTTTTTACAGTAATATTCTAACCATAATACAATTCTTTTTTTTTTCAACAGAACAGAAATAGAGATATTGATTTGATGAGAAGCATTTTGATACAGAGATGGATAAACATGCAACAGCAAACCAAACTGTTAGAAATTGAAATCTAAACACATAAAAAGAGTTCTGCAGTCACAGCTCAAAATATAATTTCCGTTGAAATTCTAAAAAAATAAAAATAAAATAAAATAAAATAAATAAAAAAAAATTTAAAAAAAAGTGTTTGTTTTCTATTTTATAAAACGAAAGGACAAAAACATTATTTAACATAGTGACAATCAGGCACGTAGCCAGGAAAATTTTTCGGGAGAGGGGGGGGATATGAACTTATATGTGTATAAATAGACGGAATTTCATCACTAATCCAAAAATTTCGGGGGGGGGGCATATATCCCCCCACCCGGCTACGCCCCTGGTGACAATAATTTTGCAAGTACAGCGATTTTGCATGCTTATTATTCAATGCGACATGGAACTTTTGAACCATCAATATCACCATCACCATCAATTTGAACCATCAATAATCAAATTACATGAGTTGTTAAACCATTTTAAAATATCTCTTTAGAAGCTGTACAAACAGAATGTTACAAACAATAAAACAATGAAACATTCAGGAGAGAAGGAGGAAAAATATATCAAACATACAATATTTTGCAACATTTAATCAAGTGCATCTTTTTTTCTTTCTTTTCTTTTTCTTTTTTTGCATAAAACATGCGAGTTTATAAACACCTTTGTAAGCAAGCTTATTGAATTTAATATCATAGAATACTATTCAGAACTACTGTTTTTCCAAGAACAGCCATAATAAGTTAAGTATTTAAATGTATCAGAGGGAACAGCAAGGCTGATTTCTAAGACAGCGCGTTAAAAAACTCACCAACAGAGATTGTAAATCCTTTTGTCTTCCTATTGCTACCGCACAACAAACTTGAAATCAATTTTATAAACTGATCTTGCTGATGAACTTTCAAGCCAACAAGTGCATCATCAGAGCAGAAATAAATTTCAGTCTCTGATAATACCCCAGCTAGCAATGCAACCAAATATATACCATGCAGCTGGAAAAGGAAAAGAAAGGTATTAAACACAAATACATGTATTAAGATTTCGTGAAAACTATAGTAAAGCAACGCTAAATGTTTTTTAAAGGGTTAAATTCTTATAAGAAAAAAGTAATTTGAAAGAAAAAAAAAATCATTTTTTAAATGTTTAAATCTTAGTGTGAAAAGAAAAGTATTAAAGACAGAAATATATGCATTACAATTTCGAGAAAACTATAGTAAAGCAACGTAAAATGTTTTTTAAAGGATTAATTTCTCAGAAGAACAGGAACACACACGATGCATAATTAATTTGGAAAAAAAAAAAAGAAAGAAAGAAAAAGAAAAAAAAAACCCACTTTTTAAGTGTTTAAATCTTAGTGCGAATCGATACTTACATTGATTGAACAAGAGCGGAAATAATACAAAAAAATTGAACTGTTTCAAAGTAAATGAAGGCAAGTATAAATTTAAAATAAATTTAATTTTATTCTTAAATTTTCGGATTTAAGAAAAAGAAATTGCACTTCGAATTTATTTGTGTTCGTCAAAAGCTTCACGAATCAAATGACATTAAAAATGTGGTTCTACTTTAAAATTAGCAAAAAGTCTCCCAATTAATATTTCTTTATCGTTTAACTTTTAATAAAGGCCTAAAAGTGCATTTTATAACTACCCTCCCCCCCCCCCCACACACACACACTAAAAAAATAAAATAATTTCTGATACGTAACCATAAATTTTAATCAATGGCTACCACTTATGCAAACGAAAAGTATGAGAATATGAGGAATTTTTCGTGAGTGGCGCATTTTTTACTTGAGAGTCCGTTAATCTGAGTTTCGATGGGTTTTTGAAACTCGTTGCATCAAAATGACGTATTTCTCACGTAAACTCGGAGTCACATTTGAAAAATAAAGAAAGATAAACTTTGCTGATTATAAACCATTTTCTAACACAGACTTATTTGGACTTATACACTTAACAAATAGTAAACCTATTCGCCTCTCCTCGGTTGCAAAAATGTGACTGCCTTTCTGTGTCTATCGTTACCTCCGCTTGATACCAGCGATTTTACAAGCGTAACAGCACACGACAGAGAAGCCTTTGAGGAACCATGCCCGAAAAAACTATGGGAAACAGCGAAGCATTTAAGCAACACTCCCAGGAAGCAAAAATATATAGCATTAGTAGCCCCATCAACATAAAAAAAATGCCAGAATAGCATCCTTTTTCTTAATTTTAGCAGCCGATGTAGTAGAATTTTTTCTAAGGGGCATTCGGGGCACGTGCCCTGGGCCACCGATTTCTAGGGCCCCCGAAAACATCATTTTATGTAATTATAATAACTACAAAAATTGTCTCTCAAGAGTAAAATTTCTGATTACTTACTGCATTTCATCACTAATATTCAAAATTTTCAACTTAATGCAACTTGTAAATGTTAAAAATTATCCATTTTTTACGCAAATTCAATAGAACACCTCAGCATGCTCCTCCTCTTATCGTTTCTAAGGTGTCTAAGTCTGCAAATACCCATAAAAACATTTCAAAACAGAAAAATTCATAAAAGAGGTATTGGCATGACATTTTACTGATTTGTAAACGTTTACATATGGTTAACTTAGGAATAATAATAGGTTTTAACTTAATTTAATTAAGTAATATTCTGCGAAATATCTTTGTGCGCCCCCCCCCCTAAAAAAAAAAAAAGTATCTGCGCCCTGGGTCCCCAGTTTATGTATGATCAGTGTGTAGATCAGTCCCTGGCTCTAAAAAAGAAAAAGCACAAGATGAAATAATAAAATTGATTTTTCTTTTTACTTGCTCGTTATATTTCCCTGTTCTTTCTCAACATTCATACATTATACACTGACTGAATACAAGTAACAATTATAAATTTTCTAGTAAAATTATCAAGTAAAAAAAAATACACTAAATAATTAAATAAAACAAAAAAAATCTCGTTTATTACATTTTAGAGCTCTCTTGCCTACATTAGCAGACTAATGATTAGCCTTTCACTGTGTACAAATATGAACCATGACAAAATCACTACAGGGTATCCCAGGATAGCCGTGACAGTGTCCTAGGGAGATTTTGAAGGATTGGTGAGATAGAGCAGCGGTGCGCAAACCGGGGATCGCGAGATAATTTTTGGGGGTCGCCAAGTTCAAAGAGATTCACATTTATGAAAAATCTGCAATTATTCATTTCAAAGAACTGAAATAATACAAGAGAAGAAACTGACAATTATTATTTTACGAGCGCGATATTCGCGATCGCTATCACGGGGCTTCAAAACGACGTTATCATGCATAGTGATCTTCAAAATTATTTTCGATTAAAACAAAACATCGATCTCGATTGGATCCAGAGGATGACTTACGATTTGCGATTTCCAATACAGATCCGAACATAGAAACAATCATGAGTTTTTTGCAAGCAAATATTTCACATTGACTTTTTATGATGTAAAGTTTTTTTAAAGTATTTTTCATTAAAAAATATTTATATCCATATGCATAAATAAAGCATTGTTTAGTAAAATTATGTGTTGATTCATTAACTGATTTTTATAATGTTACAACTTTTATAACATTTTTATGGTGGTTTATAAGTTTGGTGCGCTATTTTAAAAACGCGTTATTTCAATCGATGACGTCACGACACTCCTTTAAAAACACCCTGTAAGAGCAACTCCCAGAAAGAATTTCAATGTAACTTCGTTTTCAATTAAAGAAAATTCTACTGTCTATGCAGGGGTCGCGACAAAATTATACTCAAAATAGGGGGTCGCGACAAAATTTTACACAAATTAGAGGGTCGCAGATGAAAATAGTTTGCGCACCACGGAGATAGAGGACAGAAATAGGAAAGGAAATGCGAATAACGAAGAACAAAACTTGTACTTCTTCAAATATAAAGAGCTGCTTAAAGTAGAGGAAAAGTCGCCAAATATTTGAAAATAGCATGGAAATGGCGTTTTTTAACCGGGAAAAAAAAAAAATAGTATCCAAATTTGCCTAGTTTTTGATTTCGTAACAAAAGTTTCAGTTGCCGGTAAACACTAGAGCTGAGAAGCGCTCAGCCCGAGTCCGGGCTCTGTATTTCACGATTGCGTTCGGGCTCGGGCTTCCGAGAAATTTCTCCTTTATTGAACAGACTCCTTGTAAGCAGATTTTAAAAAGTGTTTCATGGGAGAAATAAACTAATTATTTTTATATTTCATAAAATTGAACATAAAGAATTAGAAAATGCACTATGGGTTTGCTATATTTTTCTTTAATTTTCACAAATGCAAAATTTATGATATTCTATCAATGAAATAATGGATTTTTATTTATCTAGTATTTACTCGCGTAGTAGCCGCACTTTTTTTGCCAATTTTTCATGGTGAAAGTCAAGGTGCGACTATTATACGGGGAAAATCTCCTACGCAATATTGTAACCCTAAAGCTATTTTTTCTGCTTTAAAACGGAGGTTGCGAGTATTATGCGAGGGAGAGTATTACGCGAGTAAACACGGTAGCTGAAATTTCGGGCTCCGGCTCCGTCTTAAAAAATATCGCTCGGGCTTGAGCTTTAACCCTTTAACGTGCAGTGTTCCCGCTCTGGGAGCACCAAATTCTGACGTATTGACTGGTTCCAGTCACGAAGAATAGATTTGATTTCTATAAAAATAGTTGCGGGTGACATAGCTCCACGAAAATCCTTTATTTTTTTAGCACGTCCTTTCCCGTAAAAAAATATTGTCAGGATTCTTTTTAACAGCACTGACATCTGCTGAAGAATGGTAGAATGCGAGAATAGCTGGATAGATTGGCCAAAGCTGAAAAAAGGGCAGCCGTTGCCATCGCCCGACTTAACTCCCAGCAAGATGGCGAACGATCGAAACGTTCATCGCGTGCCACAGAGACCCTTTTTTGACGCACAGCTGGCTCTGCTCGCGCACCCAGCTGCGTCAAAAAAGGGTCTCTAGATCTGTGGCGCGCGATGAAAGTTTCGATCGTCCGCCATCTTGCTGGGAGTTAAGTCGAGCGATGGCAACGGCTGCCCTTTTTTCAGCATTGGGAAAGGGTTGCGCCTCAAATTGTTAAAAAATGAGTCCGAACTCATCTCTAGTGGATGTGGACAACCTGCCAGTGGAAAAAAACGGAGTGACCGAAATCAAATTCTCACCTGCGACGTCCCGCACACAATTGCTTCGTAACCGCATGCAAATGAAGGTGACGAGTTCCCGTACGGAACTAACACAAAATAACACCGATGCATCATTTACCCGCAAAACGGTTTTTTTTTTTTTTTTTTTGGGGGGGGGGGATCAGTAATGACTGTAGCAGCACAGACAGTGGTCGCAGAACATTAGAAAAAGTACATACGTGGCCCCGTTCTGCTACAGTGCAATCCAACGATTGAGCCGTTTCACCGAGCTGCCACCGAGACGACAGAAACGCGCACACGAAATTACGTGGAAAGTCACGTCGCATGAGTTGTTTATGATGACGCATAAGCTGGTAAAATATAGGTTACTCTCCCCCCCCCCCCATTTTTTTTTTTTTTTTTCCTAAACTGTTTGAAATACTACAAGACTTTCCAAGCTTGAAGCGAAAATCTGAAAACGCACTAGTTGACACAGACGGGCAGAATTACGTTTTAAAACTATTCACACTGATCCGGAATGGCATCTAACTGTGAACAAACAAAAAAAAAAAAAAAAACTGAAAGTTCAAGACGCTCTCTTGCTAAAATATCTGGATTTTCTGGAAACATGTCCAAACTTATTAGAAATTAAGCAAGGTAAATGTACCAGTAATGGGGTCCCACCATGGCCGCGTGCATAAGACACTGAACATGATAGATGTTCAGGCCCTGATTACCACACAGGCCAACAAGGCCGCGGCCTAGGGCCCCCAAATTTTAGGGGGCCGCAAAATTATGAAAATAGTTAAAGTTCTATTCCTAAAAGAAATGAGTTATGCTAAATTTTTAACAGTAATGAAAATAAATAAAGAGATATATACTTTGACAACACAGACCGCTGCGCAAAAGGGTTTGTTTAACCTATATTCAGGGATAAAACAAACGTCATAAAGATCCCAAGAATTCTATCATCGAGTATTCATTAACGTAAAATCATTTGAATCTGAAGTATAACTTCTACATTAAGAGCAAAAAATTTGTGAACTTCAAGTTAAAAATTTTGTACTGGAGAGTTTGAAGCAAAAGCACCTCGCCCCTCCCTTATGTATAAAATTGCGAAGAAATACGGTATCTTATGATTATAAGTGGCATGACCAATAAGAAATGACCGCACAGGGGCCCTGCAAAAGTACTGAGCCTAGGGCATCCGAATGTCTTAGTCGGGCTCTGCAGATGGTTGAAGTGTGAAAGTTTGGCGTTAGGGCCTACCGCGAAGTTGTCGATCTCAACAGTCTGGAGTTTTGGGCGGTTTTCTCCAGATATAATGTGAACGCGCGGTAGAAGATCTTAATTAGTCCTCTGGTTAAGGACCCCCCCCCCCCCCCCGTAGAAGATGTTTCTAGTCAGGATTGCCATAACATAAGAAACTTAAATACATATAATAGATCACTTAAGAAAAAAAACTCGTAAGTCACCCCTAAAATCAATGGAATTAAAATAATTTTTCCTCTTCGTCTTTACTTGAAATCTTTTACTTTAAATGATTGCAGAGGTGACATGTAACTTTTTTTTTTTAAACTTGTAAAAGTATAGTCCATTAAATGCATGTGGTCCATTACTGGTGCATTTATCTTAAGGTTGTTACACATAAAAATCATGCATCTTCTGAACACCTTTTTAAAGAATTCAATTGCGCTTGAGACTCGAAAACATTTATAGTCTCTTTACAAGCTGAATGATGAACTGTTACAAACAACGAACTTATATAGGAGTTACGAAACACCCAGGCAAAAATGCTAAAAATACCTGTTTAGGGAAATATTGCAAAATACCATAACTCCTCCGCACACTTTCGAACACCGGTACAGTTAACAATCTGACGCGTGGTGTCCTCGCTGTGAGGACACAACTCTGACATTTTGATCACGAAGAATAAATCTGATTTCAATTAAATACTGAAGGAGGACATCTAGATAGGCTGCCCAATGCTGTCAAATGGGCAGCCGTAGCCATCGCACGATTTAACTACCAGCAAGAGGGCGGACGATCGAAACGTTCATCGCGTGTCACAGAGCTGAAGAACATTTTTGAAACATCTGCCGCACAGCTAGCTGCGTCAAAAAATGGTCTTGAGATCTGTGGTAGAGATGAGACGGGCTCAGCCCGAGCCCGAAAGCCCGAGCCCGAGCCCGACTCGGGCTCGGGCTCTGTAATTCATGATTGCGTTCGGGCTCGGGCTCGTGAAAAATTTCTTCTTTGTTGAACATACTCCTTGAAACAGATTTTAAAAAGTGATTCATGGGATAAATAGACGTACTTATTTCAAAAAATAGCGGCACGGGGGACTAGAAGGTGTGTGAAGCTCCAAAATTTATTGTATCCTCTTAATGAAGTAGTTAATTTTATTTGTCTCTAGCTGAAATTTCGGGCTCGGGCGGGCTCGGATTAAAAGTCTTCGGGCTCGGGCGGGCTCGGGCTTCAAAAAATGAGCCCGAACTCATCTCTAATCTGTGGTAGGCGATGAACGATTCGATCGACCACCATCTTGCTGGTAGTTAAATCGTGCGATGGCGACACTTTTTCGTCAATGGGAAATGGTCGCGCTTCAAAGGTTTAACTCACGATCTATACAACATCAACGGTATTGAAACATGAAACAATAAATGCGCACATGTATTTTCTGAGGAAGAAAAAGAAAAAGAAAGCACCTGGCATGAACACAGAAATTCCATACCCATCGTACTTTTTAAACGTGAAAGAACGACAGCTACCATTCCGGTAACGTATCCTGACAGCCTCAAACGCCGCGAATGTCACCATCGGAACTTAAACATTCATTTCATTTTAAATTACCCTCAACTTCTGCGACTCGGGAACATGCATCATCACTCTCGAGGAGGTAAACGCTGGAGTTAGAAGGACGAGAGGGTCCTTCAGAAATTATTTTCGGCGGCCTTCTCTCTTCCCCTGTAACCGAGAGGAGACGGGAGGTCACTGAGTGCAGGCAGGGAAAGAGAAACTCCTCGATATTAACAGCAGCAAAACTTGCCTACGTCCCCGACTTCTTCACTTTAGCAATTCGAACGCCTTCGCCAAGCCCGAAGACAGAAGGGCTCTTCATCAGGCATAAGGAGGGAAAGAAAGAAAAAGATAGAGAAAACCATCCCTGAAACAGGAGCTGTAAGTTCTCTCTAAAAATCGAGACAATGAACACGGGCTGAAAGCGAGACGAGACGATCAGAGCCAACACCTCCTAGATATAGAAAGCCTTACAACTTCCACGTCATCAAGCTTTGACGTCATCACTAGGCCGAAATTTAAAAGTTTTAGTTTCACAAAATAAAACTATTAAAAATTTCTGGTGAATTTACCCATGAATAGCAATATTTTAATAATTTAAGATAAAAAGTATAATTTCACGACAAATGGCAGTTTTTAATCATGACTAATTCGATAATATGATAAGGAAATAGATCATACTAAATAATCTTGTATGAGAAAGGTATTTTAATTTTAATGTTTAATTTAAGATATATATATATTTTTTAATATTCGTAGCATTCACCAGACATTTTTAATAGTTTTATTTTGTGAAAATAAAAATTTTTAAATGTAGGCCTAATGATGACGTCAAAGCTTGATGACGGAGGAGTTGTGAGGCTTTCTATATTTTAGGAGCCGTTGTCAGAGCCCGAGACTATGCAAGCATGAGGGCAAGGGCGAACATTTCTCGTGATACTATTCGATATGATTGAGAAAATGAGGCAGATTAATAAGTTATAAATGCAACGCCCACGTTGTCATAAAACACCACACTATTTTGGAACAACTGCCTAAAATGCATTTAATGCTGTTAAGCTGACATTTGAATTTCTTCTCTGTATACCTAATAAAATTGATATAGATTCTAATTTCACCCATTTCAATGGGCGTTATCAATAAGATAAATTCCATGATATCGACACACAATACACATTTATGGCAATAAGCAAATGGACAGAAAGACAAACCGAAATCGTCATAAGTACACTACGATAAAATCGCGTTACAACGAATTTCACTTCTACGAATATTTCAGAAAAAAGCATAAAATAGTTCAAGAAAATTCCTAGAACAAATTCAAGTTTAATGAAATTCGTTACCGAGAATTCAATTGCTCTTTCAACTTGCTATACTTAAATAATAATAATAATAATAAAATAAAACCGCTGAGGTATAACAGAAAATTAAATTAAAATCGCTGGGTTAAAAAAAAACTACGTTCGTTTCAAAAACTTACACATTTCAACAACAATAAAATATAATAATAAACAAACATCAATACTACCGTGTTTACTCGCGTAATAGTCGCCCTCGCATAACAGTCGCACCCTGTTTTGAAGCAGAAAAAAAATAGCTTTAGAGTTACAACATTACGTAGCAAATTTTCCCTGCATAGTAGTCGCACCTACACTTCCACCCTGAAAAATTGGCAAAAAAAGTGCGACTATGTTTACGCGAGTAAACAAGGTAATAAAGTTTTTAATTTTGCACAATTTCTTGTGAGTAGCAATTAAAACATTCCACACTGCTTAATTTGGCCGGATTCACTATCTCATCAGATCTTATTCATCAGTACTATCGTAGTTAACTGCTTAGATCTTTTTCACACTTCAACAAATCTCTCCAAAGAAAGAAAAAAGAAAAAAAAAGTTTTATAAACGCCGCAAAGTAAGCATTGCATAATTGGTGTCACAAAAGAGATATTTCGTATTCACGTTTCTTCTTTTCATTTTTTAAATGAAGAAATACACAAAGGTATGACGACTATAAATATTTATTAGATAACGCTCATGAGTAATAAGATTATTTATTTATTTTTTTTATTTTTTTACTTTCGAAAAAAAAAAATCAAGCTTTTAAAAAATTGTTAATGTTTTGACTTCAAGAAACCGGAAAATAGGAAAGGAAAAGCGTTTGTAAGACAAACAGCTGACAAGCTACAGAAGGATAAATATTTTACTGAAAATTCTTTAATTGCACGATTCACTTATTGAATGACTTATACACGACAATACTATAAAAATAAACGTTGTTGCAGAGTAAACGAGAAAAAAAAGTTCTCCCCCCCCCCCGAAGTGGTTTAGTATCACTTATTATAAAATTAGAAATTTTCATTTATAAAATATTATAGTCAGAATTTTATAATTATCGTTGTGTTAACTTCGGATTCTACTTTTTTTTTTTTTTTTTTTTTTTAAGATCAACATTTAGACAGATTCAACATTTCTTTAACCATTTAAACTGCATTTAATGAGATTCCGAAGTTCGTTTAAAAGAGAGAGAGGAAAAGAGAAAAAGAAAGACATTTTTTATGTGCTCAGCGATGCAATTTCTCTATAATCCTTAACCATTTTTACAGAAAACGTTCTCCACAAAAACACCGCTGTAGAAAATAATCTTATCTGAAATGGAACACCGCACAACGATCATTCTCCTACAGCAGAAAAAAGAGCGAAAAACAAAAATAAATAAACAAATAGTCTCAATTCTTTCAGCCTCTCCTAATTTTTAAGAAATTTTTAAAACCCGACCAGTGCCGACTTCTTGCCCTTTTCCAGCGGTACTTCAAAGAAGAACCGGCAGGAAGTCCGCCCGTCCAAAAAGTAAACCGATCGGCAAGTCTACTACTCACTAACCAAAGACAACGGCAATGCGCCGTTCCGCCGCCGGACGGGAAATAAAAGACTAGGCCGAGTTCAGCAGACAGATCAGTCTGTCGATTTCTGCCGGCCTAGCTGCGGCGAAAAAGCCGCTATAGATTCGTTTACCGCCGCGGGCCCTAACGCAACACAACACACCGCCAGAAAATAGGTATTCATCATGCTGAGGTGCCACAGAAGCCAGTTTGCTCCGGGCGGCTTGTTTGATGAGTTTCATTAACTTCGGCCTTAGAGGAACAAATGGAGAGCATTTTGTATATGAAACACGAAAATGTTTCGGTGCGGCTTTTTAAACTCTCTTTTAACTTTATAATATTTACGAGCGAAATATGTATTTCTGTTTTAATCAAAAAGAGAGGTTTTTCAAAGCGGCAGCGACATTAATTCCAAACAGGAAAGTTCGGGTCATTCCTCTTACCCGATTTTTTTTTTTATACGGTAGAATGCAAGGAAATATTTGGCCGCCCATGTGGAATTGTTATTTGACCACCCGTGTGCAGCAATTATTTGACCGCCTTTATCCAGTAGATTAACCCTTTGCGGTCGTATGTTTTTATACTCTCGTCCCAGTCGTTATGTCTGCTCTGCTCTCGGACAGTCGGACACCACAAGAAAAAGGAAAAGGGAAAAAAATAAATAAATAAATAAATAAAAAATAAAAAACACATATTGATCTTATTATAATCATTTTATATTATACTCTATTTTGAGCTATACCAGTTTACACTTCCTATGAAGGAACATAAAGTGCTAAGAAAACTGTCCACGAACTAATAATACTGTGCTTTCGCGTTGTTATTAGACTGACGTTAATAAAAGTGGTTTAACCTTTCACCACAAAATGGTGCTAAATTAGCTGCAACTTTTGTATGAAGAACCGTTGCACCAAAATTGGTCCTATACTGATCAATGAATCCTAAACATGGTAAAACCTTTCTCCGTAGGAATGTTGCAACAAATTTCGTACCATTTTATGGTGAAATGTTCAACTACTTTTATTAAGAGTGTATTATTATTATTATTTTATTTTTGAATACACTTGCGACTCTGACACGTTTTGAATACACTCTGACACTTGCTGTCTGTGAGTATTAGCCGCATACCAAAGATAGAAGTGTTGGCCACTTTATTATTGGGATGCCCCAATAGGTGGACTAAAGCTGCCTTTATGAAAAGGCTTAAAATTTTACAACACAAGCTGGGAGTCGAACCCGGGTACTGACCACTGTACAATCTGAGGAGGCGCTTCTATTAACTGAAGAAAACCAATCTAACATAAATTTTGTTTTTCCTTCATAACTTTGCATTTCACGTATTATTGTTCATTCAATGAAAATTAATTCCGACCAGCATGACAGAGCTATGTATAAATTTAATACGCTTGCAAAGGGTTAAAAAAAATCACGAATGTAGCACAAAAACAAAACTTTTGAGGAGGAAATAATCGCCTGGTCAATTTACAAAAGAACGAAGTTTGCTGGGCTCGGGCTTGACTGACCGAAAATTCAACTACCAAATCATGCATATACGTAATATAAGAGCGCGCAATTACCCCTTATAATTTCCAAAACGAAAAAGGTGTGATAAGATAAAAAGTTCAGGCAGTCTGTTAAAACTATACCGTTGGATATACTTACTGACGTAGTTACGTTTAGTTAATAATAAGACTCCCGTAGAAAAAAGGGCGCATTTGTATAAAAATTAAAACAGTCCGCGAGGAATGCTTTATTTAAATCTTCTACGGTCAAGAAAATAGTTTATTTTAATCTCGTGAAAAAATGACAAACTGTGTAATCTGTCGACGAGGTACTTAGAATAGCATAAATGGGAATTTGTGGCAGAGTTTATTAATCTCGGGCAATTTTTAATTTATGACGCCATGCTTTTGACTGGCGTAAAAGAAACTCCGGTTAGTTCAGCCAGTCTCGGTCAATTCACCCAGTTAGTTTTCTAAGGGAAGTAATAGTAAGATTCACGACACTGAAAAATAGAAAAATTTCTTTACATAGAAAAATTAGAAGCGTAAAACTACTATAAAACTTAAGAAGAAACACAGTTTTAAACTTCCAGCGATGAAGTTATAAGAAGCTTACAACATTAGACAAAATGAAACAGCGCACAGATTTTGGCAGCCCGTGTGCGGTGCGTATTTTGCACATATGGCACAACCTGCCCTGGTCAAATTGGAGTTACACGACATGAACGTTCCTTGCCACTAGACAATACCTCGAAAGCATTAGAACTTAAAAATTCAAATCTGAATGTGAATTACAATTCTGAATGTTGTGTATACGGCCATACCCAGGAGAATGGTACATGGGGTCCGAGACCCCCCACCGAAATTTTGGTTTTCATTGTTAACAAAGTAATAATGATGAAGTCTTTTTGTGAAAAATTCTTACTTTTTCACAGTTTGGACCCCTTTTAAACGTTCGAAAAATAAATAAAGTTTACTATCATACAATTGAGACAAGTTCTTTTGAAAATAACTGGCTGATAAATGTACCGAAGAAACTTAGTAGACATATAAAAATTCATCACAACAGACGAATGTCTATTATTTACGCATTTAAATATTACCATTCCTACCTTTGCGATGCAGACGCCTACTAAATTCCACAGACTTCGAGCACTTTTTTTTTTAAGCAGAAAATTCTAAAATAATGAATCACGCTATTTACATAACTAGTTCAGTAAACATGTGCGATAACACTGAGACGCATTTAAACTAAAAAAGAAAATATTTTAAATTAACCTATAACAATAGTGTTTCTTAACTTTTACCAAAACACGTAATTCAAAAGGCAATTCCAATTACGTCAATGAAAACATCAATACAGATAAAAATGGAATATCAGAATTACACTCTAACATTTAGAATTGGAGCAGCGTCTATTTTTACGAACGTATTTTTCCAACTCAAGAATGTCTAGGAAATCGGGAGAGAACCAGTAATATCAACAGTCACATGGAATTAAAAGAAAAACTGATCTCGTGTAGACGTCATTTTAAACCAGTTTTTTTCCTTCCGAACAATTGTGTTCCCTAAAAGTACAACAGAAAAATAATTATTTAAAACTTTTCTATTTTTAAATTTAATTTAGAACCAGTCTACATGTAACATTACAGGTGAAAGTAAAGACGGAAGTTGTAGTATTTTCCAATAAGTTCTGGAACTGAAAAATATTGACGCCTTACAGAGATAGATTGAGCAGAATATTCTATTAGATGCTAAATGAGGTTCAAAAAAAAAAAAAATAATAATAATAATAATAATAATACTTCGATGACTTGTGGGTTGATCATAACTGAAAAATTACAGGGATGTACAGCTCCAACCAAAATAGCTTGAAAATCAAAATAGAATATTTTTTTAACCACCCTTTTCCAATAGAATTTTTTACATTTTAAAAATCAGTTACAGTTAGAAATTCCAGTGAAGCTTTCGGATTTTTCGTAAAAACAACACTTTAAACATTTATATATGTACTTCCATAAGCTGGCCACCTCCGTAAACTGGATACTTTTTGCGAGAACTGCAAACATCCAACTTTCAAAGGTTTCACTACAAAATGTATGTGCTAAGTATAGAGTGGTTATAATTAAACTTCCAGTATAAATAGTATTCTGCAGCTGATATGGGTGAACATTAGATTGCGACTAAATTTGGGATATTGACTGATTGTACGTGTACATGAGATACGCTCAAAGAAAATTTTAAAAAACCTTTAGCTCGAAAAATGTTCACTAGCTGGCGCTTTGCATGGTGAATTCATCTCAAAAAATGACTCAAATGAATTAATAAATGCTCAAAAGCTATTGAATACATGTTGGAATTCTTTATAAATTTCGAATTACAATTTCCACTATTAAATTGGCTTTGATTATAACTACCCTACAGATAAAATTTGCAGATAAGTGGCCAATCAATGGCCAAGTGGATAAAACACTGAACATTGGAAGATGGCTGAAGTTTGCAGGTCCAGGGTTTCTGACCTCTAGCGCGACTGTCGATCTAACAGTCTGGAATTTTGTGGAGTTTTCTCTGTCACGCTAATACGCGTTAGAACCTCTTAAAATATCCTCCGCACAAGGCTTTCCCTAGGGCAGATAGCCCTCCTGTAGTTTTGCCATAACCACAGACATTACTTATGTATAAATCGAATTAGTAATCATTATTTAAATTATTTATCTGGTATAATGTCTGTGCCGCTCAATGATTACGTAATCTGATTGACAGTGTAAGCTGCAGATGGTGGCATAGGTTGCGTACAAATGCACTTAGAATCATCCTTGATGAAAAAATTGTAAATTCTTGTAATTATTTTAATTTACACGAATATCATTGAAGTACGGATCTTTCAGGAATTCCCACACTTGAATCACATCATAGATTATATCATGAGCATCGCCACCAATGGGAATTCGGACACGTGGAGCAGTACTATTTAACGTATATCACACAATTGATATGCATCCCCTCGAGGATAAATTGAAGTTCTGCTTATTATTAATGACGATACCTTCTAAATTTTTGTCTGTTCACTGTAACTTTTTTACAAGTTGCTCTATTAGAGTTGTCTCAAAAAATTGATATCTTTGCGCCGTCGCGGTAAAATTTGTATCCTCCGTTTCTCTCCTAAAATGTTCAAACTTTTCAAATTTTAAATTTAAGTACAGTCTTTTTTTAACTTAATGTAAGATTTTCAGTGAATTTTCTGTAATTTGGTAAATAAATTTGTATTCCCGTAAATGATATGTCCTGTATGTTCAAAAATGCCTGAAGACGTCGCAAGAGACTGGTAAAATATACGAATCATTACTCGGTTGTAGAACGATTCAAACGTTTTTCCCCACCTTATTATATTTGTTGTCGGTGCCCAAAATGCACTCAAGAACATGAATCGCTACTGGAAAGTGTAAATTTAAACATACCCTTTATATTCCGAAGTTGCAAAACAATTAGTTAAGAAATTTCTTAAGAAATTAAAAAAAAAAAAAAAAAAAAAAAAAAAAAAAAAAAAAAGCCTACAATTCAAAGTATAGAACTACTTTTGGTCACGTACTACATTTTAGTTTTTACATTAACTTCCAATTAATTTTTTTTATGTCTTACTATTAATTAAAGCAGAAAAAGTGCACAAGCCTCATCAAGTTATTTCATTCCTTGGTTTCTAACGTAAAAAGAGCAACAGAACAAATTTTTAAGCTCAATACAACATTGTAACGGAATAAATAAATTTAAAAAAAAAATGAAATTAACATACGCTAATCTAAGCTGAACATAAAAATGAGAGAAAGAAGGAAAAGAAAAAAACATTTACATGTAAAGAAATGAGGCAAACGATTTAAATTCAACAATTCAAAACAGGACAGACAGAAAAAAGAACCTGACATGTATCGATTCACCATTTTTTGTTTCGACCAGAGAATAAGATCTGATGATCGTTTGACAGGAGAAGAATAATTTTTCTCTCCAGATACACGGTTTTGATTGCAAATAAGCCCTCGAACTAATCTCCCATTTTTCGAAGCAAGAAGTTTTCTTATAACTTTTTTGCTCCGCCTTAATAAGAAATGCCTCATGTTCTAAATTTTTCTTCCAAGTCCTGTATTTCGAAATTTTACTTGTACGCATTCTTTTCTTGCGAATTTCGAAAAAGAAATAGAATGGACTTAACAGAGAGCTTAAGTGCAAAAGCGGGCATTGTTTTCCCGAAAGAAGGTAATGTCCTGAGCAACATTTCTTTACATCTATTTTTTGTCTTTTTTTCCCCAAGCAATTTGGAAAATACGATTCCTATTCGGAAAAGAAAAGACCGTCTTTTCGAATACAGATTTTTCTTTTCTTTCTTTCTTTCTTTTTTTTTTTTTTTTAAGTAACAAGGAAAGTTTAAAATGAAGTGGGATATCTGATATTTTCGAGCTGGTGTTTTATCATATTCATTAAAACGTATTCGTTAATTTTTTTAATCGAAATTAAGCACAGGAGTTAGTTTTGTTGATTATTAAAAAATAAATAAAAATTATGGAGGAAATGTTCTATTTAATGTTGTAAATCCACGTTTAGAGACCCTCGAATGAGTATAGTGTAAGTGGTAGAGAACAAGAAAAGTTTTAACACTACAGAAAAATACCAATGAATGCTAAATGTATGCTAACTTTTTATTCCGATTGATAAAATTCATCTCCCCTTTTTTTCTCAACCAGAATGCTTATTTTAAATCATCCCAATATTTTAAAATTCTTACTCTTAATTCAGTCTTTAGAAGAAAGAAGTGGAAGGACGTTCACTTTTAAATATTTAATTTAAATGTATGCCACTACTTAAATGCAATTATTTCTAAAAATAAAGATAAATTTATGTTTAATTACAATGCAGGAACAATGCAGATCACATGGCATGAGACAGCAAATTTTGTTGTAAGAATGTTGCCAAAATCATGAGGCTAAACACCAGTGCTGCCAGAAGTCGAATGTGTAATAGTAGATTTAAGATTATAAGTGTGTTGCCAGAAACAGTAGTGTAAAATTATTTGACAGTGTTAAAATACAGGTATATTAATCAAATTAACATAAAGGAATATTATTTAAATTATAATTATTGAATTATAATAAATAGCTGGTATAGCCAATTAAATATTAAAAAAAATATTGTATTTATAACTCTAATGAATATATGTACTAGCTAAATAAATCATATGGCTTATTTTTCAGATATTTATTCTAATATTTAAAAACAAAAAACTAAGGTTAGAATTACAAATGTATAGTCACTGAATAGGAACTTCTTTTTTCCCCCAAATATATATAAGCCTGCATATACACATCCAGAGTTTTTTATATGTTTTACATTTTTTTTTATAATAGTGAGAAAAGTTTCCTCCTCTCGACCCATATATATAGAGAGAGTATTTACATACCTCAACAATTCTATTTTAAAAGATATGTTCACTTCATTTTGCATTTACAAAGTGATTGTAAGTGAGTCTAAGTTGGTTTTTAAGGTTCCTTTTCATCCCAGAATCACAAAACAAAAAATTTAAAGCCTTAAAAAGTTTTGAGCATCCCCCTTGAAGGAACAAATGAATTAACTAACATTTTGGTAAAAAATGGAATTACCAGTTTTAACGAAAATCGTTCAGTTTATATAAACACATACATGTTTACACCTTCATAAAAATTAAATGTAGAAATATGTAAGGGATATCAATATTCGCAAAACACACCGTAAAATGCAACAGTTTGTCGTGTCTCTCCACCCCTGGGATTTCGAAAAATAAATAAATAAGTCATGACTCTGCTGGAAAAGTTTACAAAAACTAAAAAATAATAGCCGATTTCATAGAACTTCCATTAAATATGTGGAATTTACTCAATGACATAGCAATCAGCAATGTTACATATAAAACATTAAGCAAGAAGAAAAAAATCTGCGGCATTCTACGCATCAAATTATCGTTTGTCACATGGAAGCTCCACATCATCAAATCAACACAATCGCTATAGTGCATTATTTTTTCCTTTTTGGCGGCTGGCAACAGATTTCTTTTTCCCCCTCTCTCCCCATGCTTTTAATTTATTCTCTCCGTGAAAACCCATCCATTCACGCGGTGCTAACACAGTATAACGTTATCGCGCAACGAAAAACAAGGCCTGTTATCTGCCAGCCCAGCGTTATAACCTGAACTTTAATTAGCATCTTTAATTGCAGTTCTGTTGTGAAAAGACTTTAATTACCTGGCTTCATTAAAATTAAATTCATGCATTTATTTACTGCTCTAAAATTAGTCTTTGCGTCACGGCTCGAGGGTCACTACATGCTGAGAGAAGTCCCGAGGCTTTCGCATGTCCTAAAACAAGATATCCTGATGGTCGAAATATATTGTTTCAAGCGTTCATCACTCGCCAGATAATTGCAATCATTTTTTTTTTTTCGTTCTTTCTTTTTATCCCCCCCCCCCGGGCCGCTCTTCGTCTAACATGGGGAACTATGACCTCGAAACACTGGATTTGCTTTCCGTATACGAAAATGTAACCAAAATGATATAAAATGTCAGAGCTAATTTTGAATGATAGATATTAGACCCGATATGTGTGTGCCGTATTATTTTTTTAACATCATCAAAATTACAACAGACCAAATTCATTTTAATTTAGTAGAGTTGTTATGCAAATTGAACTTGGCCCATTTTTAAAAAAATTCAAAGTAAAATTAAACTTTAAGTTAAAAAGTTAAGCGACAACAAGATAACTCAAAAGTTCAGTTATTGATTTGCCCCCCCCCCCCTTTTTTTAACTGTAAATGCAAGGTAATTTGATTTATAAAGAGTACACGCTAAAAAATGTTTACTTGAATTTAACTTAACTTCTTTGGTTAAATTGTTTGGTTAGCTTTGTTTTGTGGATTTAACAAAATCTCTTACTGCGTTTTATTAAAACTTAGAACCAATGAAATCGTTCAACAGTCAACTTATGCATGAGTCAAAGGCACAATGCAGGACAAAGCCAGAGGAGAAAATTCGTCATGTACCGAACAGCAATCATTTGCACCAATGTCTGACAATACGTTTAAGAGCGGGTAATATAAGGCACAAAACTATTCAAATGGGTTTTTCCTCAGTTTGTTGAAAAATTCAGAGGTAAGCATAACTTAAAAAAAAAAATAAACTATTTATAAAAATTTACTTTTCTAGTGTTTTTACATATTTTTACAGTTTTTGCTCAAATCTATGTCCATTTAGTAACTCAATGTTCGTTAAACATACTTAGTTGAAGCAATCAGAATCACTTTTTAACAACGTAACGGGCCGCAAAATATTTAAGGATGTAAAAAACTTTGGTACGTAAAAATTTTAATATATAAAATAAAAAAAAACCTTTGACAATTTAATATCTAATTTAATTTAAAGTCATCTGAAAAACCCTCTTTACTCTCTGTGAAACAGAGTACTTTCACTGTATGGTTTGTTTCTCGGGTAGACAAATATTACTTTCAGAGACAAATTTTGATAGCACTTAAGAATCAAAAGTGTGAATTAAGATAAATTTGCAGGCATTTGCGGTTTCCGGTTGACCATACTAAAATTCTTGGGCTGTGTAAGTAAATGACTTCACTTTAGAAAACCAATCAGAGAACGGGTAACACCCGTTGAGCCTAGCGTCAAGTTGGGAAACTAGGTCAGGAGAGAGAAATTTGCGAGGGACTGTCTATATAGTAACTGCCTGGAAAACACACAATAAGTGTGTCGGTCGGTCGGCGGTCCTTCTCCAACCAAATATGAAAAATAATATAGATTAATCTCAATCAGCCTCGAATGCCATTCTTTCGGAAAAGACGAAGTCTTTGCAAACAGAGTTTTAAAATCCGAGAGAAATTGCCGAACTCTATGTGCACAAGTTTATTATTTTCGCGAACCCTTGAGGGTTTGGGAACTACAGATTGAGAAATGCTGTTCTAAATAGACTCAGGACCTGTGAGTAACAGGGCTTTCCTTCCACTGTCAAACCCTATAAATCTTAAATACAGGACTGTCTAACACCAACCTAGTGGACCGACGGCCGGTTGCTGCCGGCTTAGAACCACGGAGGTTTACAGAACTAAAATTAAAAAAAAAAAAAAAAAAAAAAATCAATGCATTCATATGAAATAGACTAGTGATAACATTATAGAAGTTCGATAACAGCCTCTGATAAAGATTACTGTTAAGTGACTAAATAGGCATTTTTTAAAATGGCGAAAAAGCATATCGCAATCCTTTGTTTCAAACATCGTAGAACATTATTTTTCTTACTTTTTTAGGTGGGCGAGGGGCATTTTGTTATTTCTGAAGATGTGAATTCAATAAAACATTCTGAATAAGCACGTCACGAAATCTTTTGTTTCAAAACCAGTCACGAGATATTCCAATAGAAAAGTGCAACAACATGAACACACATGATCGATCGATGGGGGGGTCTATTAACCAAAATCAGTGCAAAGGAAACACACACACACACACCAATGCCTGCTTTATTTGATATACGCCTTGCATATCAACCAGGAAGACAAAACGACCCATTCGAACAGAAGAACGCAAGCATTCGAAATGTACATGCAAACATGCCGTGGAAGAGGTGCACTCTCGGAAACAGGCCGCGCAACATCCTTTTACCATATATGTCGCTGAATAATTTACCTGTCTCCCTTAAAATCCCGCATCGGTCACATTTCCCCCAAATTGCAGCCCTCGGCCATTATTGTTCCCATCTGTCACAGACGCAGAAACCGCCTGCACTATCCTTTTCTTTTAATGACACGTGCTTATTATGTAGATCTCAATACCAGCTCTGGCACATTATTACAGACAAGACCCCCAATTGCAATGCAACTTCGGATGGACGGGGGGGGGGGGGGAATGTGTGTGATTGCATGTTACTTGTTTTCCATGTTCAAATTTCGGAAGGGTCCCACTTGCTTGCAAGACGTCACTGCATGAATACAAAGCATGGAGACCTACGGTCACACGTATGCATGCAGCATTGGGGGTGCAATTGCTTTCCATTAGATTTCATTTCGCGGCGGTTAATAATGTTAATTTAACTGATGATGCGATGCGATAGCAAATTATACATAGTTCTTATGGGAGGGAAGAAAAATTTGATATGGTTGTGTTTTAATAGCTGTGTTACATTGACTTCAACGTACATTCCAATGAAATCAGAAAAATGAATCGTGACTATCTAGTTCTGAGAAATTATCCCTATAAAAACAAAGAGTATTGAATTCGTTCAAAGAAATACAGGTTTGCATTCGTCTAGGGGCGGTCCAAGAGCAAAATGCTGTGTGTGCAAGAATGAATCTTGGCGCCCCCTTACAATGAATAAGGGTTTGGAAAACTTCCAAACGCTGGTATAGGTGCTCTATAACTGAAATTATTTTGAAGGTAAAACCCGAAGTTGGAATTCTAAAGGTATTAAAATCAAAATATAAAACTTATAAGTAATACAGTATATATTTAAAGTAAAATAAATACCTTGTCATTATTTTATTAATGATTTATTCTAGTTCCAACTCCTAACTGATTTTTTCAAGCTTCAATAGGCGTACTGTAGTGCACTCAGGGACGAATCCAGAAAAGAATTTCGGAAGGGGTCCAAATGGTGGAAAATTCAGAATTTTCACCATTCTGCCAAATGATAATGAAGACTTCATTATCATTTTGGTAACAGAAATCAAAATTTCGGGAACGGTTCGGACCCTCAGGACCTCCCCCTTAAATACATCCTTCCTGCACTAGTGTAAAAAGCAAACTCTTAAAAAAAGAATTTAAAGAAAAAATTGCATTTAAAATTACATAAAATTCTTAGTTTTTATCATATTCTTTTAAAATGTTTTTTCTCATTGTGGCCCCTGTCAAACTCGCACGTGTGCGACTGCACACGTCACACACTGCTAAGGCCGGTCCCGCATGCAGTACTATTGTGTTGTTCGCTTCCAAAGGAAAAAACTGAATGCCAATCCCTGATTTTTCAGCAAAAATAACGAGCACACCAGGGACAATTAACATGCGAAATACCAAGACGTAAAAGATCATCCCGGACCTTTACCTTAACAATCAACCAGTAGCAGATCCGGGGAGGGTCTAAGGCATAGGTTCCCAACCTTTTTTAAACTGGCGCCCCCTTTTCTAGTGAATATTTCAATACCCCCCCCTCCCACTACAGAGAAATAAGAGCGTACATAATGCATGGTGAAAACAAGAATTAAATAAAAAAATTACTAATAGATAGAATATTATTGGAATTGAAACTCTACTGAATTTCTTCTTCATTTAAAAAAGAGGAATAAAACTTTTAGAGCGATATTAGAGAGGTATCTCTTTCTCTCAACAGCAAAGTCTCATATCGAAATATGTAAATTTTCGCACACGTGATAGATATGAATTATCAGATATCAGAGTGATTTTTAAGTCTTTTTTAGACTATATTTGGTTAATCTTCCCACGCCCCTCCGTGCCATATCAACGCCTCCTAATTTTCTCTGGGTCTTTTACCGCCCCCCTGAAAGCATCAAACGCCCACAGAGGGGCGTTATCGCCCACGTTGGGAACCTATGGTCTAAGGGGTTTCAACCTCCCCCCCGCAAAAAAAAAAAAAGAGATTGCTAAAGGGTACCATTCTGCTTTATTATACACTTTAGGTAGATAAAATGATCTTTTTTTATAGCTTAGACCCTCCCAAAAAGTTTTACATTACTTTAGACTAAAATTTTTCTTCATTGCACATTTTGTTTGGGTGAAATAAGCTCTTTTCAAAATTTTACCCCACTCCAAAAAAATTTCTGGATCCGCTACTGCCATCAATTGATATTATTTTAAAGTTAAGAGTATTTGATTTTCATTTTTAAAATCAGTCTGTAGGTCAAAAATGAGAAATTTGATTTGCGAGATTACTGCCGATTATCTACTCGAGGGATTTAGACCAAGGGGGTCTCTCTCTGAGGCGTCCTAACCCGTATTTATGCAAAGTTTCGGAGAAAACCAAGGAAAACTCCGAACGGCTAGGCCGACAGACGTGACCTGGATTTGAACCAGGCACTTCCGTCTCCCAGTTGCGAAAATGAGAAAAATGAATTCATCAAGTAACAATAAGCACCCCGAAAAGTATAGCCCAGCCGAATCTCTACAAACACTATTTAACTTAAGATTGTTTTTCGAACCCAATGAAATCTATTTTAAAGCAATGAATAAGAACGAATAATTTTAAAGTATAAATTGAATAACAACCGTAACGACTATTTCCATCACAAAGCTCTTGACATATGTAAATATAAAAACTAACAGAAACAGCTTCGTCTTACTTCTTGCCTTTTTAACACTCTCTAGTCAGGTTTGGCAAGTTTACAGCTCATAGTTATTTAAAACCCGGCGTGAAAAGTGTCAAAATCTTATCGTTATTATTCCCCTTAATTCCTAAACATACAATTTACAGTTAGCATGATATAAGTGATAAATCTGAAAAAAACTTACTCGTGATTTTTAAATCGCTATTTAATTTTTTAAAATTCTTCAAAAGGTACTTTATATATGATTTAAAGAGGGACTATATTTTAGAAAATACTTAATGTTCCTGAACTTTAGCACTAAAAACATAATTTTTATGTCTGAAAAATTAAACCCCGAGAATGAAAGTTTCATGAATTAAGCTATTGTGAGCTGGTGAAATTAATACGGTTTTTATACATTTATTACTACGAAATAGATAATTTTATTTTTACATGTTAATTTTATAAAATCTATTTACCAGGAGTACATGCTTATTAAATAAGAAACTGCTCCTCAGCCCAAGCCGAACAAAACCTTGAATTTGTAGAGCCCGAGCCCATCTCCTCACTAGTCTGTACAATCATTTTGAAATTTGTTTTTCCATTTCTGGGTTATAGTGGTTTTTGTGTGACAAGAAGTTCGACAATGCCCCTTCCCTTTGCAGTTAAAGTAAGTTTTATTTCTTGGAAAGCTCTATTACAGACAGTAGACAAAAAACAAAATAAAACAAGTTGCAGAAATAGTTTCCTATATAAGACATTTTTTTAACAAACATAATAATAAGATGCAAATTGAATTGTAAAAGTCTTGCACGTATTGAACCATTATTTGAATATTCAATAGAAAATGAAATACAAATGAAACGATCAGAATTTAATCATAAGTGCAGAGAAGAATGAAATTGTTACTCAATTTCTTTATTTCTCCGAATCATAAAAACTAACAAAGCAAGTGAACAAACATTGCATGTTCCTAGTAGCAAATGAAGATGCACAGCTGGTAGCGCAAATTACGAAAAAGTTGTCAACACGCCAGAATTACGAGCAGGATGCAAATCTACAGCAAACGCATTAGATCTATTCTAAGAAGCATACAGTGATTAATTTTTTGATGCAAGATATAAAAAGAAAAATTTTGATAGTTTTTGGCTTAATGAATAGAAATTACTATTAATCACAAACTAAACTGCAAAAGCTATAGTCACAAAAGTAGGGTCTAGGTACAGTAAAGTCGCCATGCGCTATGCAAGGTAGCCATTTACAGAGCAACCTGGCGGCTAAATTCTGAGTTAACATTCTAATCTCAAAAACAATCCTAGACACGGAAAAAAAAAGTCACTGACAAAGTTGTTCAGCATCATCGATTTACTAAGAAAGGGCAGTTTTAACTTTCACGTGATGCTCATAAATTCACACAATAAGCGACGGATGGAAGGCATAAAACGCTTTTTTGGCATTTATTTGGTCGAATTTTCCAAAACTGCATTAATTGTATTTATCCTTCATGCTAAAAGTGCTTTCCGTCAGCAACAAAGCATATCTGTAGGCTGCTCTGCAATATCTGCTGGTAGTTGTATAATAACAGGTACAATAACTGGTGATACGCTGGCAAAAGTATCAGTAATACGTTTTTACGGCTTGCATTTTTAACATTAATGTACTCAAAATGCCTTTTCTTAATAACTGGTGATGCTGGGCATCTTTGTGGTTGACTTTCTTCCGTATCTTGTACCGTTTTTTGAGATAAGAACGCTAACTCCAAATTTAGCCACCAGGCGGCGCATGGTAAATTTACTATAACTGGACACCCCTTTTATGACTATAGCTCTTACCGTTTAGAAATTATTGGGGTGACAGCAGACTTCATGACTAACTTCCCTGGTCCGTAAACATGATTTAAAAAATATTGCAATACAAAAGAAATTGTATAAGCAATATATTTCGATTTCCACTAAGAGATGAATTAAAATATGTAAATATCTGTTATAAATATATTATATAGATCAAATTGTATGACATGTATATTGGTAAAATTAGATGGCATGTATTGTGGAACTAAATGAGGAGAGTTTGTAAGAGAAAAATGTAAATAAAACGTTACTGGTCAGACGGACCACCGTTAATTTCGAGGCCTGTTTAATCACAATTCCACTGCACGGCTAAATCTGAGAGAAACTTATTATATTATAAAGTATTTTTCAGAATGCGTTTAAGACTTCAGTTTATTCCTCCAATAACTAAACTTACAATGTACTTGAATTACTATGAAATGGTAATGGTTTGGTTAAGGCAAAGCTATACAATGGGTATCTGCCCAAGGGGGCGGGGGCGATTGATGCTGTATTCGGAGACTTTTTACTCGATTTGTGTTACATCGCCCAAAGCTCCATACATTCATATAATACATTCTACACTGAAAAATCTGTGTGTATAGCTTCCACAGCATTTAAAAGAATTTCTTTAAGCTGCAAAAGTAATACTAATTAATCGTGTAGATATTTTTTTGCTTCATCATCCGGGGAGCTGTAGTATTAAGATATTTTTGTTGGAAAGTGTTTTATAATAGATACATTTAAAATCATTCATCTATCTTGTTTAAAGTTGAATATTTATGTAGCAATGTATGAAATCATAACATAATTTGATTACTTATTTACAAGTAATGGTGTAATAGAGAGAGTAAACCATAGAAAAAGTCCAGTCTTCTTGCGTCTGCGCACTAAAGAAAGAGACAAAAAAAAAAAAAAAAAAAAAAAAAAAAAAACGGGAGTAGGGAATGGAATTATGAGTTTAAGGAATAGGTAGTTTCATACACAATATTGTAAACGTGTAATCAGAAAGGCATACACAATTCAGGAGAGAATATCCCCACAGCATTTACCAACAACAGGGAAAAAAGAAAGAAACGAACAGAAAAGGAAAGCACAAGTAAGCTCTCTAAAACACTCTTTTACGACCTAACATAATCACTACAATTTCTTGCACAATCCTCCACACACTAATACATAACACACTCCCCTTTCCTAACACAAACGCATATATATATTCTTGTCCGTCACAATCTAGAAAAAAAAAAGAATTTGTCAAACAGAGTTGGATGGGGGAGGGGGGGGGTTCAGAAGAGAATGAAAAAAATAAAAAAAAAATAAATAATAATCGATATCCCCATACTACTCTTCTACATTGTCTTCAAAAGTGGATTTTTATTTATAGCAAGCACCGTGGAGGGGTGGGAATGGGAAAGAAAAATGGTAAAAGAAGAACATATTTTTAGAAAAAAACTTTCAGATTCCTGGAACTACTGCGACACAAAATAAAATCATTAAAAGGTATAGTGAATAGTGTAATTGACCTTTGGAAACGCAATAACATACTGTGACAGGGTGGGGGAAAGGGAAATATACTGTTAAAGAATATTTTATTCGCAAAGTCACGGTGTTTAGTAGGTTTATATTTCAACAACAACAACAAAAAGTTATCAAATTTTCAACTGATAAGATAGCAGATTGTAATAAATATGCCTGCAAACTTCGAGAGCAGGTGTATTTATTACAATCTTAACAAATTTCATTTACAAATTAACACATTTCTTCAAATAAGGTCAGGTTAATATTTTGGGTTTTAGGCCCATTACTAATGTTTCTGAACCTCCTCCTCTCCAGACGTCAGGGGGTGAACTATGGGGGCCTGGGCATCCCCCCAGAAATTTTGCATTTTTGTTAATTAGATGTCAATAACCAAGCTTTTCTGTGAGAAATTTTACCTTTTCCAAATTTTGTCCTCCTCTCGAATTTTTTTTTCTCGCTTCGTCCTGCAACACATTATTTCCCACGATTTCGGCGAGACGGACACAAAACATTTTAAAAAATTTATTTGCTTACAAAATCACCAAAACTAAGAGTATTTTTTAGAGACAAAAAATTAGCAAATAAGAAAAATATTTATTACTAAATTAAAACTTTTTTCTACTTTTGTAAATACCTTTTCAATGTAATGCAAAGTACTTTTTTCTTCCTGTAGCAGAATTTTCTGTATGAATCTGAAGCAAGAGGATCACAAATCAAAATTTATTCGTGATATTTATTAATGAAAAAATTTGGCTAGGTTATTCTGCAAACTATAAAATATCCTGCAGAATAACCTAGTAAATTTGTCGTGCTGCACGGCTTCTGATATCGGAATTTTTAATGTTATTTACTTTGAATGGAATTTGATTGCGCTAATACACAACTATAATTTTTCATAATTTCAATAAATAAATCAAAATAATTCCTTCAATTACACAGAAATATTCCCTTATAATTTTTTCAATATTTAAATTTATTTTTAATTTTAAATGTGTCTACAGACCCGGGCTCGAAATAAGTCACGACAGCCACGGTAAACGACGTGAAATTAGCCGCAAGATCAACAGTTCTCGCCGCAAGTTTAGCTTCATATATTTAAAACTTTATGACGAGTGTTTCTTTCTATCTGACATGTATTTTAAGGTTTCAAGGAAATTGCAGAACGCTTACAAGAAAAGGGAGATCCCAAAAAAAGGTAAAAAGAAAAATATTGTTATTAGTAAAGATGATTATTATATAAATAAATAAATATATATATATTTAAAAGGACAATTTCAAATCAGCGTTATACTGGTGTTTCAATTTGTTTTTTGTTTGTTTAATGGGCTGTATTTTAAGGTATTGACATAAGCATTATACTACCAATTACAAACAATTAAGCCTCAACATAGCACAGTGGTTATGTCACTGGAAATGGTAAACGGGCGAAGTGTGGAGGAGCCTCGGGTTCTACGCGCGTCCGTCCATCTAACCGTTCGGAGTTTTCCGTGGTTTTCTCCGAAACTTAGCGTAAATACGGGTTAGGACCCCTTAGAAACACCCCACGGAGAGCACCTCCTTGAGATGTCCTTCTGACGAGGATTTATAAGCGGATTCTGAGCCAAGCACACAAATCCGATGGGCATGTTCAACAACAACAACAGATTACAAGCCTGGATCTATAAATAAGTAATTTAACAAATAAACTTAATAATATTATATTTTTAAGAAGATCTTTTTTCAGGCTACAACTTTTCTCATATATACATGACAGTTTTTATTTTTAAACAGTCTAACCCTGTCAGGGTTTAATGATAATGGGACCTAAAGATTTTATTTTATAACTTTATATTATTGAAATTATTACGATAAATCATGATAATTTCACTAATTTAAATTTTTATGAAATGAATATGATTTATCATGTTATAAAATAAAACCTTTATGTACCATTATCAAATCTGAGGTTCAGGGGAATGGAACGTGACCCTAATAGAGAAATATATTTCTGTAAGTTGGGCACTCTTTGAGGGAACCGTGGGTGTCCAACTTACGGACGTTTCAGTGTAGTAGTATTAAAAATCGTCTGTCTTGTCTCGCAAAAGAAATCAGTGAATCTCTGTCTCGTCTCGTATTCATCGTAGCAGTTAGAAGAGGGACAGAGAGGAGCAGCATTTCAGTTTTTCATTTGGGGGTACGGGATTTGAAATATTAAAATCCAGAACATGGAATAAATAAAATGTCTGTTAAATTTGGAGGTGCGACCGCGTCCCCTTTTGCCGCCATTAGAGACAGACAGACAAACCAAGCTGATAAAGACTTTTAACTTGTTTGGAAAGTGTCAAATTAAATTGGTGAGAACATAAATATCTTTCGAATCCAAAATATTCATTTTGAATCTGCAGTCAAATAATTTAATATTATTATTATTATTTTCTGGCAACTGTTAAGTAGTCCCCACGCATAAGAGAAAAAAGCGAGAGAGCTGGCGGTCGAAAGATTCGTTCTTCTCATGAAGAAGTTCAAGGGGAGAAAAAACTGGGGCAGAGCAACTAATGAATCGCTTGGCCGCACTTTCCATAATCGGGCAGAAACAGCATTCAGTGAAGATCTGCAAGAACTGTCCTAAGATTTCTCAGTCCTCAATCTTCGGTGCTTTTCAGGGTCCATCGTTTGTTCGTTTCATAAATTTATGTTTCTAGTTTTTAAGCTTTGAAGTAAAGCAAAAGTTTAAAGCAGCTAAATGAATTTTGTAATCAAGTTTCGCTGGTTTGCGCTGTCTTGGCAAGGATGACATTCAACGCAAATATTAACTCACAAATCAAAAATGATTTTGCATTTTCTTGAGATGCGTCATCGGTAGAATCGATTTTAATCATGTCTGTTAAGAAAATATTGACTTCCTACAGTGCGAAGAACGAATGGGTAAGCAAATAATTGCAATGCAAATAAAAGTATATATACAGCTGTATGTTTTATCTATGCAACTATGCATGCATGCCAACTTTGTGTCCAACAAAGTATCTTTATAATTTGAAAATTCATGCCTTGATGCACTCCATGAAAAACTAAATGCGAGTTTATGAATTGCTGTAAAAAAATTTAATAATTGCATCTTAAAATAAAATATTTTTTATTTTCGCATGTATTCCTTATTTTATTTAATAAACGCCTCTATTTGTAAAAAGACTGAACACTACAATTTGTGAAAGGGCGTAGCCACCCCAAGGGGGTTGCTGTCGTATGCATAGATTTTTTTTTTTTTTTACCAGGGTCAGGCACTTGCCGATGAGGTATTTCGCCACTACTGCGGGTAAAAGAATGGTCTTTAATTATAGGAGCACAGCACCCAGTGGACGGCCAACGTTATCCCCTATGAAGCGACGGACGAGCTAATGTCCAAGCCGAAAATCGTACCCGGACCCAACGCGTGATAAAATGTTTCTTTAGCAGAGTGGTTCCCAACCGTTGGGACGTAGAGCATTTACAAGGGGGTGTAGGACGCGAGAAAAACAGGTAAAGAGCAATATAATAATGCATGTTTTAGAAAATCATCTTATTTATTCTTATTTTTACTCCAAAGCATATTTATTTTCGCTTTAAATTTTTATTCGGATAATAAACATTTACGTATAATATAATTTTGTAGGAAAGGAGACTAAATGTTCATTGTTGAAGAACAAAAATCTGTACGTAGAGGAATATGAGGTGAGGAGCTGGACGCCCCTTTGTTGGGAAGGTACAGTGTTAAAAGGTTGGGAACCGCTGCTTTAAGGGAACGGTGGACATTAAAAAAAATTTTTTTAAATAAATTTAATAATATTAGTAATTAATTAAAAATTAATTTTTTAATTTCTAAAAAATGCTCCATGCGTTCTAATTTTAACTTTTTTTTACTAATTTTGTTTTATAATAGCATAAAAATACATTTAAAAAAAGTCTGTGTATTGGTTTTTGAATCGACCGAGTAGTTAATTTTTTAGAAATATTTTCATGGATATATACCAAATTTTCCCGAAATTTTTCAGTTTTTGTAAATAAAAGTGAAATTTCATAATCGAAATTTTGAACAGATTTAAAAAGGATACACAGATTTATTGTAATATATGAGAAGAATGTTTGTAGTAAATTTTGTACAATTCCAACCAAAATTAAGACGAATGGAGCATTTCGAAGGCAAGAAAATCACAAAAAAACTTGATTTGGAGAAAATCCAATTTAAAGTGTAATTTCCCACTTACCTTTAATACCGTCTCTTCTGAATAATTTTATGTATGATTTTACCTTAACAAAACATATTTTTAAAGTAATTTCATTCAAATATTAGCTTAATTTGTAAAACGTTTAATAAAAATTGTCACGTGTTTATTTACGCGTTTGTTTGCATTTTTGTAGACATTTAACTGTCCCTTTAATTTTTTCAAACTCTAATAAAAAATTGTCGTAGACATACGCGGTTTTTTCTCCATGATTCAGCTTTAATAGTAGAATATTAGTACGTAAAAAAAAAAAAAAAAAAAAAAAAAAAAAAAAAAAAAAAAATGGTCAATTTTGATGAATTGAGTGTCCAGTGTCCCCTTAATGACTACACCACCAGGGCGACGCACACAGGCGGATTTTTTTAATTTATTGGTCAAAACCTGTAGATGGATTTTAACATTTAAAAGACCAAAGAAATCGAAAAAAAAAACCAAAAAAAAACATGATTGGCATATAAAAAGTCATCCGTTAAATCATCCTCAAAACCCAAAATAATTTTTACTTTGCCGACAAGATTATCAAATTTTTTATTATTATCTTTCAGGGATGAGATCAGAAAAAAAGAAGAAAAACTGAAATCATACGAGAGCAAAAAATTTGTACACAAACATATAATATACGTGAAAGTGTCACATATATTTTTATATAATATATGTCAAAGAAGTTTTAAGAAGTAAAAGATCAGATCATGCTACAATATAAAAATATTACACTGTCAATTTACAGCTACTGTTAGAAATCTACAGAAAAAAAGTGGAATTTTCAGAGAAAAAAGACAATTCCTCTTAATTCGCAAAAAGCTGAAATCAGCCTAAAAACTGAAGAATCTCATCCCTGATCTTTAGAATTACAGTCTCTATAATATTCAATTAATTGACCACGACATATGACGACATTCTCAAAAGATCAACCGATAAAACATTCGATTCAAATACTTTGCAGGCTGTCATTGGGTCCAAGAAACCAACAAGAATCGAAAAAATAAGTAGCGTGACAGTTATTGGCTTACTTCGTATATTGGAGTTTTGACCGCGAATATTTGAAAATCCGCCTGTTTGCGAAGCATAGATAATTTTAGCATGTAGAAAAACATTTTATGTTATCATTTTGTAAAGTAAGAAGATCTTTTTCGAGTAGACTTTTTACTACTATTCCTCTTCGCTTTGCTAATTTTTCGACTTAGGACAAATACCTGATCAAAATTTGATGGAGCTAAAACCATTCGGCAGCATTTTCTAGGTGTCGAGACTTCGAAGAGAAACGTTCAAAGATCTGAACACGAATTTCGTTTCCCACCCATTAAAGCCTCGCTTACAAAAATCCAAGATATTCCAAATGGTTTTGGCGTTACACTAGAAATTTTTGCACTTTTGCCCCCCATAAGTCAGATAAAGTGCTGCAGTTCTTGAAAATAAAATCAAAGAATTAAAACCTCAAATAAAGAATATTAAACTGGGGGGGGGGGGAAAGAACTTTGTGCCTTTGATGAAACTGTATACTTAAATTTTAACGAATGTAAACGAGCTTAGTCGGACTTGCTTTGCTGAACAGAACACACAGACAATATATATCTGATAATTTAGCAATTAAGGAATTTGCAAGCAGAGAAAGAAAAATTATTTTATAAATAAACTAGAGTACGTGCTCGAGTGTTTGCGACTTTCGATTACTTCACATGTATAATTTAATAACATTAATCGAAATGTAATATTTTTTTACAGATTCATCTTTTAAAAATATTTTATAATGTAAAACTAATAATTTCTCTGGCTGATACAGCTAATCTGACTGACTGGATCGTCTAGGCGGAAGCCTAGGTAGTTGACCATAAGCGGCTGGTGCACCAAAAAAGTGGAGGGAGTCAAAAGAGATGCGGTGTGTGTAAGAGGAATAAAGCTGATTTTTTCCCCTTGTAAAATTGCGCTATATTATTGTATTTTAACGTCGTTATTTATTACATGATCCTCTACTTATTGATTAAATGACCTTCAGAGGTGAATTCTTGATAGCTAGTACTCCTTTTCTTCTCTCGGTTTGCGTAATGGGTTTCCCTGTGTATCATTTTTCGATGAATCGTTACTCTTGATCTTTGAAAAGTGGAAGGACACGGCCCCATTACTTTTGGAAGTGAGGGGCAGTAGTTACGGTAGTTAGGTTATATTAGGTTACAGTAGTTATGGTTGAGGGGCAGTAGTTAGCATAGCAGTTTCTTATGTGAATTTCACATACAAAACATAGTTTTTAACAATAAATGATTCATATCGCGAATACTCAAAGTTTCACATATTTCTTTCAAACAGCCTGTTTTTGGAAAAATTAGTTAGTGAGTCACAAAACTGATATTGAAAATTTACCTTCCACTCGTTCTATCGAACGAACGTCTTTAAAATTCATGCAATAAAAGGTTAAAGGCAATAGATTATGTTAAATCTTATACGTAGGACACGTACAGAAAATGATTCTGCAGACCTAAGAGTACAGCCTTTTTGAAGATTCGAAACTGGGTCCCATTCCGCCTTCTTACAGGCTATAATACTTTGTGCGACTGAATTATCCATACCATAACTGATAATCAGGATATATATATCTCTACTTATATTATATAAATGTATTTAAAAATAAATAATAAAAAAAAGAAAAGAAAAGGTTCCCAAACCTGTTCTTTTTACACGGAAGATCATTACACAGAGAGAAAAAGGTAAAAATAAATAAAATAAAAATAAAGCAAAAGAAAGCCTTTCATTAGGCGAACCCCTGCTTGATAAATCATTTCCGTAATAATCGGTGTCTGTTAGTGCGTGTGTTTAGGAGGTAAGGGGGAGGGGGGGAGTATTCTATGCCTCTCCCTGCCTTTTCTATTTATTTGGAGTTGAGAGGAGTCCGTTACATACGGCGGCAAAAGAGAAACGGCGAACGGACATCTCGAACTGAGGCCGAGAGCAGCTCGCTCGCTCCCATCCAGCCAGGCCCAGCTTATCAAAACGACTACGGCGCTGACACCGGCAAAGATCAGAAGCCACACGGGCGGCGCGTTGAATCATGGGAAAACAAAATATCGACAGGTAATTTCGTCGTAGGGAAAAAGGGAGGGCGAGGAGAGAGGGGAACAGAAAGGCACCACAACTACTCCGGCAGCATTTCTCAGAATGTTACACAATTTTTATAAAAGAGTTTCTCTTCTCGATAACCATTTACGCACGAAACGGGGGTATCCCTTGCGCGAATGACTCATTCCCGCCGGGTGTTGGAGAGGCTTGGGCGGCGATCGTTCTGTGTTCCGTGCGCCGGTTTCTCCAAGTACGGTCGCTATTCACCAGACTCCGTGCGATTACACGGTCATCTGTAATCGATTACAAGAAATAATATGGATCACGATGACTAACAATTTCCAAAAATATTAGGACTAATTTAGTAAAATAACAGTAATCTTGGTGTTAACCCTTTGAGGTGCAACCCTTTCCCGATGCTGGAAAAAGGACAGCCGTTGTCATCGCTCGACTTAACTACCAGCAAGATGGCGGACGATCGAAACGCTCATCGCGTGCCACAGATCTAGAGACCCTTTTTTTTGACGACAGCTGGCTGTGCGGCACAGCCAGCTGCCTCAAAAAAGGGTCTCTAGATCTGTGGCACGCGATGAACGTTTCGATCGTCCGCCATCTTGCTGGTAGTTAAGTCGAGCGATGGGAACGGCTGCCCTTTTTTCAGCATTGGGCAATCTGTCCAGCTGTTCTCGCGTTCTTCCATTTTTCAGCAGATGTCAGTGCTGTTAAAAAGAATCGTGACCATTTTTTTACGAGAAATGTGCTAACAAGTAAAGGATTCTCGTTAGGAACTATGTCACTCGCAACTATTTTTATAGAAATCAAATCTATTCTTCGTGACTGGCAACAGTCAAAAGTCAGATTTGGGTGTTCCCAGAGCGGGAACACCGCGCGTTAAAGGGTTAAAGGAATCAAATATCAAAAGAATTCTATGATAATGCAATTTTATGGTAGCATTTTGTAAAATTTGTAAAATATAATTTTAGTCATCGATTACAGTCTATTGTAATCGGCACGAAGTCTGCTACTCACCCTCCGGTTCCAGGCGCGTATGGAGATGTCTAGAGCCTCTCCGACCTCATACACACTCACCACACACAGTTATTTATATAAAAAACAGGTTACATGTTTGATAGTATATTTAATCTTTGTCCACTTAAAGTAAATAACTTTATATTCAGTTTTCATTACAGTAGTTATCAAAATCGGAATTACTGAAGCAATTATCACAAGCAATGGCGTAGCCAGAAATCTTTCATAGGGGGGGGGGGTTACGACTACTGCAACTCACATATATGAATACGTGTGAGTGATAAGGGAATTGTATGGAAAAAAAATCCTCATGGGGAGTGTGACACCCCCTCCCCCCCCTTGGCTACGCCCCTAATCACAAGCAATACATAAACTGAATAAATGGCAGTATAAATAGTAAAACAATGGACAGAAAATCAAGCAGATTAATAACTAAAGTTCGGCCAAACACACCACACAGGGCTGATTAAAAAGTAAGTTGCACTTCCAAGTTATGGCCATTTTTTAAATAACCTGTACAAAAGCAACACGGCTATGACAGCATTCAATGTAAGTTCACTTTTCCACATAGTTCTCAAGAGACTAAACATTTCTCCCAACGGACAGCCAACTTTTCGATTCCCGATACATAGAAATATCCTCCAGCGCTATGTAACCACGCGGAAACAGCTGCTTTCACCTCCATCATTTGGGAATCGTTGTCCACAGAGATCCTTTTTGAGCTTACCGAAAGCATGGAAATCACATGGTGCTAAATCAGGACTGTATGGAGGATGCGTGCGAACTGCTGTAGCGATTGAAGTGGGAGGTATGGCAAAACACAAAACCAGCTTCATGACCCTTGATCGCAAACCAAAATAGACGAATTGCGCCTAAAATTGGAAAAAAAAAAGAATTCTGGCTCTACCTTCACACTACACATTAGACACTACATTTGGACTACACTACACACTGCAATAAATGAAACATCTGTTTGTACTTTATGAAACTTTCAGAAAAAACGTTATTAAACATGGAATCGCAAAAGCAAATATTTGCAAATAGCGACAAAATTTGCAAAATATTCAATTTTCTTTCAGGAGGTTTCACAACTGGTAGAGGTTTATCGTTTATAACACAGTGTACTAAGGGCTTGGCGTGGTTTATTTGTATTTATGTACTGAAATCACGATTTTTTCGAAATACACCGTTAAAAACTATTTACGTAATATTACGAAAGAATTTAAGATTTCGAACTGAATGAAAGTCGGTGCGGAAAAAAAAAAAAAAAAAAAAGGACGCCGTGCCTAAGTATTGCCTGGATGGTTTCGTGCGCCGAGGGACCAACTGAAAGCTGGGTATGCACGGTATAATTTTACATGTGCGCGGGCTCCTGGCAACATTACAGTTAAAAAGGGTGCTTCACTCATTTGTCCACAACCAGTAACCACCACAGAACGAGAGATAATAGAGTGTGCATATGAAACTATGTATAGAGTTAAGATTACTAAAACTAAGTAGCTACCCTACTAGCAATCGGTCGGCTATACGTGGCCGGTGGTAAACCGAGCAAAATTGCTAGTGGGGTATAACGACGACTATAGGTGAAGTTAAGATTTTTTTTTTTTTTTTTTTTTAAGAGAATGATGAGTGAAAAAAAAAACTATGCGAGTCTCGGCACTCTTTTGAAAAGCGAGAACCTATCACATTAAACACTCCAAAAAATCAATACAGTTTCTTCACAAATTGTATTGCGCACTTTTATTAGCCCTCTAATGACCATGGTAGCGTAGCACATTGCAGTCGCGTAGCCAGGAAAAAATTTCGGGGGGGGGGGATATGAACTTATATGTGTATAAATAGACGGAATTTCATCACTAATCCAAAAATTTCGGGGGGGGGGATATATCCCGATATCCGCCCCCCCCCTGGCACATTGGTACGTTTTCTCCAGATGTAACGTGAATACGCGTTAGAACCCCTTAGAAAGTCTTCCTACCAAGGCAAGGACTGTTTTAAGGGGGTCCGGACACCCCCACCCCCGAAAATTTGATTTTTGTTACTAAAATGATATAGTCTTTTTGTGAAACCTCTGTTTTTGCCTTTTTTACCATTTGGACCCCCTCCAAAATATTTTTCTGGATACGTGCCTGTACCAAGGCACCCTCCATCTTTGGTAGATTGCCCTAGCGTAGCGTTCCATAATCACACACAAACTTATATTTCTAAAAACTGATGAATCCTCGGACCATTTTCGAAAGCAATTTTTGTGTTTATGAATTCTTTCTGAAAGATACACGAGACATACAGCTTTACTGTTGATGCCAGTCCACAGTGCATAGGGTGAGGAATCATTGTTAATTTTTCCGAGTGTTTAACATTTTTGGTTTGTTTTTAAAGCTGTCCAAAATTCCTGTGACAACGATCACTCTTCAGGTAGAACACCCTTAATTTATGAAAAATATTTTAGAAGCAATCTTGGTTAAAATCAACAAAGATATGTTTCGAATGATAAGTTTTCTACTATTTTAATAATATTTAATCTGAAGCAAAATTAATAATTGCCATTTACATGCAAGAAAATACGCTTTTTCACTAGATACAAAATAATTTTTGAAAAAGTTTCATTTATAATACTCAGAGGAGTTTTAAAATCACAGTAGCATATATAACTTTTGTAAAAACATAGAAAAAAAAGTTTTTTACAATTTCTTATTAAATTTATGTTATTTGTTTTAATAGAACATCATTCATATTTCAAATACACAGAACAATGTTTTATAAGTACTTTATGCGAATTTTAGCGAAATTTCAAAATTTCATTACTTTTCCCTGCGAAATTTATATTTTTTATTTGAAAAAATTCCGTACCTCTAACTACAATATTTTTGTATTTATTTTCCTAATGTCTATATCAGAGTACCCTACTATATATTATATAGTTACGTTGATCCCTGACTCACTCTGTAACAGTTCCGGGCAACCTACTCCAAGATAAAACTTTTTCCGCCATTATTTCAAAAAGATTTAAAAGTTAAGCACAAAAAGATTAGTAAAATCTACACCACATTTGGCAACCGTCGGCCTGCGGGCTGGATGTGGCCCTCGCGGCTTTTGATCCGGCCCGCGGAACATATCAAAACCCATAAACCATACAAACTCCCATATAAATTCCAATTATACGGCCGATACTTCGCTAACACCCTAAGGTTTGGCCCCACGATTTGGCCAACATCCTAAAGTTTGGTCCACAACTTATCAACGGTTGCCCATACCTGATCTACACCTTTGTATGATCCGCTTAAAATTTTTCATAATTATGTATAGAAATATAGAAAACAATCTACGCTACTAAATCTGAAAATCTACCCATTCCCTAAAGCGATTTTTCGAAATTTTCGACTCCATTTTATTTCCGCGAGTCAAAAAAGTTAATCATTTGCATGACAAAATTAGCTGTTGCAATTGACATGACGTCATATTTAAGTCACGGTCATCGGGTTTTGGAGAAAAGATTCCAACACGTTTAAAATAGTTTTTCTAGATAACATTGGTATAATACTTTTTTATTAAAAGGATATCGTGTGCATGAAGCACACGATATCAACAAAGAGGGGTTGTTTATACACAAAACGAAATCGTTAGAATGCGAAAAGTTTCCGCACGCTTCCAGAAGATCAAGAAATTCGATTTGGGCGTAAGAAAAACTGACATATTTTCGTCAAATGTTTTTTCTAGCGCCCCTTGTAATTGCCTCCACAATGGCTTCTAGTTTATTTATAGTGAGATAGATCTTCATTTTGCTCCACTTAGGAAGCTATTTTCTTTTATTTATTACTACTGAAAATCAGCTCTATCGTTTTGCCCACGATCAACATACATCACTATTAAAAAAAAAAAAAAAAAAAAAAAAAAACATGTGCCACGCCTAAATGATAAGTTTGAGCTGAATGTAATAGCCTGAGACTATATCGTTTAGCCAAAAAAAAGTTGTGGATGTAATGCTAGCTAGTAAGAGCATTTATTTTTACTATTATTTTTTGTAAAATTAGTTTCAATGTGTCTAATTTTAAATTAAAATCAAAATTTGCAAATTTTAAAACTTAAAGTGTAATTTGGGGGCTCCTTTTTGTTGGGAGCCCGGACGTTTCCCCCGAATGCCCTGTCGGAAATCCGTCCCTCCCTATAGGTTCATTGTTTGGAACAGTTTATAGTACAACTTATAAAGAGACATTCTAATTTTTCCGCGTGTGTAGCGCAATTAAATTTTTTAAAAAAGATGTTCAAAAGTTGCATGATTTCCAAAAAGTACAGACTTAAAGATACTCTCGTAAACCCACTAAATATTCGCCTGGCTCAGTAATAGTTCAAATAAGCATATAATTATGAAATTAAAATAATTCTTAGATGAATGACTCTCTTAAATAAAACTTACTCTTTCACTGAATCTGTAGTTTACATTAAGATGAATACAGCAACAATTCTGACGATACGTGAATGAAAGCATATTCCCGAAATTTTCTTTTGCAATGTCGGTTAAAAAGTATCATCAGGCGATGTAGGAGGCAAAAACTTTCGGTTGATGATCTAAAAACATTCATCTCTGTTTTTCCAGGTGTAAAGAAAATGGTGAGTTGATTTTTTTCTCTAAGAATAACACAATGTGAGACCATGATTTATATATATCCAAGCGTAGGTCATTTGCAGATTGTAAATACAGGTTTCAACCTAAAATGACAAAAAGAAAAAAAAAATTATTTCACAACCGATAGTAATAATGCAAAATGAAAGGGTATAAATACAGTCAACACATTTGCAAGGTGGTTCTGTTTTTCTTCATTTTTTTCTGAAATGGGTTTTCTTTTTTTTCCTTTAAAAAAAAAAAAAAAAAAAAAAAAAGGATTAACCTTTTTCTTGAACTAGAAACTTGAATTGTGGCATTTCATGCAAGAATTTTTATTTGCTGAACACATTAATAAAAAATATCTTATGAATGCTTCATACCATTCAATTTGGGGAGGGGGGAATATTAATTTTCTCTTATTTATCTGTTTGTTTCTTGAAATTTCAGATTACGATATAAGGTATAATTTATAACTTTTTCCACGCCGATATTAAATCCTATTAGGTGCAATCTAGACAAGCGGAAAATTATTTCTAAGTGAGGGCGGACTTCCAATAATTTTCTAGACCACAGTTTGAGATTTTAGAGTCAAAATATATTACGAGTCAAAATTTGTTAAGATTCCCGAAATTTCTGAAAAATATAATGCCCAGACTATTCTAGGTTTAAGCCAGTCCAAAACCGGTAGCAACTCCTATTGATTGTTTTGAGAGAAACTTGTTACAAAATAAATTAGATGTGTCTTTGTGACTGTTGAGATATTTCAGAACGGTGTTTCATTGCTTGAAGGCACTTTGAATAGTTTTGTTTACTTTTAGTGTGAGTTCAACTCAGCATTAAGCTTTATTTATTTTATTGTCACTTGTCGGGCGATTCGTAGGAACCCGAATATAGTAAACAGTGGCGTAGCATAAGTCGGGTATGAGAGAGCACTGGATTAATTAACTGTTATCGACTGGTCCGGGGTAGCCTAGTGGTTGAGGCGTTGGACTCGTAACCGGAAGGTTGCGGGTTCGATACCGTCGTCCCACTGAAGACCATGGTGTACGTGTACGTTAAATCCGTGGTTCCGAAAGTCCTCTCGGCGGTTACTAGCAGTTCCCGAGGGCTGCCAATATTCAGAAGTCCCCCTACCTTCTGATGAGGATCCAAATTGTGGCAGGAAACTTCGGGAAGGACGTACGTAACTCTAAACGACACATTCAGTGACGTGAGCTGTCCTGTCCTGATAAATAAGTTGATATCAAATGTTTTACATCAATGACGATTGTTTACATCAATACTACAAACAAAATAAAAATATTTTATATAAAATACCGCATTATATGCTTTTCACTAAAGATAAATTGAAAGAAAAAATAAAGATTTCTGTAATTTATCTTGTACAAACCAGGATAACAAAAAAAAAAAAAAAAAAAGAGGAAATGGTGTTTAAAAAATAAAATAAAACTTAATAACAGAAATAAAAGGTATTTATCAATCTGTGCACGTGCTTCGATCGAAAAAAATGGCTATCGAAAAAATCCATACAGAGACAATCCATGGACTTCTGCTGCTGCTGAAGACGATCGAATATTTTTCGATCGAAACGCTTGCACAGATTGATCAATTCCTTTTATGTGCGTTATTTGACAACGTTTTAATTATTTTATAAACCAGGATATTCGTAATTCGCATAACTGATCATATTTCTGATACAATTTTTATTCTTAATATTAAACATCTCCCTGAAAATATCAAAAATATAAAATTAAGGCTCTTCGTGACGATAACTAAATTTTCAAAAAAAGGGCTTTTTAATTGTTCTTTTTAAAATGCTATAGAAACAATATTAGAGTTTCAGTTTAAATAAGATAATACGAGAAAACTATGTACCCCCAAAACGGGAAACAAAATGATTAGAGGGCGAGAGGAAGAACATAAAGAAAAAAAGCATCATGATTGTCATACTACCCATTTCTATATTTTTAGGGGAAAGGAAAGGGGGGGGGGACTTAAGCTAAAGCATTTTAAACTTCATTATATCTCTCCAAACGAAAACTCCAACAAAATATCCGAGAGTCTAGATTTCCCTGCCTCCACTCGGGAAGGGATTTTCGACCTGTAACAGCGCCCAGAGGTCCGCTGAATATTTTATGCCCCTGACCGAACTTAATTCGGGATAATTCCTGCTTAGACTTCTGGATCTTCTCCAAATTTGAATCGCGGGAATAATACATCACTGGAACCTGTTATCGATCAGACAGACACGGACGGCCGTGCGCGCACACACAAACACACATATTCTGGGAGCTATTAAAGTCCTTGGGTAATAATAGACATAAAACCGACAGGATACATAAATGCATTATACACTGGTCGGGAACTGACAGTTCTCGATGAATGATTCTACCAACGGCTGCATGTATCGACATAGATGTTTAGAACGCACAAAATCAGATGAGGCATCTTGACACAGGACGTTCAGTTTAAAAAAAATATATATACAGATACTTAAGGTGACCGTACGTCCCGTTTTGAACGGGACAGTCCCGTTGTCCTCAAGCACAGCTTTGGGACACTGTAATGTCCCGTTTTCAGAAAATGTCTCCTGCAATGTCCCGTCTCTAGAAAGAGAGCGACCCACGGTAACGATTTCAATAAAGACCCTAAAAATCTAAAATCATCCAACGGCACTGTCTGTTAAAAAAGAAAAAAAAACAAAAGAAAAAAAAAAAAAAAAAAAAAAAAAAAAAAAACTAACCTCCCTCCCTCCCCTCTCGAGACGCAAAGAAATCGATGGGGGGGGGATGTATTGTTTTTGTGTTTGTTCTTTTAATGTTCTTTTTTTGTCAACTATTTCAATTTATTTCTTTTTTTAAAGTCATATTCCTCTTTTGCTTATTCCCCCGATCTCCACTTTATTTTCCCTTTTTACTCTGGTTTTCTAAGAATTATTTTCCCTTCCGAACGACAATTTCCTTTTTTCTGTGTGTCCTTTTGTTTACATTTCTCACTTTCTTACCTTCCCGCCTTGTGTCGGATGATATTTTTAAAGTCGAAGAAGGGCCTACCCCTTGTACCACCCGAAACGTACGTCTTGCACTATTTTTTATAGTATATATGTGTTTTAGCAAAGATTTTTTTAATTTTATTTTGAAATTAACATTAACACAAGCCTTTTTGCGCGTTTTCTTAACAACTAAAAGATACCCAGACCTGAAATTCAGTCTCCCTACACTATTACCTTAAAAACAGTAGATGTCCCGTTTTGAGGAAGAAAATAAACACACTATTGCAAAAAAAAAAAAAAAAAAAAAAAGCAGTAAATGCCCCGTTTTGAAGAAAAAAAATAAATGGTCACGATACATATACTATAGGACTTTTAGTTTCATTCAAGAAATACGGGCAGTTCACGTAGATTGAATCGTATAACAGCAACAATTATTTTGACGAATTTTAATAATAATAATTAACTTAAAGCTACGCTCAATGAAGGATATAAGAAACTAGTGGGCACAGTCTCGTAAAAAAATAAACTATCTGCCCACATAATCCAACTCTTAACAGCCCGTGATAACAGAATACGTATAGTGCATGTAAGAACATGTGTATACGCATACGTACACACGTATATGTGCGTGGGCGTAGCTGTAGCTTTCTCACGGGAGGAGTTCAGCTAAGGGGGAGGGGGGGGCATTCTTACTATAAGATGTGTAAAATTTATTTATCACTAGAAGAGTTAAAATTTATATGACGGCCAAAAAAAAACAAAAAATATTTTAAAAGCATAATACACGGCACAGCATATATGCAACATGCACGCGTGTTAATGCGACTTCTCAGCCTATTTTCCCAAATAGTTAAGCCCCACAAAATGAATCATTGAGATATTTGACATCCTTTTTATTTCCTCCGAAATAAAATTTTAACAAGGTCTCATTCATCTTCTGTAAAATGAAGGATGGGAATTTCCAAACTGTTTATTTTTGCGAGTACAGCAAATATAATGATAACTAGTAGTATAACAAGTGTAATAAGGTAGATAGAAAAATAAAATGAATAATTTTAAATACTGGTAATTTTTGAAAATACTTTTTTCCTGAAAGACTTACGTAAATACCATTTACTATCCAGCGAATAATGACCTCACGAATCCCCCTCCCCAACTCTCCCTAAAAAATTTTTTAATTTAGCGCATGAATACTTTTATAGAAAATAAATAGGTTGAAAATTGCTACCGCTTAAATAAATGGAAGCTGTATTTTGTTTATTTTCCATTATGAGAACTAAGAAATAAACTAACCATTATATTTATTTCTCAGGATACGAGTTGTTATTGTACTCAGTTGTTATTTTATATTATCCGACGGTAAATTGTAATCTCGGTAACATTCTTCGAGATATTACTGAGTCATAATAAATAAATAGCACTTAGCAATTAACGAGTAAGATTAATAATAGTAAAATTATTAAGTAGAATTCTAAAAATATCTCTAATACAGGGAAAAAGCTCTTATTTTATTTTTATAAAAATTTTCTCTTTAATCAAAATATTTTTCAGAAACATTAAGACATATTTTAAACCGATAAACCGAATTCTAGTAAAATGTTTAAGAAAAATAATAATTTTCAATATCAGGATGTTGAGTATTTTATTACAGTGAAACCTCCCAACTTGGAAACCCTCATATGGACAGTTTTCTAAGGAACGGAACAAGTTTGTAACATTTACTTATCCCTCTATAAGTTGGACACCTCCATAAACTGGACACATTTTACGAGAATTGCAAGTGTTCAACTTTCGGAGGTTTCACTGTACGAATACTTGCTTTTAAACAGGGCCAAAATAAGAAACTGCATTAATAGCCAATGGCAAGCTGTAAAAGTTTAATTGGTGGTCACTTTCTCAAGTTAGCGGGGCAATTTATTTCAGCAAAAGTAATAAGTAAGATCAACTTTTTTTTTTTTTCTAAATTTCAGTTAATCTAAAAAGTAAAACTAGTAATTATCTTTAAAAAAAAAAAGGTAGTTACTATTTAATCACTGAATTAAAACATCATTTGTTTATATAAAAATCAATAAATTCAGTAAAATATATATATGCATAAAGAAAAGAAAACATTCCACAGATTTTTAGAAATTAAAAACGCGGTGACCTCTAATTTTGCGAAGAAATTTACAGTGAATATTACGGTTATAGTTTTTAAAATAAAACTGGGCTATTGATGAACATTTTAAATTTATATAGCTACCAAAGCAAAATAGCCGAAACATACTTTATTTAAAAAAAATATATATATCCTTGCATTCTTCCTTTAAAGCGAGTATTCTGGAATAATGTCAATTAACAAGCCCCGAGAAATTCTGCAGCATTCCTGCTTCTCCACGTACCACGTTTTTGTCAAAACCAGTAAAAATCTTAAAGAGCAAATTTTCGGAATCGGAAAGAAAATATGAATAGAATATTGCAATTTGTGATTTTAAGTTAATTCTGTGAAGAACAAATTTTAGTTACACATCAAAGATATCTGGAATTTGTGTATCAGTGCTGAAAAGATTTAACTTGGACTGACGCTACAAACAACTACATAGTCATTTAAACGGTTACTTCAAACAACTGCATAGCCTCAACAGTAATAAAATTTGTCTGTACTTTTGCTTCATGTACAATAAAGCATCGCTTATACGTTCCTCTTTTATATGACTTTTACATTTATACGCCGCTTTCGTGTAGTCCCGATTTATTTTTATTCATTTTAATGCAAAAATGCTTCGTTTATAAGACGTAAAATGTTAGTTATACGTCGTTTTTCACTTTCCTAAAATTCAAAAATTTCCATTCCCTAAAATCCTATTTAGGGGAGATATTGCTTAATTATCTGGTGTTAATTTAAGTGATGATGAAGAATGCAAAGAAATTACTTAGCATTACTTTAAAGATGCAGTCGACTACATTGAAAATGACAGAATTATTTTGTTTCTCAGAAAAACGTGAAAAAGCATTTTATGAAATTAATTCAAGTTATAATGCTATAACTATACTCAAAGACAATCAGCACATCAGTCTACCATGAAAGATTTTTTTAATTCAATATCTCAATGATCATAAATCGCTTCATAATTGCATTAATTCTAAATATATGCAGTATAGAAAATATACAGGGTGCCCATCAATGTCAGAAAGCAAAAATAGTATCATTAATTGTCTCCCCGACATCAAAAAGTCGCCAGTTTAGTAGCCGTTTTCATATTTTTAGTTGCCGAAATAGTAGCATTTTTGCATGATTTTGTAGTTAAGAAATGAACATACATCATTTAGCTTCATTTAAAAAGGTCTGAATAAAAAAGATTAGAATGTTTCATGAACGCCAATCTGCAACTTTAAAAAGAAAAGAGAGTTGAAACAAACCGAAATCTGTTTTTCAAATTTGTCGCCTGGAGTACTCAAACAAATAGCCCAAGTCGCCTTATCTTTAAATTAGTAGCCAAAGTCGTCTTTTTAGGTCGCCGGTGGACACCCTGAATAAACTTCTTTCAGCTTTAAGATAAATGTTTCATTTTAAAATTCAGTTTTGTTTTCAGTGTGAAAACTTATGAAGTAATTTACTTAACCTTTAAAAACTTAAAATTATTGAACAGTGTCATCTCACTTATGCGTAACGTGACCATTTATTTTTTCCTTCAAAACGGGACATCTACTACTTTTTTGGCAATAGTGTGTTTATTTTCTTCCCCAAAACGGGACATCTACTGTTTTTAAGGTAATGGTGAAGAGAGACTGAATTTCAAGTCTGGGTATCTTTTAGTTGTTAAGAAAACGCGCAAGAAAGCTTATGTTAATGTTAAATTCAAAATAAAATAATAAAAAAACCTTTGCTAAAACACGCATATACTATAAAAAATAGTGCAAGACGTACGTTTCGGGTGGTACAAAGGGTAGGCCCTTCTTCGACTTCAAAAAAACCATCCGACCCAAGGCAGGAAGGCAAGGAAGGTAGGAAAGTGAGAAATGTAAACAAAAGGACATACAGAAAAAAAGGAACTAGTCATTCGGAAGGAAAAATATTCTTAGAAAACATGAGTGAAAAGGGAAAATAAACTGGAGATCGGGAGGGAGGGGGGTGAAAAAGCAAAAGAGGAACATGACTTTAAAAACAGAAATAAATTGAAATAGTTGACAAGAAAAGAACAAAAGAACATTAAAATTACATACACAAAAAAATTATATAACCCCCCCATCGTTTTCTTTGCGTCTACAGAGGGGAGGGTGGAGGTTACTGTTTTTTTTTTTTTTTTTTTTTTTCTTTACAGACACTGCCGTTGGATGATTTTAGATTTTTAGCGGCCTTTATTGAAATCGTTACGGAGGATTGCTCTCTTTCTAAAAACGGGACATTGCTGGGGACATTTTCTGAAAACGGGACATTACGGTGTCCTGAAGCTGTGCTTGGGGACGACGGGACAAGCCACCAAAAAACGGGACTGTCCCGTTCAAAACGGGACGTATGGTCACCTTACTTATGCGCCTCTCAGTTATAACGCGAATTTTGGAAGGTCCCGTCACGAGGAATGTGAAAATAATGATAATGGTCTCTCACTTTTAAGCGCCACTTTGAATTGGCTGTGTCAGTTATACGCAGAGCCTTATCTCACGGGCAAATCGGGACTTTGCCCAGGGCCCCCAGTTTAATTTGTTGTACTGAAATATTCTTTTTTGTATCAAAATTTTATGAAAAATAAGACAAGAATCGTAGATGGGGCCACCCAAATTCATCAGTGACTGGGGCCACTGTTGGTCATAATCAGGCCCTGGTTATACGCGAAAATAAACAGCTCAATTCACAAATTCTGTCACACAGATGTACTTTCTCTGTCGTACTGGAGGACACCTTGTTTAGAATACGCGAATGATGGGAATGATGATGATATGTATATAATATCAAGTAAACTAAGACTGTGAATCTGTTTTTGATGAGTTCCTGGCGATGATGATAAAATAAGATGCTAAGGATGCAACTGATCTTTCTGTCCCATCTTATGCTACAACTTTAAGAGCCCTAGAAAAACTGAGACGTTACCTCTGTGAAAATAACTTCACTACAATTAAAATAATACATTCTAATGAGTTAGAAAAGATTGTATTACAAACACGGCCTAAACAAAAAATAACCACGGTTTTGTTGACATTTTGATAAAGGAATGTTAGATCAATTAAAGTTTCTCCTATGTGAAATGAAATCATACTATTTTTGAATTAAAAGTTAATTGTATAGTTGAATATTTTAAATTATAATGCAGTGAAACCTGTGCTAGTTGACCACCCAGCGGTTCTCCTTTTTCGTGGTCAACTTATCAAGGGTACAATACTGACTTTTTGATTTTCGTATTTTATAAACTACGTTACGTAGTTTATGTAGCTACGTAGTAAACACTACGTAGTTTATGTAGTATTCTAAAAAATTATATAAAATAGGAAATCAAAATGATACAAAATAGGAATAATATTGCTTATTAGGATTTAAACATTAAATACGTACATAGAAAAAATTCTGGAAGTGGTCAACTTACAAAGGTTTTGAGCTATGCTTTGGGACAAATTCTATCTAATTAACAGGTCAACATACAGGTTAGACAGGAGGTCAACTTATAAAAGGTTCACCCAATGTTAAAGTAACTAAGCCATTCCGTTCTTGGTCAATTAGGTGAACTTAGACAGATGGTCACCTTAGGTTTTACTGTATTACTCTTTTTAAATGAAAAAAAAAAAAAAATGTTATTAAGCATATTTTTTCTTTCAAATGTTTTGTTTCTCATAATTTAGATGAAGAGTTAGAAAATAAGACCTTTTCAGCTATACCCGATTTTTAATCTGTAAAACGCGTGCAAGTGAGATTTAGATAAATCCACATTAGCAACGTTAAACCTGTGACGGTCAGTTTACAAGTCTTTTCATTTCATTTATACGTTGTTTTGTGTCGGACCCCTGAAAGACATATAAACGGTGCTTTACTGTATTATATTACTAAGTTTACTCAGACTTAAAATGTTCTTCCCAGGTAAATATTCCGTAATCAGCTATAAATAACATTTTTCAAGATTTTATATCTTGTAGAATGTTGGAAAAGAGGCGCTCTTCCTCAAAAGATTGGTCATCTCTGATGCACACCAAAACAGAATTCGGTCAGTGCTTGTTATTTCCCTTGCTACTGGTAAATGATAACAGTAACCGTACATGAAAAGTCGACAACAAGAATTACCAAAAGAAAAGGGAAAAAAAAAAAACACTTAAGGTTTGATTACTGAAAGAGATTCTAATGAGGTAATCCATCAAATTCATCTGATTTTGAGCTTGCCAAATGAAACTGATTAGAAACCCAGACGCGATTGGGTGCTCCAGGGATATTCCTGGTGTATCGCCTAAAAAGCACGACCTCGGATGGATGAATGCGGAGGAGAGAAGAAAAAATGCTGCTGCAAGTCCGAAAGACTTTGTAATCTTCTCTTGAAAATTTCGTACAAAGCTGTAAAATGTAATGAGTAAATATTCCTTGTATTGAAAGCTTATTTGCCTCAACCACAAGATAACACGTACTACTACTAATACCGAAACCATATTCGACGTTACAATAAAATAAATAAAAACTTTGTGTAAAAAAAAACACATACAATGATACTTATGGGAAGAGACGATCGTTTCGACCAAATTTTTTTTTTCAGAAATTTTCGGACGATAGGAAATTTTGTTTTATTGAAAAACGATGATGAGTTGTATGGAAAAGCAAGAAATATTATCACTTCTTTAAAAAAAGAAAAAATATTTTCCTTAAAAAAATTACAAATAACCAATTTTTTAAATAAAAATCAAAATAGATGAGATATAGTGAAATCAAAATACCGTATTTGAGTCCTTATTGTTACTTTGTTTATTTTGAATTTTTTTAATGCTGAACCTCTAAACAATAGCCACATCTGATGTATGGTCAGTTTTGGATACTCACACGGGTGACCGCTATTCAGAAGTTTCACAGTAATTATGGTGCTATTAATATTCAGCATTTAATATTAAAAAGCATTTTTTTAATGTGCTAATTGAAACATAACTAAAACAGTTAACAAAATTTTTTTTCAAATATATAAGTTTTCCACTCACTGTATGAATAGAATCTTTGTCTCGTCTCGTTTTAGCAAAACTCCTTGTTTGGAATATTTATTTAAATTGTGAATTTTTTTTTTAATTACTAGGTCTTGAACATACGACATATACAATTTGTTAATGAAGGATTTTCGATGATGAAATGAAGATTTTAGTTATTTACTTTAAATAATCCAACAATTTTATTTCTGTTATAAAGTTAGGATACAAAAATGTACCTGTACTTATTTAATTCTTAAACACGTTTGAAGTATTTCGTTGTTTTCCACCCCCCCCCGGATGGTATGTTTTTTTTAAATAAAAAAGACTTGGTTGTGCTTAAAGGGGGGGGGGCTATATAGATTATGTCATGGTTTCCCATTCTACAACTAAAAAAAGTCAGCCCTCGTGTAGCTTTACCTTAGCCACATGAATTCACATGCAACATAATGCGTAAATTCAGTCAACGGAATAGCTCCTGCGTCGTATATATATATATCACAGAATTTTTCCGATTTCAAGGCTATATAAAAAATTACCTAAGCTCATTAAATAGGATTTTTTTTCGCAAGACTGAAACAATATGATTAAAATTAGTTAATTTATATAAAAAAAGTGCATGAGACCAACAACGAAGTGGTATTACTTTTTTAAATTATGGAATAGATTAACAAATTTTACGCTACTTGGTCACCTTTCGCTTGTTTTTATCAGAAAGAATTATTTATATCATTATAATTAGATTCAAGTGAAACGCGGGCGATCGAGTTCGAATCGAACGTTTTTCAGTCCCCAGTTTTTAGTTCAGTCCCCAGAAATCTTCCAGTGAACAAACCTATCGCGCTGTCACGTGATCAAAATACGATTGGTTTGTTTCAGTTGAATAAGAAACATTGATATATTTCGAAGTTTCCCCTGTTCGACGCGGAAAACGTTCGAATTGTGTTTCACTTGAATCTCGCCCTAAATCACGGAACTTCTGAAAGTTGGACAGCAGCGGTTCTCACAAAATGTGCTCAATTTACAGAGGAATACGTAAATGTTATAAGCCAATTCCGTTCCTCAGAAAACTGGCCAACTTAGGGCGATGTCTTAACTTATGGGGGTGTCCAAGTTGTGAGGTTTCATTGTACATACAATACACATAGCGGTAACTAGTCAATTCCACGAATATTTTTGTGTGAAGTAAGAACTATGCTTTCAAAAAGCAATTCATGAAACATCACTCTCTACTGATAAAAAACATGCAATGGAAAAAATTTATTAACAATAAAAAGAACGAAAGAAAAATAGCAAGCATGTTTGACTAACAGTTGTCAAAACAAATTTCGGAATAATAATCTGTTTTTATTCCCCACAAGAATGAGCGAATATTCCATTTGTGTCTAGTTTTTTTTTTTTTTTTTTTTTTTTCCCCTTCTCTTTCCGACTTTTGTTCAATAGCCCAATGCAAGGTCGTTCGTTACCCTCAACACAGGCCAAGTTTAGAAAATGAATGTAAACAATATGCGATTAATAAAAAAATAAAAAAACGTAAGGAATCATACTCGCGAAAACATTCGGTAGCAAGACGTGTCGAACTGAAGCAAAAGAGACTGGTATCCCGAGGGCAAAGTCTTCGAAACTGTTCTTCGTGCTAGCCTAGCTGTCCAAGGAATTTACTTTAATTTAATTTAATTTATTTTATTTTTTTTTTTTGGTCTCACTGACAGATTTACAAAATATACAAATAGATTAATAGATGTAAAAAGTTTCAAAAATAATCTGCTGAAGAACATTCATGTGAAGACATTTAATAATATTTCCAAACTATAATACTAATTTTAAAAGGGCATCCTTTAATATTAATAGCCTCACACGTTTTAGTCGTTGATGAATGAATACTTCAATTGCAAAGTAAAAAGGAAATACGAGAGTAGCTGATTATTTAGAAATGAAAAGAAGAAAATGATAACTATGAACTTGCGTAAAAAATCGATTGAGTCTATCAAAAGTTAAGTCAAAAATAAATATGTCGATATCCTAATTGAAAGATAGAAAACATTAAATCATACATGTAGGTATATAAAAAGTTCAGCTTTCTGAGCAACGCGAATGAGAACTCATTGAAAGTCCTGTACATTATTCATATTTCTGTAATAAAAAGTTGTATTTTTTGTATAAATATGCATTTAATATAAATATAATATTATTATGGAAATAATTTTTAAATTTTAAAAATGTATGACAGCATTATTTTTTGAGCAAACAAGCTTGAATTCATAGCGCGTGCATTCGGTCCGCTGGAAAAATTTTTGCCCAAATTTTTGATTGCTTTTAATTTTGATGTCTTAATGAAAATGAATACTAAAAAAGTATCAAAATATAGCAGCATTAGGAATAAGTAAAGTAGAATTAGGCTATTGTTTTATGAATCGAAATTCTAATTTTTTGAATTTGAACATCTTTCATGATTTTTCTGGAAAGTAAGCATAAATGGAGTTGCAATTTTGTTTCCAGGCCATTTTAAAAATCATGCATCTCTTTATAGCCTGCGAAGTTCACAAATTAGCCACCAGTAATAGAACGTAGTATTCATTCATGTGAATGTGTTCATTTCACACTGAATTTTTAGATATAACAGCCATTAATAGTTCCTTTCTGTATGTTGTAAATTTTACTTGTGTAAGTTATTGTTGCAGCCATGCATTATCTATTTACTCTGTTCGTGTGGCACTTTCTATCATTCAATCAAATAAATTATTAATGAAAGTGTTTGAAATTAAAGAACACACCACTTTTCGTGAATTCCTGAGATAATTAAAACTAAAAAAATTCAATTGTGTATGTTTTATCGATAGTAATTTTATTTTTTATTTTTAATATACACAACAGAAAAATCTTTTTTTTCTCTTGAGTTTCATCAATTGAGTTCTTTTTTTTTTTTTCTCTCTTGAGTTTAATCAGTGAGTGGTTAAAAAGTTATCCAACGACGTATAAAATTGCAATGCACGAAAAAATACGTAATTTGTAATTTGAAAAGGAGACTATTTAATGTTTTAATTTTATGCTCTTCAATTCTGTTATAGACAACCAACAGATATTCTTATTTTTTATTCATATTCTGTACTGCAAAGTTGTGGAAAATTTTTCTTACGGAATAAACAACTGCAACCACGCTCTGAAGAATAAACCACACATTTCAGTTCAAAACTTTACCAACCTTAGCTTAATCGTTCAACCATTAATGCAATGAAAAACTAAAATATTTACAATTACGATCAAAAATACATTTTATTAGAGACATTGCTAATCTTGCTCACCCCCCCCCCATCTGATAACTTTCTTGCTTTCGTTTGAAAGATGCATATTAAAGTAAAATTACGGTCAGAATTTAAAATTGTTAGATATTTTAGCATATTTGACAAAACAACTTCGATGATAAGCATAGCTTGCAAATGTTAATACTTAAGGAAAACCAGTACAATGCCCTACTATTTGTTCAGTACAATAAATACGATCAAATTGCTCTTTCTGGTGAGTAATTTATAACTGAGGAAGAATTTTGTAGAACCTGCAACTCAATGAAAATAAAATAAATAATGGAAAAAGAATGAATCCTACGAGGCTAAATTACGGTCTCTTATTCAAATAAATGACTTTGTATATATGATGATTAAATTTTTACCCTGAATACACAGTTAAAAAATTCATAAATGAAGCTATTTTCTGTTTTCATTTAAGAACCTTTATCCTAGTAGACATTTGAAGCCGAAAACAGCTGCCACCAACGCTACAATGTCTTGGAAGTTTTTTCGCTTATCATGCTATAGTGCAATGTCACAGAAAGAAAAAAAAAATGCTTTGGCAAAAAGGAAAAAAGTATACGCACAGGCATCAGAATGGGACTTGCGGTATTATCAGATGCCGGGGCATTCTCCTACCTTCATACAGCAAACGTCCTCCCCCCTTCTTTTTTGATTTAAAGAAAAAAAAGAAAAAAAAATGCTATTCAGCTTACCAGAGGGAGAGGCGAGTTGGAGAGTATCCGCAAATGACATGGAACACCTGACTTAGTGATAACTGATAGATAGCTCTATGAAAAGCTGGCAATTTTTGTTTAACTGGCAGTGTAAGTTAGAATTTTTATTCTGTGACAGTTTGGCCTTCGTATTATGCAAAAATGTACAATATACAATACACTTACTTCCACACGAGGGTTGCTACCAAAGTTCAGATAATTAATTGCATTATACGCATTTTACATTTTAAAAAATCATTAAACTGAAATTTTTTAAATATAACTGCTCCTAAAACTTATACATCTCTATTCAGAAGTGTATGATTTTTGCGAACCGTACGATGACATGTAGTGCTACTAAAATGCAAGCAGGGTCACTAAGAAACAATGTATTCTCCCCCCGCCTTTTTTTTTTAAAGGAGAGGGGGGAAATTATGAAAAGCAAATATCAGTGGATAGATAAGTGGAATAAAATTAATTGTCTTCTGAAAATAGAGAGTTTTTCTCTCTAGTATATATTTATAATAGTAATGTTTTTTTGCATGTCAATATTTCGCCTAGTCAAAACTATACTTAACTTAATAATACGAAATTTGGCGCGTACGTAAGTTTCTTAAAATAGGTGCTAAATTAGAGAGTAATTTCCAAATTTCGTGACGGATGGGGGGGGGGGATAGGAATTCGTGTTCTATTAACATATCTAACGTGATCTCAATAGACACGTCCATAAAATTATTGTTGTAAAATACAACACTCACGAATACCTAAAAATCAATTTCAGGACATTCTGAATATTATCTTCCAAGGAGGGTAAACGTGAAAAGGGGGAGGGTGGCCATCTTTCACGGGAGAAAACAAAAAAATATCTAAAAGATTCTTCCTTTAAAATTTAACTATTATGAATCATATGCTTAGGCAAAACTTGTTTCAGATTTATTCGTTTGAAATTTATCTAAAGAAAGACAATATTTTCGGTCCACATAAACATTATTACATTTATTCCGAATATAAATTCATTTTGGCGCGTGTATACATTATTTCGTCTGACAAAAATATTTTACAAAAAGAGATATCACTGTGTAGTTTCTTGTAAGTTTAAAGCTTTTAGTATTCCCACCCTCCCTCCATACTGTGGTGCATAATATTACAATGTCTTGAGCAAAATCAAATCTTTTTACGCAATCAAATTACGCATGACTATTAATTGATTTTCAACATAAGCTATATCTTGTTACCAGGAGATACCATAAAAGCCTTTCTTTTAAAAAAAATAATATTTAAGAAACACTCACTATTGCGAATCTTACAGGGTGGATATTTATTGTCGGCAGACTAAACAAAATAGGCAGATGTTACGAGTTTTTCGTCTAAAAATTATCACATTGTTCTAAGGTAATAACGATAATTATAACGAATTAAATTTACACTAATACAGTTCGAATTCCTCCATGTAATTCCCACGTAATGATAGCTCATAAAAGAGAGAGAGAGAACATATGTATCTTAAAATATAAAGATACCGAAGAAACAATGGGTCATCCAGAGACATTTGTAATAAAGATTAACTTCGACATTTCATCTTATTTTCTGACGTTGAAATTAAGAAATTCGTAACAATCCATGTCTATTCTACTACATGTCCAGTAAAACAAAGGAAATTAAATAAGCTACAAGACTGTGTTTTTTTATGAATGAAACAACAAAATGCATGGGGAAAAACGAAGCAAATGTTTAGCACAAAGAAAATTAGATATTTTTAAAATGGAGCAATTTTTAAAATATCTGATAAGGGGATAAATAATAAGGAAGTACTAAAAAGTTTATTAAAACAGAGCAGGCATGAGTGTGTTGTGTTGATTAAAAATAACAGTGTGGCGTGCGATTCCATTCAAATGTGGAAATGTAAAATTCTACAAGTCAATAACTTGCCAGCAAGATATAAAAATATTCTTCAGGTAACTTTAATATTTATATATGATGTACTTATAAATGACTAAAAACACTCAAAATGTTCCTAAGCAAGTAATTTAAAGTTTAATTTACACTTAAAAAAAAAAAAAATTACTTGTTGTAGTAAAGCCACACAGAATAAAATGAATCAACAATATTAGAGGTTTTAAATCTTTCTTTTCGAATATTAATGTTTCCTAAATGAATGTTGAATCGGTACTTTGGGGACATTTTATGAATGAAACTTGAAGAGCAAAACTAATCAAAACCATAACGAAATAACGGTTCCTTTTCTTTTAACGGAAGTTATACTGGATGAGTTTTATAGGACTTATTTTTGTGATACAGTGTTACAGCTTGTCCGAAACACCAGACATGTCCGAAGTATTAAAGGCACACAATACACGTTTTTACTGCTATACACAGACTTTTTCAAATTGAGTTCAGAACGTTCGCAAACATATTAAAGGTGGTGCAAGTCACGAATAGTAAAAGGGGCATGGAAGTTCAAAAATTGCCAAGCCAACCAAAGTGTCAACAGACGGCAAAATTATATTTTTGGTTGCATGTTATACAGCCATAATATATAATATTAATCGAAACCTAAAAGTCGTAACAAATACAGATAATCACCAAACTTATAACAGCAACACAATTTAAACGAAACCCAGCAAATTATTAAGAAAGAAAAATAAAATTCATTAATTCACTGGTCTGCATGCACGAACAAAATTTGTGAAGAGAAGACGCGCTCACGAGAGGAAAACTTATAATTTCGGACTCTAGCACCTTAGTATAAAGCAAAAGGAAGGCCGAATATCCACCTTTTTTTATATATTCAAGGAGTAGATCGATTATTTTAATTATGTATAACTTTGGAAAATATTTAACTAAATTGTAAAGGGAAACATTTTTAAAAGTTTCATTTCTATCTACGTGATGATAGTGCAATATTTCCCAATACCTCGATCGAAATTAAGTCTCTTACGATATTATAAATAATTATTAATAGTTGTCAGGGGTATTATCACTTCTTCCCAATCAAAATATGTTCAGCAATATTATGGCGTCCCCAAAAAATTGAATATTTGTTTTCGCCTAGGTACATCTAAACGAAATTTTGAAAAAAAAAAAAAAAAAAAAAAAGTTAGAACAGTGTAGTAATATTACTAACAGTTGCTAGTTTCTCCAAGCGGCATCTTTTCCGAAGCTTGGACTATTTAACACGAGTTGACAAACATTCACACAAAAAAAAAAACCTGTCCCTACACAACTTTATGTATAATTCTGAATTGAAAACACACCTAGAAATGCATGTTTTTTTATTATTATCTTCAAAGTATTTATAAATATATAAATCATTTTAAATATTCGTAAAATAACACATAAAAGATATCACAGTACGATACTTTCGAGCTGGCCTTTTGCACAACCTAAAACTATCGTCTTGAGGTATCTTTCATTTACGTCATTTTACAAAGGTTTTAAGTAATTTTACCTTCAAACAACATTTCTTCGCACAGTGTTCAGATTACTTACAAACATATGGGGAAATACAATTCCTTTTTTTAGACAGAAGTGAAAAATCCAAGCAAAAGCTAAATAGGAGATAACACAAGTCTGCTTACACACACACAGATAAAAATAATGTGAAAATTAAGAGTATTTCTACACTTGTTTTTCGTGGAAATGCTAGTTTCCTCCATGGAATGGCATTTTTTCTTTAACTTTCAGAAATTTCGCATGAAAACTGTTTTTAATTGTTTTGGTAAAATGAAATTTTGCTGCATTAAGATATAATTAATATTGCAATAACAGATTCCTTACCACGTGGTGTTTCAAATTCCCACTCGCAAATAATTAGATATCTACGTCAAGCACCAGGGGACATTAACATTTCATGAAAATTATTTTTTGCTGATCTCCCGCGGTGAAACTAATAAAATCTTCACTTTAAATTCAACCTTTAGTAAGCGTCGAACAACTGCAGTAGCGTCTAGTGGATAAGAGCACAGATCTCCCACTTCGCTGGTGGAGGGTTTGATTCCAGAGACGGCAAAATAATTTTAGTGAAATGAAAATTTTTCAATCCAGATTCTTTGAAAATGGAAAAATGATAATCAGAACGACATTTCCTAGTAACTTTGTTGATTGTTTTTTAAATTACAGGTTCTTTTAAAGAGTGCAGTAATGTACAGTATCGATCACACTAACAAAATCACACAAAAATACGTGACAAATCACCTTTTTAAAAAAAGCATGTTTATTTTTAAAGTAGTTTTGAGAGTAATGTTGGTTCACTTGTTAATCACAAGGCAAAACGAACCAATCCGTTTGCCTCTCCGTGGCACAGTGGTTATGTCTCTGGAAATGGTAGACGGGCGAAGTGTGAAGGTCCCGGGTTCGCGTCCCATCGCGCGATCGTTGACCTAACCGCTAGGAGTTTTCCGTGGTTTTCTCCGAAACTGGGCGAAAACACTGGTTAGGACCCCAATGGAGGGTACCCCCCTCCCTTGTAGTATCCTTCTGAAGAGGATTTATAAGCGGGTTCCGAGCTAAGCACACAAATGCGATATACATATTCACAACAACCAATCTATTTTTTTTCTCCTCTATCAACAAAATTATGGGCAAAATACCATTTTGACATTTATTTAAATTAAAAATACTACACGCTTATAACAATATTATCTTCAACAAATGTAAAAAAAAAAAAAAAAGAAAGAAAAGAAAGAAAACTGTTTAGAAAATAACATTTTCTTGCACGAACGAACTCTTTTTAAAGAACTACACATTGTTCAAAAATGTTTCAAAAGAAAAATCATTTTTACATCGTACTAATATTGTAAATGCGAAAATTTGTATGTTTGTTTCCCTACTCTTTCACGCTGGCTGGACGGATTTGGATGAAATTTTAAGTGGTGATAGCTAACACCCTGAATTAACACATAGGCTACTTTTTATAGGGAAAAAGCAGGAAAAGGGGGGGAGGCGAAGCTGTTCCCGTGATTTTTATAAATTTCTAAATTTTGTGACACATTCCAGAACACGATGAATATCACGCCGGGAAATAAAATAAATATATAAAATTATGATTGCATAATTAGTGAAAAGTTAATTCAAAATGCTTAGATAAATATAGTCTTATACAGCAAAATTGTACGGTTAGAAACAACAACAGAAAAAAAGCCAATATTAGCAATGTTTGTATTATTTATGAAAAACAAGACAGATCAGTACATCAGTGAATGAAACAGCCGACAATTTTTTTCGGCAAATTATGCCCTACCACGTGATGCACCCGGGCAACGCAGCTAGCGATTAATAAACTTCACTTTATGGAAATTTTAATCAGCTGCCATAAAAACTATGAAAATCTACTTATTCATTCCTTTTTAACATTTTAATAGTGGATACAGTTAGCAACGCATTAACAATCTTGGCGTCCTTTCCATTCGGCTAAAACGAAGTTAAATTCTTATAATAGAAGCTGAACTGATATTTTTCGTACATAAAATTAGATTAAAATATTAGACGGGAAAACAAAAATAATAATTAAGAAAATGTTGCACGGAATCGGGTTTATTAAATGCTATTTCAGGCAAAAATAATTCCACCATCAAGGTTCGGCAAAAATACTTGTTACTTAAAAAAACTTGATGAAGAGAGGATACACGCATTATAATTAAAGAGTACCTTAAAAGGGCGCTAATAAAATGACGAGGGAGTGATCTGAGCATTTTTCAATTTAAGGGCCGTTAAAACATCTTTCACGTGAAATCGCCAAGCGGTCATATAATAAGGAACAAACCAATTTATAGTAGGAAGTAACGTACAAAATGCACAGGGAAATATTTCTTCCTTTCTTCTATAGCGTACATTCATTTATTTTTATTTTTATTTATTTTTTTCCATCCCGTCATGCTGGATAAGTACTACGCCATATTATACCTCCTTCGATATCTATTTCACAGCATTTTTTATTTCAAACGGGTTCACACATACTGAGTATTCACTGCAAGGATTGTAATATAGAACAGGAAATTAAGTATTGAAAAGTGAACGTTTTCAGACTGCAAATGGCATTTAAAGTTTAATAAAAAGGTATAGGATTTTTTTGTTGCACAGCTACACAACTATAAAATGTTCACGTCAAAAGACAGCATTAGAAAACCATCACTATGGTCGAAATTATTTACCGTGTTTACTCGCGTAATAAAGGCCCTCGCATATTAGTCGCACCCTTGTTTTGAAGCGGGAAAAATCGTCAAAATATTTTCCTCGCATAAAAGTTGCAGTCACGTATTTGACCTTCATTTATGTCTGAAAATATTACTATAAAAAGAAAAATACCTATTTTTTGTGTGTAACTGACAAAAAGATTATTTAATGTACGGCAGATAATCTGGAAGCCAGCATTTTTATTATAATAATAGTAGTAATGTTTTAGCTGTAGAATGTACAATATTATGCAGTAGATTTAACTGCATAATAGTCGCAGCTACACTTTCACCATGAAAATTGCCCCCCCCCCCAAAAAAAAGTGTGACTATTACTCGAGTAAACACGGTATATGCATGTTATTATATTACGTATCATATTATTACACTGCATGGAGGTTGTGTTTGCAAAACTCAATTTTTTTTATATTTAAATTCTAGCTGCGCCAGAATTACTACAGGTTTAAGACTATGCGCAAGTAGTACTTGTTATGACAACAAATGAATCATACACACACCAACAAAAAAAGTGCCAATATATCACGCTTGTTAATAATAGTCAGCCCCCCCCCCCCATTTATCTGTGAACTAACTTTTTTATAGAATGTACAATATTATGTAGACCCTTCACATATAGTGTATCAAATAGGTTAATGTTTGTTTTTGTGATACGGCAACCCTTCACTAGGGGCATCTGCCTACGGAGGGCTAGGGGGGAGGTTTTTTAAGGGGTTCTAACGCGTATTCACGTTATATCTGAAGAAAATCACCCAAAATTTCAAGCCATTAGATCGACAGCCACGCGGCAGGTCAGAACCGTGGACCTTCACACTTCGGACGTCTACCATGTTCAGTGTCCTATTCATTCGACCATGGTAGGAGGGGCATTCAAATGAGTTAAACTGTCTTCTTCTATACATGACACCACGATTCGATTAATGAAGTAAAGAGCCCTTTTTAAGAACTACGATATGTTTCTGGATAAAGTCAAAGAAAATCACCCTGATTACTTAACAGTATTTTGCTTTGCTTTACACCGTATTTTAAACGCGCCTGAAGAAAATTATTAATCGTTTACAATTACGTAGGAAAAACACCTTTGTGTTAAGAAAAAGACCTTGTATGTACTTTTGTTTAATGCACATTCAAATACAACTCAACCAATTTTTGCAAGTTACTTTTAGCTGTTGGAGAGGAAACATTTCCGTTGCAACTAACGCCATAAAACAGGAACTGCTGATAATGTGTGTATACCGGTTCTCGGTGTCTACTATTTCTCCACCACCACCAAACGAACACTTACAGCTGAAATCATCAGTTATATATTATAACTACGAAAGTTAGACATTCATCGTACAACAAGCAAAATTGCATTTATTTTGCATATTAAGATAGGAAATCGATATGGAAGCCAAAGAAAACCATACAATCTGATGATCGAGTCCTAAGATAGACTAACCGCAAGTACAAAGACAGCTGTTTTCTAACACCTGTTCAATCAGCGTCCTGGCGAAAAAAATAAATAAATAAATAAATAAATAAATATTGTGCATTTTGAATTTTTAATTCTCTAGAAAGCACATTTCTGAATATAATGCATTCATTAAAATGCGAAGTTTGTATTTTCAATCAAGGAGAAATTAATTCATGATAAATATACGCGACAAGCGTAAGTGATGAATAAACCTGATCCGACGCAATAATCCTTCGACGCATATGGTGTATTTCGAAAAAAAATTATGTAATTTTAGTACGTAAGTACAAATAAACTAATTATGCCAAGCACTTCAAAATTTTTAGAATGTCTCTTTACAATATGATACTACACACTGTAATAAACGACAAACCTGTATCGGTTACCATACTTTACGAAAACATTCTTCAAAATCGCCAATTTAGCAGGGTATGTCACTTTTCGAAGAATTTTTCCTGTGCACTTAAAGAATTTTTTCGGAAATTTTCATAAAACGAGCCGTGTTTCATTTATTACATTGTGTAGTGCACCTTATGAAGAATCATTCCGAATTTTTTTGAGTCACTGGCACAGATGACGCTGTAACCTACAAACCCGGGGAACTAAAATAACATTTCTAGGCCGTTTTATACTTTTGGCTCAGCTATTTCAAGTAGTATTATTATTTTTTAAACGCGTCCTCAGCTTTATATACGGCCGCTGCAGAATGATGAAAACCTCAGAATGGGGACAGTTGAATGTAGGGAAGGCGTCTGGCGATCCTAATGCATACTGCAGTGAAACCTGTGTATACGGATAAACCTGCCTATATAGTTTTTAGTCCGGACAGATTAGAGCCGCTTTAGGCTCCCTAGGACAGATACTTATTTGCGCAATGTATTTTGAACCAGCCAAGGCCGTCCCTGGCAAGCTGCGGAGAAGCCCTGGGTGAATTCTGAGTGCGGGGGCTCTTATGCCGCGTAGAGTACACAATATGCCCGACACCTGCTCGGGAACTGATCGCGCGGCGTGTCTGTTCACGGTGTCCGTAGCTGAACTGAAAGCAAAGAAAAAGAAATAACACTTTTAAACGTTTTATACTGACGTGTTAAAATTTCTAAAATATTTTTGTTATCACGATTTGAGGGGGGCGAGGGAAATAGCTTAGTATTCCTTGTTAAATATGGCACTAAAAGAGCATAGTACACGCATTTTTACGTTTTGCGAAATGTAATGTTTAAATAAACTGAGAAATAGTTAAACAATGAAAGAGACATATAACATTGAAAGATATGCATATGCAACAAACAAGGACGTAGCCAAGGGGAGGATATGCGGGGTCACAACCCCCCTGAGGAATTTTTTGCCATACAAAATGTATATTCTTCACTCCCTTATCACACACGCACGTATACATATATATGTGAGTTGCAGTAGTCAACCCCCCCCCCGCCCCCATGAAAAATTTCTGGCTACGCCACTGGCAACAAATAAAAACTCTAATAAAAAATTATTTCTATAGATTCTTTTTCAGCAAACTCAATCAGTTGATTAATATCAAACTAAAATAATCGAAAGTCATTTAATCGCTCGAGTATCGCATCGGAATGAAATATAATTTGTAGAAGTAGTAGAATATTTGATACTAGATGTACAGAATTTGCATGCACCTACATTAATGTTAACTTTAGGGATGGACGCGAGACGACTTTTGCGAGACGAGACAGAGATTTACAGCTTTTTGCGAGACGAGACACATTTTTAACATTATGATATAGGAATTTTTGCGAGACGAGACAAGCTTTTCGGCTGTTTTGCGAGACGCGAGACGCCAGTTTTTCGTCTCGCGTCCATCCCTAGTTAACTTTCGTGACTTAAGTTACTTAGTTCCACCTCTAACTGCGGACACAGGCTTACCCAACGTATCTTTCCTTAACTATACTACTAACCACCATAATCTTGGGAATTCAAATTCTATTGGAGAAATCTTTCTTTATCAAAATTACGATGCGCAACAGTGTGGTATTCTATTCAAAGAAAGGATCTTTCTTGTGATACAATCGTCTTTAAACAGTTTTTTTTTTTAAAAAAGTTTTAGTTTTAATCGTAGTTGGTAACTGATATCGAATTTTATATTTTTATAAACTGTAACTTTGGCCAAGGGGTTCTCGAAAGCGTACTGCCCCGGTGAGCATCGCCTAAGGCCGTCCCTGGAACCTGTCTACATCGATCATTGCTTACTACACGTACCAGTATTCTATAAAAATAATTTTAACTCTTGAGAAAGAAAGGAAAAAAAAAAAAATAGTTCGGGGTTTTAAAATATATAAAAGCAAATGCCACTCGCGTCAGCAAGGAAACGATCAAAATTTCCTAAGTAATTTTTTTTTAAAATCATGCTACAATGAAATAAAATTTTTACACCTCCCTTTTATGAATGTCTTCATTGTCGGTATAAATTTTCGGTAAAATTTCAACTTAAATTTTATATTTTTAAATCAAAGTAAAAAGGCAATACTATACTATAAAACAAATCAAAAGATATAATACGCACGTGCGTTGTGCTTCACTTCTATAAAACAAATTCATCCATCGAACTTATCATCGTTTATTCAAAATCAGCACATAAGATATACCAGTTCATAACTGAAGTGTTATTCAGCATGTTAAATTTACTTTATTTTCATTTTGATAACTTTTTTTTTTTTTTTAGGTCCTCACAACATATACGCAGGTTTCGCAGTAAGATTTCTCCAAGTTACCAACAGAATTTGAATTCCCAATATCATGGAGGTTAGTAGTATGTTAAGGCAAGATATGTTGGGCAAATCGGTGTATACGTAGCGAGGAGTGGAACTAGTAAGTAACTTTAATCACGAAACGGCTAACATTAATGGTACAGTGAAGCACCGTTTATACGTATTCAAGGGACCGATCTGAAACGACGTATAAATGAAAACATTAACAAATAACTTTGATTATTAAATGTTTAACGCTGAAATGCAAATTTATGTAAGTATAATATAGTATGGTTTCAGTATATTACTTCATATTAGTTTCTACCTGAAAAGAATATCTAAATTTAAAAATGACGCAAAATAAAAAAATTATCATAAAAGTGAAACAAATCCTACCTTTAATGGACAATATCTAATACTGCATACACTTAGTATTAATGTAATATACATTGAATATCGTGAGGTGATTTTTATTCATACAGACATTGAATTTAATAAACCATTCATAGTCGCCTGATGTGCTGTTTGTCTTTAATTATTAGTTATAGCATTATGCTCATGAAATGTATTTTTCCCTCGTGTTTTGACAGGCAAAGTAGCTCTAAAATTTTTAATATAGTCAACTGCGTTTTAAAAGAAGGTTGTTAAACGTACAACTCTTCACAATGCTTCATTTGATTTTCTATTTGGGACAAGTTTCTCTCTCTAGAGTAAAATAAAAACACACATAAAATTTTCAAAGTTAAGGAAAGTTTAAAATGACGTAATCGAAGCATTTTTGCATTAAAATATATAGGAATGAATCGGGACTTCATGAAAATGACGTATAAATGTGAAAGTCGTATAATTGAGAAACGGTGCTTTACTGTACATGCGAATTCCGTACATCTTGCATAAAATATTCTATTAGTACTTCTACAAATTACATTTCATTCCGATGTGATAATCGAATGATTAAAATAACTTCAGACTGTTTTAGTTTGGTATAAATATCATAACTAAATTTCACTAACATCACAGATTGGCGCCGTCTTTGTTCTCTGGTTCTATAAAAATTCTTGATTATTGTATCCCTTCATTTGGTATCAATCCCACACTGCTTTTCACTTTTCTTGTAACAAGCGGTTTTATTAACTTCCAAAGCCAGTAATACTAATATTATGAAATGGTTGAAAAAGTTTTCCTAGACATATTATTTTTATAAAAATGAATCCAGGAGTCGATGCAGAGGAAAAGTGGGTCCGTTTTGCGGTCCTTCATAAAATTACAATCGATTAAAATGGCCCTTCACAAAAATATGATCGATTTAAACGACACCTTCAGGAACATATAGTCCATTAAAACGTCACCTTCACAAAAATACAATCGATTAAAACGGCCTTTCGTTGGCATTTTACAATACATTGTAATATTGTAATAATCCGTTTTATCAGTTATTTAACAAAACAAAACAAAAAAAACTGAAAATTCACAAAAATATGTGTTGAAATTCACAAAAATGGAAGCCTGGAAACATTTTTTTGATCGACCCCCGAAATCAGAACCTTAACTCCAATGTTGCTGTAGAAAACTGGGACCTTTTCGCTGCCGCGTATTTTTGAGCAGCTTGTGTGCGGATCTTTTACAGAGAATACGGTAAAAAATATTCTGACTTTACAATTAAAAAAGAAATATTGTAAACAAGGCAGTGGCGTACACAAGGGGTCTGGACCCCACCCAAAAGAATTATCAACTTTGCTCCGTTAAATCATCTTGTAGTTTTTGGAGTTAAAATATGTTATAAGACTATCAAATTCTTATTTTTAGTAGTTAATATAAATAAAAACGTAATTCTGAAACATCCTAATATACATTGAAATGTAGGGAGTCAATGAAAGGTATTCAGGAGGGAAAAAAAAAAAATGTTTAGCACTTTTTCAGATGGTTGATGTCACAGCTGTATGGGCTAGACCCCCTTCAAGAGAAAGTCCTGTGTGCGTCACTGAAGCAAGGGCATCGAGAAAGGGTAGGCATGATTCTCAGTACGGATTTTTACTGGGCTCATCGCATCGCCCAGCAAATGTTACCGAATGTCAAAGAGGAGAGAGAAAGGAGGGGAAAAAATGGAATGCGGTAATTTCATTGAATTACAAATAGCTATTTTAAAGCTTCTCAGCTGAAAATATTACTGAACATGGTAGACGGCTGGAGTGTGATGGGCGGCGTTCGGGCCCAGACGCGCGGCTGTCGATCTAACGGTCCGGAGTTTTGGCCGGATTTCTTCAAATGTAACGGGAATATGCGTTATAACCCCTTATAAGTCCACCGACCAAGACCCCCCCCCTTAATAGGCAGATGCTCCTAGTGTAGGCTTTGCATAACACATAAACCTAACCTAATACGGCACCAGGGCTTCAGCCAGAGAAGCTTCTTGCGGCAGGGGTTGCGATGACATCCGATGTTTGTGGCTCAGGAACCCTAAGGGTTGCTCTGCTGAATTTTTTGGGTCCTTTTTGTACACTCTATCAAATAAATAATGAAAACATAACTTTACTACAGGGGCGTAAACGCGGGTTCTTAAGTACGCCTGAGGCTTTTATAAAGTGGGGCAGATTTGCAAAGGAAACAAGCCCTTTCTGAAAAATATGCAGAAGCATACACCGCGGTCTCTGGAACGGGTTAAAAAAGTTGTTGACTTGAAAATAGTGAACACGTAAAAATAAGATGCGTCTTGCATACTTTTGTTTATAGCAGAAGCATTCATCTTGTGACCTTGCGCTACATTTATAATCGGTAATGAAAAAGAATTGTTGCGAAAGTTCTGTTGAAATTCACTCGATAAAAGTGTTATATTCAGGTGATGATGATCGCTGCGAAAAAATTCACCAACTTTAAAATTGCTTTAGTTATTATTATTATTTTTATATATAGCATACGTCTCTTAGTACTTTTTTTTCTAAGCAAGGATTTAAGCGACATTATTTGAATTGTTCCGGACTATTTGCTGCGCAATATGAGGTTATTGTGGAAATATTACCAGCGGAATAACACCTGAATTCTAGAACCATGGTAAAATTGTGAAGTTATAATGAAATAAAATATTATCGGTAAACACTCATAGAATCCGGTGTTTAAAGAATAAATTAATAAAGAACTTCGAAACTTACATAATATTAAATTAAATAAATTTTTAAAAAATAGGTACGGGAGAATCGTGTCCCGAAACGATTGTACGGCGCCATTTTTTTACACGAGTGTTATTTACAAAGTTACCCGAAGTTTAACGTTACCAACATTAAAATCACGAATTGTGTCCCTCTAATTTTTGAAAAATATTTTCTTGATTATATAGATTTACAGTCATTATTAAAACAACTTAGCGAGTTCATTATATTTATTTTATTCCGTGACCTATCTACACATTTTTGATGGAAACAGCGTTAAAACGTACATTAAACAACATTTTTAAATAAGATACGTATTATTTTAAGTAATACTACAATCTCAAATAACAAGTCAGGAACAAAATCAAGTGTTCATTATTTATCGAATATTTTAAGGCTCTAAAATAGATTTTTAAATCGTATCAAATTTAAAAACATTAAAATTTTGAAATAATAATAAAATGGTCAGAACCGTTACTGTTACGTCCCTTTGGAATACGAAAGATTTGGTTACGAAGCTACCTGTCGTATGCCAGATTCTCCTTCTTTAAAGCTTGTCTGTACTTTTATGGAAAAGCTACGTATGGACGATCTGCCAAGGAAGGGGAATACTCTGGTCGGAGGACTTTCTAAGGAGTTCCAACGCGTATTCAAGTTACATGTGGACAAAATTCCAGACAGTTACACCGACAGTCGAGCGATAGGGCCTGAACCTGGGGCCTTCCCACCTCGGCCGCCTACCATTTTGAGTGTCTTATATACTCGGCCATGGTGGGGCCCGTTCTTTAAAGTAGTTTATAAAAACTTTTTAACATTCACCGCCATTGGAGGGAAGAAAAAAGGTTTTTAGTATTACCTGTATCACATGTTGTATGAGAAAATAGCTAAACTGAATTTTTTTTTTTTTAATTCTGTTATCTTTATCTTTTAGATGTAAACTTAATTATTAGGCAAAAGTAAAAGGAAAGAAAATTGCATACCGCTGACCGTATGACTTTCTTAACATATGTTTTGATTTTATTATTTACATCATGCATCTGTAGTACGTATACATTTTTTTTTTTTTTTTAAATTTGCGTATCAATAAAGTATGTGTTCATATTAAATGTGGAAATCTGAAAGGTTTACAAATAGACTCACGCTACAACCCGATCTAAATCACGCAAAAGAATGGCTCCACCGTGGCAAGAGTTGGATTAGACTCTGAACATGGCAGATCCTGCAGCGCGGCTTTCGATCTAACGGTCTGGTATTTCGGGCGGTTTTCTCAACATGTAACGTGAATAAGCGTTAGAACCCGTTAGGAAGTCCTCCAACCAAGGCACCCACAGCCTTTTACGGCAGATGCCCTTCATGCGAGCTTGCCGTAACACAAAATTTAAACCCTAGCAACAAGACGAGATTTTTCGCCAATAGTAAGAAGCGCCGGCTTTCATTTATTCATTTATATATGTGGGAAATGGTAATACACGGTAATGGAATACGGTAAAACTTGCCTAAGCCGGACACCATCGGTTCTTTTAGAAAAGTGGCCGTGGTACTACGAAACGCCTACTTGTACTTTCGGCCTTCGTTCGTCTTACAGGAAAGTTGCAGGTACCAATCCATTACGTTTGACACACACTTTAATTTGCTATACATAACAATTGCATAAGGGCCATCTCCTTATTAAAATTCGCACCAACTGTGTTTTTCCCAATAGCAACCCTAGATTTCACATAATATTTCAAAATTTTAGCTCATTTTAACCCCGGATATCCATTTTCAATAAATTTACACTGAAAATGAGTGAGATAAGAGCTTCCAAAATTCCCCACCGCCTTTTTTCATTCTTTAATTCATATCTCTAATAGGATAGTAAGACGCTGATTTTTATTCGTATTAGAACTAAACGACCCAAACATAATTTACTATTATAATTTTTAATAAAATATTAATATGAATTATAGATTATTAAATTAATATTTAAAAAATTATGAATAGCAACTTAGCCAAATTTCGATGGAAATAGATGCAGAAAGTAATATTACATGGCTGTGCGAAATTTCAAATTTTTACGTTCAGTAGTTTAATTTATATGAATTAACATGTGTTCTTTTCATGAGTTATGGGACCAAATATAAATTTATTAAGTAACAATTTTTTGAAAATTCAGTAAAATAAACGTAAATTAGATTTATTTTGAGCAAAAATAGTAAAAGATAGCTGTATTAAAAAAATAGCAAATTTTTTCTAGCAATCCTCCCAAATGAAATATTTTCTATGTATAGAATTAGATGTAGTAGATATACGTCTTCCAATACAACGTCCTATTTCTAAAAAACAAACATCCTCAACATTCCAGGCATGAATTTGACCTTTTTTAATATCAAACATTAGGTCTTTGGACTTCCGCATACTTTATCAAACGCTCAAAATCGCATTTTTCTGTCTAAATGTTCACCTGACTATAAATTAAAATACCGCTTAAAGTCTTATAAAAATATTGCATACTGCAGACGATAAAATGAAAAAAGTGAAATAACAAACACATGGAATAATTGGGTCGGCAAAAAAGTAATTGCGTTTTTTACATGTTATTCGAACAAATAAATTTTCAATCATGAAACCATTCTTCATGTTCAACCGTAGCTCAGTAACATTCATGCTTGTAGTCAGAGGAGCAGAGAACAGATTCTCACTCTTGGTTATATTTCACCTAAGAGAATCTTCAAATACTCAATAACAATTTCAAAATTAGAAATATTTCCAAAATCGTAAGCAGTCTTTTGCATTTTTTCTTTAAATCACGTCTACGGGCCAAGGAAGTTTTGGAGTCACGATTCATTTGGACCACTGACTAAATAGTCTACCGTATTTATTCGCGTAATAGTAGCACTTTTTTGCCACTTTTTCATGGTGAAAGTCTAGATGCGACTATTATGCGATGAAAATTTACTACATAATATAGTAACGCTAAAGTTACTTTTCTGCTTCAAAACGTGGGTGACTATTACTCGAGTAAACACAGTAATTTCTACCTCTGATATTCTCAGTACTAGAAACTACATTTTCTCTGTAAATATGTATTTCTTTTAACTATCGCGAGCGAAATTGATGGAAGCGAAGAGTTCGGAGTCTACAAATAGTGTTTTACAATTTGCTGAAAGTCCCTTCATTCGCGCAAAAAATAATTCGCAATGTCTCCGGAAATTATCGTAGAAAAATGGTGAAAATTTATACTTAGGGGTAATTTGATGGTTTTCTTTCATTTCATAAGTCAAAATACGAGTCTTTCCACTTAAAAAAGCGAAGTTGATGCAGAATTATATATGAAGACGGCCCCTTATGTAAATTAAATTAATAGTAAATTAAAGTAGACGTAATTTGCAAACGAATGGTGTATATAACTTTGCTGAACGACGAGCGACGGTCAAATAAAGAGCAAGTGGGTCCCCCCCCCCCCCCGCAGCTGTACATTATTTGAAATATTTATTGATTGTCTTTTGCTTTAATACATGATACCATCTCATCATGGCACGGTCGTTATGTCACTGAAAATGGTACACGGCCGAAGTGTGAAGGTCCTGCATTCGGGTCCCATCGCGCGGCTGTCGAACTAACACGGTCTGGTGTTGTGGTAGGTGATCTTCAAATGTAACGTGAATGCGCTTTAGAACCCTTAAAAAAATTCCTCCTACCAAGATACCCCCCCCCCCCGTATCCTTGGCAGATTATCATATAAACAAACATTAACACAGATACTTCTTTCTTTGCTACTTCATTTTTTACGTTATGTAAAATTCTCTCTCGAGCCGGATGCATCCTCCATGTTTGAAAATAAATACTTTATCCTATTCATCTGATAAGCACATTTGTGACACATTCTGGGGCACTCATTAACAAAACTGGCCGCTAAGAGAAGTCCGGCCGTTATATTTTTGAGACTTTGGGACTGTCCGTTGGCCTGTGTGAGGGGTGGCCGCCGAATAGGGATAACATTTATGTTATTCTTAGGTTCTCTTTCTAGAATCGGTACTTGAAAATTTTGCCCGTTTTGACAGGTGGCAGAGGAATAATAGAATGGTTTCACTGTAGTTTAAAACAGGTATTCACAAGTGTTTAAAATCTTTGAGTATGTGTTTTGAAACGTTGTATAGGCGAAATTGAAACTCAACGTGAGGATTCTGGGAACGCATCCCTCGCGTAAGATTTCATTGCAGGTGCCCACCAATGTCAAGAGTCAAAAATAGTATCCTTTGTAGCCTGATCGACATGAAAAAGTGGCCATTTTCATGATTTTTGTTAACAAAAAAGTAGCATTTTTGCATGATTTTTCAGTTGGGAAAAAAAAAAAAAAAAAAAAAAAAAACATATCGCCGTCGTTGAGTGAATATCAGCTATGCGCACTTTTTGGAGATTTCGAAATTTTGACTAGTTTATTAACCAAATTTTCGTATAAAAAGGCTTCTATGTGATTCTAAGCATTATACGGTGAACTGTGATCGCTTAAAGAAATATGTCATAATATTGTCGAATAATAACTGCTAATATAAACTGTTAATAATAAATAAACTTTTGGCACATAGCAGATATTGGTTGGACAACAACGATGGGTCACTTAACTCCATCCGTTACATAACAGAGAATATAGTACATTCATTTTTATACAAGATTAGTACATTCATTTTTATTGCAAGATTAAAAAACCAGATTAGACTGTTGGATGAACGATCAATCGCAACTTTGAAAAGAAATGAGAGTTGATAAAAACCGAAATCTGATTTTCAAATTAGCCGCCCGGAGTCAAAAAAATGATTAGTTTGAAAGTGACAATTTTTATTCAAAAATGTCGCCCAAGTCACCTTATTTTTAAATTAGTACCAACAGTCGCCTTTTTAGTCCTCGGTGGACGCCTTGTAAATTTGGGTCTGGTGAAGATAAATCTCATTTCAGTATTTTCAATGAGTGTAACTGATTCGGGTATTTTGACAAAAGGGCTCTGGCAAGGAACTCGTATCTCAAGGTACCATTATATACGTCAATTCTGAAAAATACATATTTAGTACTTTATTTTAACGTCGTAGGTATTTATTTTCGAAAATGAAAGCTAGAAATATGCGTCAGTGATACTATATTCTCTCTCCCTCTCTCTTTTTTCTTTAACATTTTTTTAATAAATGGTAAAAAACATTATTTTAGATTTTGAGATCATTAATGTTCAATTAACTCGGAATAAAAGTATACCAAAATTCTTAGGATAATGTTATTTACTCAGATACAAAACAAAATGTGCACAATAAATCAATTCAGTTTAGCTTTAAATGACTTAATAAAAGTGTTTCTTAAAACCGCAGTAACAGAACTTTTTATTAAAACTGAGCATATGCGAAAAATAAATACTTTTTTTTTTAACTTTCTGTTTATTAATAACAAAAAATTTATTCATAAATGAAGTCGTCTCACTTTTCTAATCTTTTTGAGTCAACGATAGACAATAGACATGAACACATTAAGAAATATTTTTTACAGAACATACCTAGAAATAAAAATTTTATACATAAACTCAATTTAAACTTACAAAACACGCGTTTAAAGTTAATTTCACAACTGCAACACAAAATCGTCATCGCTAAAAATGCCGTTTCACACAGAAATTTAACATTGCAACACGGAAAAAAAGCTTGAGTTAGCTTGTGATATATCAACTGAAGAAGTAGTTTTACGCTAATTAAAAGCGCAGTATTTAAAACCTTTGCATTAGCCCAACAATAACATCTAATACCGGAAGCATGTGCGTAGAGAAGCATTTAGTTTCCATCGATACGACTGTAGAATAACACTGCAGTATTCAGTAGTAATGATAATTAATAATAAAAGCAGTTAAAGTCATTAATTCGAATTGATACGTTGCAGCGATGACGTCAAGACAAACTTGTTGGTGATACCAAATTTAGAACGAAAAGTAAAATACTTTTTTGGTAAATGAATTTATACATTAAAGAGGGCATTACTTAAAAGTTGTGCTACATTTTTCATTACTATTTTTAAATATCTCGCAACAGATAATTTTAAAATCTCGCAAACGGAAAGAACAGGGCCTTTCCGTTTTCCCTTCTGCGTAGCCAACCTCCCTGGTACGTATGACCTAGATAACTCCGGCCACCGCACAGTCCCGATTCCCTTTCCCCGTAACTTGCCAACCGCTAGCGAGTGAGTCATGGAAATGCGTTTTGGAAACCCCTCAGCAGGAAATCTTTTTAGAAGTTTTGATTAATTTTTTTTGCAAGTGAAATAAGTTTGTTATTGTATAGCTTACTCGTGTATTGCATTATTATTTCTTTAGTGCTAATTTTTGCTTTTTATTTTTAAGAATGCAGAGTAAATTTGTTTCCTTTAAAACCAGCTGTGACAGTTAATTCAAAATTGACGTTTTTAACTTTTCCATTATTTTTAGTGGGTGGGCAAAAAATAGTCCGTTACATTGCCGTTGGCGGGCATATTTGTGCTATGTCACACTAAAAAGAACATTTAATTAGAAAAATGAAATGGAGAATCAGATTCATGCGAAATAGATCTGGAAGTAAAAGTTTTGAACCGCAAATTTACAACATTAAGCGCTGGCTTTTCGCACAGATAGTATATATTGCATAACTTAAGATATTACTTTTTCCAGATACATATAAACACTTTAGTAAAAATTTCACTAATGAAAACTAATCTTAACGATCTGTGCATTTAACCTTTCAAAATTCGTAATGGAGAACAAGAATTGAATTTTTAAAGTTTTCTTTAAAACAAATTGATGCAGTTAAGAACCTAACAAAAATCAAAGCGCATAAAAAAATTAAGAATATTCCTGTACAAAATGCATTTTCAAAAAAAAAGTAAACCATTTTGAGTTATGAAATTTTTAAGGGAAAAAGTTTGAAGCATACACGGTCTTGCTACATGTGTTGAATCTGACGCAATTTTGTCGACACAAGTTGTTTTTTCGGAGGGAGTGGCTTTTATAAAAAATGTAGCTTTGCAAGAGTCGATATTACAGTTGGCATAAAAATATTTTCCCCCTCTGCGATGTGAATCGTTCTCGGGAAATAATATGAAATGTTTTCTAGGGACTTATTTTCAACTCTGGACTAGATAATTTTACAGTTTTTAATTATTTTTATTGACTCGTTTTGGTAACGTGCTCTTTAAATTTGCAAATTAAAGCTAGTACAAATTAACTTTAAATTATACTAGCTTTAATTTGCAAGTTATTATTTAAGTTGTTGCGTTATTATGTAAGTTTTTGTGTAAGGTATTATGTTACCTCATGGATATTTACAGGTTTAACAAAACTATACAGCTTAATCAGCTGAATTAATACGAACTCTTACTTTATTACGCTTATTAATAAAATGGCTATTTTTAATTAAAATCAACTTGTATTATTCACGAAATATTTTCGAAATCATATTTTATTTTTATTTCTAAAAAGCATTAAAAAATTTTAATGTACTTTTTTATTATTATTATTTGACATTTTTAATAAATTTATACATTTTAAAAATAAAATACTATATTTTTTTTCGAATACTAAAAACGTATCTAAGCACTGTCGGCACATTTACGGACAAAACTCCCATAAAAACATTTTCCAATCTAGGTAATATTTTTATTATTATTATTATTATTACTGCAGCTGCACAAAATTTGTCCTATCAAACACTTCACATTGCATAACAAACGCGGAAGCAGATGTTAAAAGATAAAAGTGTGAATCAGATATTACGCTCTTTTTTTTTTTGTTAATTTGTTGAACATTGCCCTAAACTAAGCTGATAACTAACAATAAGGTGATATTAACAGTATAATATATAATAATGGCAACCGATCTTACAAATTAAAAAACAAAAGAAACTTAGCACAATGGTGTCAACTGAATAGAAATGATTAAATATTATCTATTTGACATTTTTAAATTTTAATCTAGAAAATTCAGGTCTAGTTTTCGCGAGCTTTAAAAAAACATAAAAAAAAGGTTTTTTTTTTTTAATTTATTCGAAGATGTATTTAAGAAACTAATAATGGAGTTTATAAAGTAAGTATTTCAAAAATTCGGCATATTAGCAGCGAAATATATTATACTGTTTATTTTTTTAATTTAATGAAAAAAAAATAATTGCTACTTTACATATTATATTACAGCTCATATTTTTTGGGGGGAAGTTCAGTGATTTTAATTTCGTAAAAAAGGAACAAATGCATGAATTGTAAATTTAAAAAAAAGGTTACAGAAAGACGAATTATTTACAGGATTAGTCTCAAAAATTTTAAATCTGACTCATTTTAAATCCCGAAGTTAGGAAGATCAACAATAGCCTAGATATAGCATGTGATAAATATTGATTATTACACGCTAAAAATTTAAATTTGTACACTCAATATGGTGGATGTTTGTTATGTGTCATGGCAAGCCTACGCAAATAAATAAACAAATAATAATAATAATACGGATTATACGAATTAAAATCTTTCCTATCGTAGAATTAAAATCCGCATTATATTAAAAGCAGATTAACCTATTTTGTAAATATTAAAGTAATAAACTTAAAATTAATAATATTAGCAACTGTAAACTTCTTAAACATTCCTATTGATAGATTCAGTCAAACATTGTTAATTCAAGTATCCGAGGCAAAATGATTACAGCTCAAAATACTAAATTTGTATCATGGGAGAAAAGTTCGGACTATTACAGGGGAGAGTGGAAATGTGCAGCGTCCGGTGTAAGAGCAATCAAACCCAGGCCGGATGTTACGACAGAGTTACATGACGAAATTTTTGTAAAAATTTTCTCTGGATCTCTGTAGCACATATTTTTATGCCTCGGGGCGTTCAAGGAACGTAGCTCGGGCGGAACCGTAAGTAAAGAAATGGGCGGTCCACGTATGACCTCAGGAGACGACCTATCTTAAACTAATTTCGGATTATTTCCAGCGCTACAAAGGACTCGGCTGATGCTTACATTGTAACTTGACTGACATTAGCCTGCTAAGATCGATAGCTGACATGTAAATAGAAGATACTCAGTAAAATGGGAAAGACATAGCATTACTCACACATTAGCATCGAACGCCAAGCAATATGGCGGCCAGCTGTGGTGACGCCATTGACTGCCGGAGCGACTTTGACACTAAGATGCTGTCCACAATTGATTATGCCAACAGGTATCACCGGACATACTCATTGCACACTTGAAAAATCTTCATTGAGTTGACCGTAACCCATATTTAGTGAAATCACATATCGTTTTTTCAGACAACAAAACAATTCTTTCGGATAGAAGCAGTTGGCGGCCTCGTGACTGGCGAATACCGATGCGAGTCGGAAACCGACAATTTGGCACGCCGCCAAGAGCAAGATCTCTGGCAGGGGGTGGCCGAGTCCGACCAATGAGAGAGCGGCGGGCGTACGTTCCGGCGCTCCGCTCCCCCGCCAAATTCTGACCCCCTTTTTTCACTTGTAGTGTGGCCCGCACACCAGTAGTGAGTTGGGTTTCGGAGTGTGGTTAAGTAAAGTGGTTTGTGTGTGTTCTAGCCTGCCGCGGAACGTAACATTTATTGTCCCCGTCATGGACTACAACGCACGGAATACCATTGTTTATTTGTGAAATCCCGACACCCTATGAAATTGTTTAAGGATCTTGGTTGATTTTATATATCATTTCGTTTACAGGTCAGTGGAATATTAAATTCAATTTTTTTTTCTCCAAATATGACAAAATTTTTAGAAAGTTCTCCAAGTATGCACTTTGGGCTCATGAAGTCATTTCAATGGGATTATGGCATTACATTATGCTTTTCATTACATTCTCTTATGTTTGTTTATCATGTTGTAAGTCCATTACTTATGATCACTAATTATGTAGAAATTTATCACAAGATCAAATTGTGTCCACAAAGTTGAAAAGACTATTTATGAACTGTATCTAAGAGAACTTTTTCTCCCTGTGATACGTACCAAAGTTAATTCTAACGTAACAGCAGTGAGCATGCCTGTTCTGTATTTGGCAAAATTCAACTTAGCTGTTATTTTGATTACTATTTGAGCTAAAAATTCGGCTTTTATTTACTAAATTTATTTTTTCAGTAAAAATCTAAACCCTGTTATAGAATGGCTTTTGCACTTACAGATCCACATCTTCTCTTAAAAATTAAAGAAACTGATGGTTTAGCTGGGAAATTTAAGTTCATTCATTTATCATCTTCCAGGGAAGTCTACTAAAACTTGTACTTCTATGTAGATCTTAAAAGATATCTTTGAAAAAATACATAACTACAACCTGATAGATTTTTGTCTAACTCGTTATTATAAACATGGACAAAAAGCATTGCTATTAAGTTTAACATTAAAAAATTGCGTTTAATTTATCCCAATGTTCAGTTTGATATTTAACGCAGGGACCGATCTACACACTTGGGGGCACAGATACTTTTGGGGGTCCCTGCACAAAAATTTTCCGCAGAATATTACTTAATTAAATTAAGTTAAAACCAATTATCATTCCTAAGTTAACCATACGTAAACATTTACAAATCTGTAAAATATCACGACAGATACCACTTATACGAATTTGTGGATTTTGAAATGTTTTTGTGAGTATTTACAGCCGTCACACACCTTTGAAAAGATAAAAGGAGGAGAATGCCGAGGTGTCCGAACGAATTTGCGAATATCGAATTTAACGAATGTCTAATCCAATGCATAATTTTTAGCGTTACAAGTTACATTAAATTAAAAATTTTGAATATTTGAGATGAAATGAAGTAATCAGAAATTTTTCTCTTGAGAGATAATTTTTAGCTATTAGGATTACATAAAAGGAAGTTTTGGGGGCCCCTTAAAATCGGGGGTCCAGGGCACGTGCCCGAATGTCCCGCCGTAAATCAGTCCCTGATTTAACGTACATGTGTAATTTATATCCTGGTATGCTATGACAAGAGCTAGCTATAAAAGTTAATACTACATTTAAATAAAATGTTTACCAACTCCACAGTCAGCAATGAAGAAAAAAAAAAAAAATCCCGGCGAATACTGGGACATTTAACAAAACAGTTACTGTGATCTCGCTTCCCCTTTTCCCCCCCCTCCGCGTACGAAAAATAAAAAATAAAAAGCTCTGCACTTGTTGGCGCTTTTCCCCCCCTTTCCCGATCGTCGTCTGCGACCACCCTGACTCCCGCCGAGGGCGCGAATCGTCTGCGGAAGATGGGGAATGGCCGAAGCATTCCCAGCGTTTAAATGTTTTCTTGCTGAGGTTTATTTATTTTATTTTTTTTTTTGGATCCGATTGTTTTTTCGTTTTGTTATTATACCTTTACATCCGCATTGTTGAGGAATTTGGATTTTATAACTGATGTCAGGAAATATTTTATTAAAACAAATTTTATAATACTTAAGGAGTTATCGAGAGTTTTGTAATATAAGGAAATTTACGACTGAGTTGTGTTTTTTTCGATTTTTATTTTTCCCAGCAAACTCCATTTTCTTTTATTGATAAGAAAGGCAAGATTTTTCAGTAAGTTAAATTTCAACACAGCTGGATTGATTTAAAGTTAGAGAAACGTATAGGTACAAAATAAACTATATTTTAATTCAATTTCTTTTTTTTACGATTAGGAATTATATAGTGTTTGGGGTTACTAATTGCATTTAATAAATTTATTTACAAAATAGTAACTTTAATTTATAAAAAAATGAAAAAATTTGCTTCAGTTTTTCTAAAATTATCTTTTAAAATAAATTGATCGTGTTTCATGCATGGTTGTTATATAAGTGAGGGAAAAGCTTCATTCCTTAGAATTGCATTTCAAATAATTAGTTCAAATTGAATATTATTTCTCTGGAGTTGAAGTCTACTTAAATATAAAAATTTCGGATTGAATTTTAACATAATTTGTACGCTTGAATCGATTGGACTAAAGACATAGAAACTTAAAAATGTATCTGAAGCTTAAGGAAATATCGTTTTATTTATCTTGCTTAAATCTGGCATTAGATAATCAAAAGTGGATTTAAACGCTTCGTAATGCGTTATAATAAAAATCTGCAAGATTAAAAACAATATTTTTTAACTGTAGACTTTCAAATTATAGAGCTATAGGTGGCATATGTACTAGTTCCAGATATTGCACTTTAAAGATTCTATAATGCTTTGTATGGAGAAAACTGATAGTTTTTTAGAGTAAAAACGTTTTTATAAGAAAATAAAATACATGTGTAAGTTTGAAAATTTATTTATTTTGATGCATTCAGAGTTTCATTAATACACCTTGAATCTGATTTTTTTTAAATGTATTTCTTCATGCAAAAATACTTCTAGGAAAATTAGTAATATGGACCGTTTTTTTCATTAAAAAAGCTATTCAGTTTACAGAATAAAGAAGGCAAGGCACTGCTTATGTAGTATGTTTCCGCCTATATATAATTTAACTTAAAAAAAAAAAAAACTGCAATACAATGTTAATTATGATTTTATTTTGATGATCGAAATTCTTAAAACAAAGACTATAATCTGAATGATATATTGAATCTTTAACTTTTAATTATATATGTGTAATCTGATGAAGTGGTTATTAATTTCACCAATTTATTTTAGTTAAAGGCAAAATCAGAGCAACTGGTCTATTTCGATTAAAATACTTTATGAGAAAGCGTAGTTCTTATGAATATGATAAGATATATTTAAAGAATGGATAAAACGCATATTCTTTTATAATTATTATACTAATGGGCGTAAAAATAACGGATATGATTTGGCTGTATTATTTGATTTATGTACATATTAAGATCATTTTAAAAGATCTTTGCGTTAAGCGAACGGTGATTGATTCGTATAAGTAAATTATGCATAAGCTTCAATTATATAATGGTGAGATACTTTTAACAGCATTTGTTGCGGTTAAATTACAATGTTAGTCATTTTCGTTCTGCACTAAAATTTAAAATGTAAAAGTTCAAATCTGAAAATATTTACGTTGCTATATTTACACTAACTTACTTCCCTGTATAACGCTTAGCAAACATAGTACACGGTCAAGGACGTACCCAGGGGTGGTTCATGGTGTCCGGGACACCCCCCCCCCCCACCAATTCAGAATTTTGTTAACAAAATATTAATGAAGTCGTTTTGTGTGAAAAATTCTTTTTCACCGTTTGGACCCCCTCCGAAATTTTCGGACCCTTCCCCAATTTTTTTTTTTTTTCTGGGTACGGCCCTGTACACGGTCGTAATATTCTTAGAAATTTTAAAATTTACTTTTCTTAAATTAAAACTCTAGAAATTTTCTTATGCGCCACCTTTTTAATTTTTCAACTTATAGTATTCTGAACTGTATAAAAATGGAGCTTTCAAGTGTTTATAATTCTTTATCTTCTGCTTACGTTCTGCTAACAAAAATCCTAACAGCTCCACTTTATCCACTAATGTTACTTTTATTTATTAAAAAAGGGTAGATTCATTTCATTTCTTTTTTACAAAACATTAAAAAAAATTTATCTATGGCACTCGGGAGAGTTAAAATTATTATTTTTTAACTTGATAATTTGAGTGGAAAGATCCTCAGCTATGTAAGGCTAAATTGCTTGCAGTCATCAATCGGTACGATGCAAAATTGACTATCCGGAAAAGCATATCTAAACTGTATTGGTAAGAAGAAAAAAAATACTCAATGAATTTACGCGTAACTTTTCTAAATTCAGGGATCGATGCAAACAAAACTTGCGTCCGTTTTACGGCTCTTTCAAAAAATTGCAATCGGTTAAACGGCTCCTTCAGAAATATACAATCGATTGAAACAACCCTTCATTGGTATTTTACCCTATATTTAAATTTGTTTCTTCTTGTTGTCAATTGTAAATTTTTTTAAGAAAAAAAGTGTCATTTACAAATATTGGTATGAACATTCACAAAAAATAGATATGGAGATTCAAAAACACACACACACAAAAAAAAAAAAAAAAAAAAAAAAAAAAAAAAAAAAAAAAAAAATCACAAAACTTGGACCCTGGAAAAAATTTCTGCATCGACCCCCGAAATTGAAATCAAAGTCCTTATCTTAAAATTACTTTGTTTTCACGACTGAGTAAATAACAAACTAAAACGCGGGACAGTTCATGGACTTTGGTCATCAGCTGTTATTATAAGAAACAAAGTGAATTCCATTGCCACCCTCTTCACTCCCCGACTTCGTGCTTCTTGATACGCTTTACGCTTCCAACCCCTTTCGCAATCAGGCAAAACTTAAAAGAAAAGAAAAAAAAAACATCGCTGAACCCGAAAGCTTAATTGCAGCTCGCATTAAGAATAAAGAAACTATGAACAAAATTGTGCCCGAGGCAAAGAGAAGAGCTTTTTTCAAGTCAGTGACCCTTTAGGTAGTACGGCTACCTCCCCCCGCCTCACCGGTGGAACTGCGGCAGCCCCCCGGCATGAAGCGGACCAGTTTTCCCGCCCGTCGTGTGCCGATGAGACCGTAGTAGGGTTAACTTTTTTTCACAAGACTGCTATTTTGTAGTATTTATTTATTTTTTCCTTGTGCGTTTGATGAAGAGGTAGAGCCACCTGTTTATAGATGTGGCAGGTCGCATTAAATAGTTTGCACCGGTATTTTGTTTTTATTTATTATGAATTTGTTTACTGTTTGCGTAAAACCTGTCTGTTCATCGATGAATTGAGTTGACATTTTCTAGCGTTAAGAACTGCATTCAGTTTCACATGATAAACTAAAAATTGTATTTTTAAGATAACTGTATTTCTTAAATTTCAGATAATTTACGATTTTGTAAAAATTCAATATACGTATGTAGCACAAGTAATGACAATTTTTTCTACTATTTTTATAAATTTAAATATTTATACCTGTTCACGAATATTTTTTTCTAATTTGTATTATTTCTTCTCTTAACTAATTTTGATTTGAATATTTCTATCCAAAGTATATATTTTTTATCAAAAGTATTTATTTTACAATCTTCAATTCACGGAAATTTTGCAGCAGTCAGTGATGCCGGGATATTGCTGTTAATTAACGAATACCCGTTCCTTTTTTCTCTTGTCAATTGAAGAAACTCCTTTAGAATTTAAAAAAAAAAAATTCCACTTCTTCAGATTTTCCGGAAGAATTCACGGAAATATTTCGTTTCCAAGGAGTACGGAAATTATTCGTTGAAAAATGAGGAATAAATTATTGCATAAAGACAAACTCTCAAAAATTATTTCTTGAATTCATGGAAAATTTTCTGGCAGCATTGCCAGCTTCGTTAGAATTAACGAATTTTTTTTTTCCTCTTCTTCAGATTTTGGGAGAAGAATTCACATAAATATTACGTTTCCAAGGAGTACGGAAATTATTCATTGAAATATGTGGGATAAATTAGTGTATAAAGACGAATTTTTCTGAGATGTGCATGTTTGTAATTTGAGTACTATTTGTTATTAACAGTGTATTGACGTTTGATTGTAAGTTTGTCTTGCATTGTAAAATTTTAAAATAACGGGTGCTTTTGCATTGCATATTCTACATTACATATTCTACTTGCTCATCGTAGCATATACTCTATACGCATCTATCTTATCACTGAATTAGTTTTATCCTCTTCTGATGTTTTACAAGCTGATTTCATTAATCTATAGCAAGATTTTTACCCCTTCCCCTGTATAACTGGCATACGCTTGTCGGTGGAGAAATTTGCTGTAATAATATCGACACTTAATTTCTTGAAGTAACTCCCGAAGAATTTAATGTTATGAAGACCATTATGTTCAAAGTACGTTTGGCTGCAGTGACTGAAGGTCACGAATTAAGCGGAACTCTGAAATTCACTTTGTACTACTTTGTACTTTTTCCTGGTTGAAATGAAAACAATGTTGACTTATCACATTACAACGATTTCATTTTGTGTGTTTTATTTTTACATTGAAATACAACGAATTTCCCTCTAAACATGAAAAGTTATTGGGGAGGGGCGAGGGAAGACGTTTGTCGAAGTTTTGCTTTTCCTCCTGCTCAACTGTATCATCGTCCATTCGAGTTTTTAGATGCTGGGTTCTTGATCTTCTAGCCTCTCAGAATTAATTTGCACTTCATTCCGTTTAAGCCGTGAGTCACTTTAAAACACAGGAAACTGCTAATCCTCAATAATGCTATCTTGTGTACACAGTGCTGCACTCAATGGAATTATCTTATAGGCAGACATTGTGTTGCTTTTCACAGGAAACGTCAGAGACTTGAGGTGGAGGAAACTTGGCTTATCCTTTTGGGCTTGTTCTATTGCAAAGCCTGGAAGACAGTTCAGGGTCGTGCCTCGTTCCAAAGTTGTCTCGAATCGACAACTTTTCCCTGTTTCACTGTGGGTACATCTTCATCCGCGTGCGGTTTTCTGATGGAAGAGTTTCATTTTCGCTCCAGATTCGGTATCTTAAGTTGCAGCTTCAGTTTGCAATGTATTTTTAAGGTTATTGCGACATTCTATGGCAACATTTCCAAGCCTAATAGTTATTTCAGTATCTTCCAGAGATTAGTTTTGTTTAAAACGTGTAATCTAATTTATGTATGCACTTCAGCAGGTAGCATAAATGAATTTAAAACTAGCGTAAAAACTTTACTAAATTTTGTAATAATAAATTCTAGTATTCCCCTGCGCTTGCGACCTTCTCGGCCTAGGGACCCTTTTTCGAGCCGCTGAAAACAAGTAATTAGAACTCTTGCATATATTGAAGGGGTTTTGAAGACTTTTCTTTATTAAATACTGCTATGGAATAGAACTATTTCTCCATGCACTTTCACATTTCGTTGCTACAGAAACTACACCAATCAAAAATGACAATAATTCCGGCACATTTAATTTATTTTTATTAATAGTAAAAATATTGCCAGAATATTATTTCCAAATCTTAAAAAACTACTAAAAAGTCTGGTGTAAGTTTAAAAACTGCCAGTTTTATTTTTCTAATAATAATTTATTGAGTAATACAGGATAAGAAATTTAAGCATTCGCTTGTTACACTAAGTTTTTAAAAAAATGACAATATTGATGAAATTTAAAATATAAATAACTTTGTGTATAAGCAAATAAGAAAAAAAAAAGGTTTCGCGAAACAAAGATTCTCGATTAGTTATAAATTAAATCAAAGTGAATGTCGAGCAAATGACTAAATGCTATATTTAGTTTAATATTTGTTCATTCCCTGCCCGTTTACTCGCTTGAATTTTCTTAATACCTCGTTTCCGAAGTACAGAAAACTTTATTATTCGAAATAATGTTATTTATTTCATTTAAATATTTATTAAATTAGTAATTTATAAAATTATTTATATTATACAGCTCTGTTAAAACAAATAATATCAAAAATAATAAAATATACTTATCGTTATTTCTACGTGCATCGAGATTTGTGCAATATGAATACATTAACTTGCAGAAGCAGATATACTCTCTAGCTTGCTTATAAATGAACATTTTTAATTGTGCTGAACGGCAGCCATTAACACTGAATAGGCTCTTGACTCCGGTTGCTAGGCAACATTCTTACCAGGTTCCCTCTTGTCATGTGATGTGAAGTTTTTAAGTTCATTACCGTTACTCCAATAGCTAAGGCGCGGTTGTGTTGCCATTCATGTTAGATGTAACTTTTTTAAGAAAATGATTGAAAATTATTCGGAATCCACTGATAGCTGGAGTTTGCGAAAGCATGTGCTCTATTTTGAACATTCATACGCATGTCAGTATTGTAATAAGATGTGATCTGTAGAGGATTATGCTGCATTTTCTGATTGGAAATATAGAATACCTTTTATAGTATAAGTTTTACCTATACATTATTGTTATGAAGCTGTATATCCTTTTATGTATTTTTATATTTTTATTCTTGTCTTCTCATTAAAACTGGCAGAATGCACAAATCGTAAAAATCCCCAGCAGAGAAAGCGAGCGCCTTCTGATGCGGATTGAGACATGTTTAAAAACCATATGATGCATACTTATCTTTGAATTTTGATCCATGTGTGAAGGTCAGCTACCCACAAGCTACTTAAGCTATCCTAAGAAGCAAACTACTGCAAAGTTCCTCAAAGCAAAATCAATTTTATATATATTTATCTATTTTAATTTCTGTATAACTATAACTCTTTTTAACTATAAGACGTAAATGTTATCGTTAGGAGCGAAACAATTTGACTTTTCCTATCTAATGAATTACTACTTTCAAATACGAGTTTTGGAAATATACTTGCATCTTCCCGTACGAAGAACGGGTACACCAGCTTAGTAAAATAAATAAAACTGTAGATTCCTTTTAACCAACGACCCCTGAAAAAATTCTAATCCGAAAGTAAAATATATATCTCTGCCATCGTACTGCAAGATCTCGATTATTAAACGAACTATGGAGCTGATGTGCAAGTAAACAGGTTTCTTTTTAATCTCCCCCTACTCTCCAACCCAGAGCTTCGCCAAATTAGTTCCACATTTTTCAGGGGGTTATTTTTTCAGAAATCCCAGAAAGCCGATTGTTGTCCGCCATACTGACGCTGGGGGACTGCAGCAACAAAGGGTCCCCCACTACTCCCCTCATCATGACTGTAGAGCTTTTTCTATGGGACTGACAGGTACCCCATAGGGCAAGACAATTTCCATTGCTTTTCTCTGGAAGTTTGACCGGTATTTCTAATGTCTGGGGGAAATTTCTGGGACTTCTGAATTAATGATAAGATTCTCCACCCCCCTCCTTCCTTCTATTCCCTAGTCAGCTTGTTATATTGGGTAATGGTTTGAGAAGAAACGGGTGTTGAAGAGCAATTTTGTCCAAGTATCTATTTTATTTTAGGGATTTCGGTAGCTGTGCAATGGAGAAGCAGCTAAGTATTTTCCATGCGGCTTGTTTTTATTTTATTCCCACTATACTTCTACTACTACTACTACTTCACCCTGCGCCACTCAGTCAAGATTGCCGTTGTGGTCATATTTCGTGCTAGTAAAAACATTTTGCAGCTGTTTCTTTCCGTAAACATTTTTCTTTCAGTTGCCTCACAAGAGATATCTCTTGTATTTAAATTAATTGATGTGTGCGTTTAGAAAAGTTTGTCGGAAACAAAAGGGAAATTTAATGGAATCGAATCGCTAACGAATATGGAATTTCAGAGATTAAAATTATCCTATGAAATTTATATGAATTATAAGGTTGTTCTTTAAGAAAGATTAGGGTAACTCCTTACAATCTGTAGTAAGAACAACGAACCTTAAACGTATATCCGTTATAAGTTTTTAAGAATAGCATTGCAAAATTTCCCGAGGAACGACACAGCAAAATATTGCATATTTAAGATTTATTATTATTAATACATATTTAGTTGCTTGACCCATTTCTTCGCATGCGAAGGACAGTTTATGCGTTATTAAATTTTTAAATAATATAAAAAAGCTATTGTCATTTAACATTTTTTTATTTTCATACAATTTACACTTAGCCATTCAGTAACAGCCCAGTGAAACCTCCGAAGTTTGGACACTTGGCGATTCCCACAAAAAGTGTCCGAGTTATAGAAGTATATTTCGATATTATGGCCCCACATTCCTTTCCTAAGAAAAGGGTCCTCCAACTAAAGGAGGTGTCCAGATTGGAAGTTTTCACTGTATAAGAAAGCATTAAGATATATTGAGCACCATTGTGTTGCTGCAAACAGTACCGAAATCGCTTGCACTGAAGTTGGAGTTGTGTAGCAATTTCTTGCGCTGTCCTTTCCTATATGGAGCCCCAAAGGAGTGACCATGCAATTTTGAATGCTCCACCAATCAGCACGGTTCAGAGATTAAATCTCTCACGTTTTGAATCCGAATGAGTAACTTTTGGTTTGGGGTTATGTTAGAAACATCATTATTATTTTTGGCGTCATGTGTCTTTGTGACATTTTAGTTAAGGTCGATTCCTGAAGGCGGCTCTGTTTGTATTCTGGAATTTTATTTTAGCCATATGATTGAATTTGATCCCCCCCCCCCTCCCCTCAACCTCCATTAGTGAGAGCTGTTGGGGTTACAGACACGTTTGATTAAACAGATGTGAAATATCCGATCTATCGGTATATTTTAATCTATTTAGGTAAATTTTCATTTAACATTTTTCATGTAACATTTTTCGGAAACTTTTTTTTTTTTTTTTTTTTGAAAATGTATATACAGTGTTCCCTTTTTATAAATGTATTTATTTGTATGATTAACTACAAAAATTATAACGCCGACCAATGGCCGAGTGATTAAGAGATACCGGACACTGGGAAATTGGCTGAAATATGAAGGTCCAGGGTTCAGACCTCTTGAGTGGCTGTCGATCTAACGGTCTGGAGTTTTGGGTCGGTTTTCTTTTGCTCCGGATATATGTAACTTGAATACGCGTTAGAACCTCTTAAAAAGTCCCGCTTGTGCAGACAAGTATAGCTTTGCTTTAATGAAAAACAAACAAATAAAAAATAATAATGTAACTTAAGTTTACTTTTTTATTGATTATCATTTATCGGAAAAATTGCTAGAAAACAATCATCACATGATTTTTTTTCTTTTTTGAAAAAGGCAATTATGTAATTTTACTATTATAAGTAATCGTATTATTTTGTAAATATACTGAAATTCTGTATTGTGATATCAGTAGATTATAATTATCCGAAGTCTGGATAATGCATGAGCAGTGATTTTTTAAACTGGTATGCTTAAAATATTTTTTTTTTTTTTAATCCGATTTGTATTCCAACAAAGTACCGCCCACATGCACAGTAAGAGTTGTGTCTGTTGAAGTGATTTTGCTGTGTTCTGCACTATCCCTGACTGTAACTAATTTCCTAGCGCATGTACTGACACGAGCAGACAAATTAATCATTTTCAGTCACTTGCACATGCCCAGGAAGAACTTAGGCTGTTTTCTAATAATGCATCAAATCCATATAATGTATGTACCTACAATATTCGTAAACGAGTGTTTGAGGAATGTCATTTTATTTGGAGACTAAAAATCGTGAGTCTTTCATTGTTATTTTGAAAAGGACTTGCTTATATGAATACTAATAGGTGCAACTGATTACATGGCAGTTTTTTTTTTTTTTTTTGTCTTTTTCTAGAATAACGTTTTTTTCGTTCTTAGCGTCCGGCGTACTTGATGCATTGTGTGAAAAATGTTGCCAAATAAATTACTGTAATTCACCTATAGTAAGTCTTGGAGTCATTAGAATCAAGCAAAATTCCTCTTTCTCCTCTTTTTTTTTTATCACTTAACGGCTTAAGATAGGCGGCGAATATATATATATATATATATATATATATATTCCCCCAGTTAACTCTAAGAAAATTTCCTCATATGAATTGGGTATAAATATTTGGCAAAGATTCCTCGAATGCAAACTAATATTTTATAGAGAAATTTAACTTTTCGCCATTCAGCCGGACTTTCGACGCTTTGTTTGTTCAGACTAATAATTTGCTAAATGACACGATTGGAAAAGTCAAACTTATCCATAATTTTAATCGTGTAGTTTTTCATGTTCAAGTTTTGAGAAGCATCGGCTCATCAGAAATTAACATAGTTTATTTATTGATTTTTTTCCTTCGTTGTATTGTGAAAAGCGATCATAAGTCAATCGTATAAAGCTTCTGGCCTCACAACGTCCGAGTGAATAAGACACTGAATATGGTAGATGGCCGAAGTGTGAAGGACCCGTGTTCGGGCCTACCGCGCGGCTGTCGATCTAACAGTCTGGAGTTTTGGGCGATTTTCTCTAGATGTAATGCGAATACGCATTAGAACCCTTTTATAAAAGGTCCATCGCCCACGCCTCCACTCCGCCCCTAGGCAGATGCCCCTCGTGCAGGCTTGCCTTACACACACACAGACAAAACTCTTGTGTTGGTCACGGGGTTGCAGCCCTGGTTGCCCGACCCTAAATCCGGCTTTGGTACAGACTGCTGCAAAAATGACTTTATTTTCAAAAGTCCTGACCTTTGCGTTTTCGAGTCCCTGTATTAGAGAAACGCCTGTGACGTCATTGCATCACACTGTGATATGTTTTTTAAGGTTTAAAATGAGTCTGATTTAAGTGGCAGTGTTATTTCTGTCCCCGAGGTCTATTCTATCAGCGTTTAGAGAAATCCGTTTTGAATCCTTCCTCTGCAGCTGGAAGTCGTCTGACTTAATCGTGCTTAGATGGATCAAGCCTGTTGCCGGCGCCGCCATTTCTTGCCGATAAGCTTTCTCTGCCGCCTTATTTGCAGTTTATTTTTCACACATTGCCGTATACTTTTACTTTCCTGCGTTACACTGGCGACCTAGCTCAGTATATTCCTGGTCTGTTATATTTTGTTAGAGGAATCAACAGATTAAAAGTTCATTCAAGATGTGATTTTATTACAGAATAAAGGGCTTTTTATATTCTTCATTGTGTGTCCTTGGATACTCTGACGAGTAAGTAGGTATACTTAACTGTCTAGGTTTAACATACGGTTATTTTGCAAAGAGGATTGCTTGCTTATTTAAGTCCTGTACCATTATATTTTGCTCTGCTATTTAAACATATTCGCCATGAAAGTAACTCTGTGTAACTCTTTAGCAACATCAGCACTTTGAGTAATTATGTGATAAATGCATAAAGTATTAATTTTTTTCTCGTTTCATATTAAAAAAAGAAATTAAAGTAAATTGATTTTATTACATTTTTTACTATATCTATCTTGAATATATTACTTAATGACAACAGTGAGATAATTATTTAACCAATCAAAGTATATTGGATTAAAAAAAGACCCACGAATCTAAATGCTGAAGAATCGAACAAAATAATTTAGTTATAATCATAAATTAGCATTTTTTGTTGGAAAGTATATACTGTCAAACTTCTTTGTAAATTAATTACCTGTGTTATTACTATCTTTTCATACGATATCAGCATTTTTAACTGCAATTTTGCTGGAATGTTATATATAACCAGTGCTGGATTTAGAGGAGTGGTGACCCCCTTCATTCTCAAACAAGTTAACATTTTTTTCGACGACCAATGTGGTGAAGTGAGTTTGCCGTTCACTCGTACGTTAGAGGTCTGGGGTTCGACTCCCGTGGAGGTAGATTTTCTTTCACAAAAAGTAATGTCTACTTCTGGTCTGTGTTGCACTTTTAATTTAACGTCAATGTGGCTCGCAACGGATCACGTTGAGAGAACTGGTCTTCCATTGTCATACTATTATTTATTTATTTTTTAATTATGCACATCATTCGATATTCGTTAGGAAATTGTACATAAAAATGTCTATTGTGGAGGCCCCGGGGCTGCATCCCCGGTTCCCATCCCTAAATCCGATCCGGCCTTGTACATAACGTTCACTATAATGTGAACAAAGTCGCCTAATAAGTATGTATGAAAAATATAGCTTTTGTTACCTAATTATTACTTACATGTAACCTTGATGTCACTTATATTGGTGATTATTTAGAACAATTCTTGTTCAGGAGTTTAATTAAAGGAAAAGTGAACAAACCAGTTGAAAGAGAAAAAACTGCACGGACTGTTGGAAATTTCTACAATTTTCTTTCATGAAGTTAGCAGTTGTGTAATATCTATTACTATAGTAACAAATCACAATTATTTGTTTCTGTTGCAATGCATGATAAGTAAATTAATTCTGGCTCCAGCCAAAGGTGTTACTGTAATTACAGACCATGTGATGTTTGTGGAATCGCAATTGAAAACAACCTCGCGTGTTTTCGGAAATACGAAGAGGGAAAATTGGCAGACGAAAATCCCTACTGGAGGGAAACGAAGTATTTCCCTTTTGTTAGTGGTAACAGTATAGCGTTGTTGACAAAATTCTACAAGAACATTTACACATTGCTTTCCGACCTGTTCGTTGTTGCACTCATCTTATTGCAAGTTAAAATAAAAAAGTGCACATTACTTCTGTGTGTATGAACGTGCTGTCATTAATTTCTACCAACAAGTAATTATTCAGTTTTTTTTTTTTTTTTTTCCTTTTCTATGATTATTTTCATTTACTTCCAATTCTCAATGAATGTAAGAACATTTGATATTTTCTTTTAACTGTAAGTTTAGAAGTTTTGAATTTATTGAACTAAGATCATTGATTAATATTCGGAAAGGAAAATAAATTTCATAGAAAGAAAAAAATAAACCATACTCTGTCATTCTGCATTTCAAATTATGGTGATCCAAAAAAATATAGCATTATCAACAGAAAGGCGAATTATATGGTGCAACAGTTTTCCTGTCATAATATACAGGTGGTCAACTTGTACAAGTCTCATTTTAAAATATAAGTACGTACAATAAATAACATTAGGCATAGTACGTATTCAATTATTAAAATTACATTTTCAAAAATATTTAAGTTTTTTTAAAAACAAAAAAGAACTTCCTTAATTTTTTTTCTTTATTAATTGCACAGATTATTTATTAAGTAGTAATTTTTAAACATCTTTATAGTTGTACCTTTATAATTGTAGTTTTTGAAACACCAAATCTTTCTTGACTTTCTTCTATTTCATTTAAATCCAAAATTACTATTTCTCTTTTGCCAGAAATCTTAATTATGAAATGACTTCTTGCACTCTGAGTAACTGAAAAGTTTCCAGTCATACTAAAATTTTAACAATGTTAGGGGTACGATGTTAGTAATGTACTGGTGTATTGGTCACAATGGGGGATCCCGAGAAAAATTCTGGAGGGACACAAAATTATTTTATCTCCTTTTTCTCTTAAATTCATTTAAATTTGCAAAATAAGTCAATCGTTTATAGTGTAAACTTGGTTCGTCTTTGGGTCACGTGCTTCCCTTTTGGATCCACCAATGATTGGTGAAACCCTTTTCTAAGATAAGAGATAACCCCTGCTGATGTGAATGAGAAGGGAATTCAGGAAACCTGTTGCACTGGTCTACTTATAAAGGTCCTTTCACAGTGTATTTCATACTGTAGTAGTAAGGCACATTGGTGGTCAAGAAACAAGATAGAACAGGTGGACGAAAAATATAAAAGAGCTGTCTTTCGTACCATGTGAAAGAGTTCAACTTACGCACTGTACGTGTTAGCACGCGGTATATCGTATTTTAAGGTATGTTCTTGCGTCATGGATTAAAACTATGTGTAGAAATATATTTATTGTTCTTTTATTTCTTTTTTTTAATTGTTTGCTTTATCGAATTAGTTGGTGTAAGTGCTTTAAAAATTTCAAATTTAGCAATATCCTCTTTCATAGGCGCACCCACGGAGGAGGCTATGGGGGCTGAAGCCCCCCCCCCAAAAGGTAGAAAGTTAGAAGTGAAAAGCTTTAAAAAATGAAAATTGTCGCTAATGAATTATTTTTTTCTTTCTTTTTTTAATTGTCTTCCAGTTATTTCTAACCAAAAAAGACATTTATTTAAAAAGTTTTTAAATAAATGCTTACAGTTAGTTTACGAAACACTGTTAATCTCGGTTACAACGTCACTGAAAAGAGCAGATAATTATTTATGACTCCATACCAAGTTACATTGCTTGTGTTCTATGGGACAGTCAAATGGTACCGAATATGTAGACGTTATAAGAGAGTTGTAACTAATCGAGGTCACTATAACCGAGTTCAGCAGTATTTGCATGTCGCCCAGCCCCCCCTAAACTAAAATCCTGCGTGCGCCACTGTCCTCTTTTGTGCTTGGTTAAATTGTATTTTGTTTACATTTATTTTAATAATAACTTAAAATATAGCAATACTCTTAAAAATTAATTATGAATTGTGTTGTTCGAGAATAATAACATGTTTTAACTTAAAAAAAACAAAACGAAGAAAACCTTCATTTTGATTAAGAGATGTTGCAATACCCGTTATTTACCTCGTACTCAATCATAGAATTTCTCATTTTTCACCTAATAACACCAGAAATGCAATCAGAAAGTTAATCCCATTTTAAGTATTTCTGTGCTATATCATTTATCATTCAGTTGAAAAAAGAGAATTGAGTCGTAATTTTAAACTGAATATTAGTGAAAAGTAAAGTTCTTGAAATATCTTAATGTTAAACGAAGTCGTGATTGATATTCGCTATTGTATTTGAATGACGGAAGAAATTGATTTTGATGTTGAATAGTAAAATACTTCATCTAAAATCTTAATGGGAAATTTGTCTGTTTTTAAATAATCTAATGGGAAACTTGATATTGTTCCATTCCGCGTGTTCTCAATATATTTTGATTATTATCTTTTCTTTATTAAAACTAATGGAATTTTTTCAGCAGATAAAATTCAATTTTAAATCCAATTTATTTTCCGTTTTTTATTTCATTCACATAATACTCCAATATTGAGCTCACCGGCCTTCTGTGGGCAAGTCTCCGGGCACACGTTTGTGCTACGTATTCGCATTCTGTGAATGCTGATATAATATTGCTATGATGTTCGTGTACATGAAATGTTTACTTTTTTGGTGGTCAATCATTTTTATTATTTTTTCTGCCTTTTTCAGATGTTTGTGATGAATTGAATACCAACATTAATTTTGAAAATAATTGATACTTACGGTTTTTCGTAGAAACCTGAATTTTTTATTATTGGTCTCAGTTTGAATATTTTCTCACCAACATACTAAAAATAATTTTTTGGAACATTGTGAGTGCAATGGAAATGGCCACCAGTATACATGACCTCTGGCTGTGTAAGGGACTCTCAAGGAGAGCAGGATTTCTCAAACTGTTCACCTCGCGAAGGTAGTCAGTGCTCCGCGAAAAAATATCTTTTTGCTATAGCCCCCAGTTCATTGTGGACTAGAGCCGTGCTTTCCAGCCTTTTTCCATGTATGGACTGGGAAAAATATTTCAAGAACCAACGTCCGCTAAAAATAATTAATATTATATAAACATGCATTTTATTCATTAAATTAAGTGTCATTGAAATATATTTTTTAGTTAGAACAGTTGCTGCTGTGGGACTGACTATAACATTTTTGTACCCTGGGAACTTTTCAAATTTCGTGCCCCTATGCATAGGTTTTAACTCAATTTTTTGGCCTATTGCTGAATGTGTGTCCAGGGCATGTGCCTCAAGTGCCCGAGCGATAATCAGCTCCTGTTGCTGCTACTTATTTAACAATAATAAAAATAAAAGAAATGATATACGTTTACCGGCAGTAAAGTCTCACGGAGCGGCACCGTTCCGGTTGAAAAACACTGGGCTAGAGGGAGTTTGTTCGTGGGTTAAGGCCGATTGGGATTGACTGCTCTTGGGTCTTAGACCTATAGGGGTTATGCCCAACCGTAGAGAGACTTTCTAAGGCATCCTAGTCCGTATTTACGCGAGGTTTCGGAGAAATACACGGAAAACTCCGAACGCCCAGGCCGACAGGCGCGACCGGGGTTAGAACCTGGCACCTCCGGCTTTCCAGTTTCGGGAGCAGAACCTCTCGGACACTGGTGGTGCCAGGCTAGAGGGAGAGGGATGATTGAAACATTGGCATAAATGTAACTTTGGAGGGGGGGTGGCAGGGGTTATGTGAATTTTCTTGAACTTTAGGGATGGCAATTGCCCCCCCTCTTGCCCTTAGTAAATTACGCCTATGGAATGAAATATAGTAATTTCATGCTTCGTTATTTAATGTAATTTTTCGCCTCTCAACTGCTAATTTACATTTATCAGAAACAAGATTGTCCTGACGTCGAATAAACACAGCATCGCTTACAAATCGGCAGCTAAAACGGGTGATTCACACCGTACCGTACCACTCAACTCTGGAAACGGCCACCGCCTCCTTCTTCCCCCTCGAGTTTTCTTTCCCGCGCGAAGTTTTCGCCAGACTCGCTTTCCTTCCACCAGCAGCAGACGATGCAGAGAATTCTCCCCGCTACTGACTGACTACGTCAGCTGCGTCCTCCGCGGATTTTTTGGTTCGGGCCACAGCAAACGGTGATGCAATGGAGTGGTGTGGTAAAAGCCGGGAATGACCGCGTCTTCCGCGTGGGCACAGCTGAGTCATTGTGATCAATTCTCGTTGTCTTCGTCATGATGTCCGAGAGCGTGTGCGCGCCTTCTCTCGCCGCTGGACCCAATTGAATAATTGGATTGTTAATGAAGCGTCGGTGGTCGGGGAGAGTTGGTTGCTGCTGCTGTGCTAGGTGCGGAAATTCAGCTTTTCAGGTTGTTATCTCTTTTGTTGCGGATTAATTTAAATGGTGCGACTGCGAGAAGGAACGAGAGTGATTTAAATAAGATGGTGAGTGGATTTTAAACAGGTTACAGCTTACATAATTTGCATTTATTTTCGGAAGGAATTGTGAGTAATGTTTTATTTATGGTCATTTCTTTTTGATAATTTGTTCTGGATAGTTTTTGTTTTCAATAATTTCTTTTAATTTGTCCTGAATTTCTTGGTGTATAAAATATTTAAAATCATGTTTAGTAGATTTTAATATATATAAAAAAAGGGAATATTTATCATTCATTTTCTTTTAAAATTGGAATGTTCTTAACTGCATATTTTTCTTTTTAATTTATTTAAAATAATTTTCTCTCTCTCTCTTGGCAAAGATTGCAAATTGCGTCCAGTAGCGCAATGATAATCACCGCAGTGCGAAGACTTTAGAATTTTCCTGCGGGTAGGCTCCGGATTTTTCCACAGCGCAATTGGGCGCGCCTCGCACTTTCCGCTTGAGTTTTTAAATCGACCATTGTACACTAAAAATGAAAACATAATTTCTAAATTGTATATTTTAGTACGATGAGAATTTTCCAAAATAAATAATTTAAAAAAATAATAATAAAAATCTGTGAATGGGAAAAAAAAAGAGAGAAGATAAATATAAACTTTTATTCTTGAATAAAACATAGCTGTTAGTTAGTTATCACCATTTTACCACAGACAATGTTGTTAATATTAAAAGAGGAGGAAATGTTAATTTCCAGCCTTTTTAACAAAATACGGAATTTTTCTTTTTTGCTTAAAAAGTATTTCATGTTTTTGAAATTCGGATGTCTTCTTAAAAGAAAAAAGAAAAAAACTCAAGCATATTTTGTTGTATTCATTGATTTTTGGCTGTAGCTAAACTTTTAACGATTGTTTTCTTTACTAAATTAGTGTAAAATTAAATGTTGGAACATTAAATTTGAAGGGGGGGGGATGATAGATATATTTTAACTCCTTTATTTTATGTAGCTTCTTAACGTTTAGGATTATAATTGTTTTAAGTTTTTTTTTTTTTTTTTACTTATTAAGCTTCCTGTCATTGTAATAAGAAAAAATGGGGATAACAAAATGTTTAAACTTCCTTTTGTTTTTTGAGAATCTTTATTCCCCTTTTCTACTAGTCTCAGGTTTTAAAAGTATTAATCCTCTTTCCCCCTGTTTGAATAATTGTACTTCGGCAAAATGCACAAGCATTTTTATAAGATGCGCTTTTTCTTTTTTACTACAAAACCCGTGTTTAACGGAATGAAAAGAAAATGAAACCACTGTTAATATATCCGTTAAATACAAATGTATTTTGAATCGGAATAGAACAGGGAGGAGAAATATTTCCGTTAAAAGCAGGTTTCCGCTTAATTGGAGTTACGACAGATTTTACTGTATAGTTTCTCATTGCCGGATTTTGTATTTAAAAGTCGAAATTTGTAAAATAAGACCAGGGGCGGCCCGACGCGATAAGCATCGCAATTCCCCTACAGCAAGTTTTTAATTAAAAGTGAAATACCGTGTTTACTCGCGTAATAGTCGCACTTTTTAAGCCAATGTTTCATGGCGAAAGTCTAGGTGCGACTATTATGCAGGGTAAATTTGCAACATAATATTGTTATTCTAAAGCTACTTTTTCTGCTTCAAAACAGGGGTGCGACTATTACGGGAGTAAACACGGTAAGTTAGATGTTAGTTTTTAAATTAGAACTTAAATATAATTTTAAGTTTTTCATGTTTGGGGGGAGGGGACTGTTCGAAATGTGAGTTTTGAAAGCGAGTCTCAAGACTAAAAGGAACCACTAAACCAACATACAAAAATTAAATCTTTGTCAAAAAGATCGCCCAATAGATAATGATGTTAAATATCTCGATTGATTAACTATCGCTAAATCGACATGTGTAAAAGCACCTTAAGCTCGAATTTTCGAGAATTTATCGATAACAAGCATGCTCCTTCCCTAAATATTCGCTTCACGGCGTTCTCGTATTCTTGCGAAATTTTCTCACGAAACTGTTGAATGTCGCCCGTTCACAATACCTGTCGAACAGTGCCATTCTCTCCCCCCACACCCCTTTTGATTGTCCTCATTAAAAATTGCAATCACGACCGACAAAAACCTGTCATTGTCTCATCGCGGGGAAAGTAATTGCCGGATCCCCGGATGTGATGCAAAAGCTGTCCCAGCCCATTCCGGTAAACAGGAAGGGCGAATATTTACTGCTGACCGCTGTCCATTCATTTCGGATGATTCGCCAGATAAGCTGTGATCAATTACCATGATGACTTGAATGTAGCTTTTCCTGTCGTAATTTACTTTCGGATGGATTCCCCCCTCCCTCCTCCATGAGTTTTAAGTTTTACTGGTTAGTTTAGATCTAATTGCGTTACAGCTGAATGAAAAGATTAAATCTGTTATACTACAGAAAATATATTTTTTTGAGTGCACATTACTGATCTCGTTAAAATGCTCCCCCACCTCCCCTCAATTAAACTTCCGTGTTTGTTCTGTTGTCGGTAATGAGTGAACTTTCCACCTGAATGTGTTTAGTGTTATTTTAGGAACTTTTCTTCTGGAACGCAAGTTTCTCTCTCCTATTGTTTTTGCAGACGTCTCAATTGGTGTGTGCGAGTTCGGATTTACTCGACGGTGACAGGACCAGCGCAACAAAAAAGCTTGTAAATGAAAGTTTTTTTTTTTTTTTAATTTTGTATCTTATCGTTAATCTGGTCACGGAAAAATTTAAACATATTTGATGTAGAGGACCATTAAAAAAAAAAAGCATGAAATGCAATATTTGTGCATACGTTAAGACATTGCTTAAGGCTGTTCTTTTTGGAAATCGTGCCACTTTTGAGCAGAAAAAAAAAAGCGCTAAAGACTCGGAAAAATTTAAAATTTCTCCTTACAAGTAGTACCGTGAACAGTTACAAACAATGGGCCTGTAGGAGTACGACGCGTTCAGAGAAAAATGCAGAACATAAGGAATTTTAAATATTTCTGTGAACAAATAACACCCCAGCATATTTTTGCAAGGCGATTTTTGACATGAATTTTTATCTGAAAGTTACACGAGACATAGAGCTTTACTGAATGTCTCTATCAATGATACGATCAAGTATTAGTTCATAGTGCATTGGGTGAAGAGGCATTATTAATTTTTTTGAGTGCTTTAAAACTGTTCAAAAGTCCTGTGACGACAGTCGCTCTTCAGGTGGACCCTTATGAGTTACATTTTGCTTCATTGTAAACCTTGAGTGAAATGAGTGTTTATCATTATCAGGCGCGTAGCCAGGAAAAATTTTCGGGGGGGATATGAACTTATATGTGTATAAATAGACGGAATTTTATTACTAATCCAAAAATTTCGGGGGGGATATATCCCGATATCCCCCCCCTGGCTACGCCCCTGATTATTATTATTATAATAGACTTTTTTATTGATTGGGCCGAGTTTTCACTAGACGTTAATGTCCAAAACTGGCCTTAATTTAGCGACATTCCCAAAATCTCCTTAGTCCTCCACGATACCCGCCATGGGTTCGGCCAATAAAATGCAATCCAAATGAACGTGGTCAAGTGCAAGTTTTTACTATTTGAGTAACAGAATATTAATTTTAGTTTCACAAGTAAGCTGCTAAGTATCCCAACCAATTCGCAATAGTTCGTTCGTTTCAAGTGTTGCACAATTTGGGTTAGTAATTAATCCGTAGCAGAAGCATAGGCACCGCGATTTGCGGAGAGTGTTGCTCCAATATTTTTTGCTCTTATCAATTGTTTAAAGATGGGGAAAAGATAGCATGTTTTTGTCATTGGTCCCCTTCCCCCCCCTCTCATTAATCGTCAGGTACACCTGAAAAAAATATTTTGTTGATATAGTAAAATTTTGGTTGGCGCTATTTCAAAGAAATTTTTTTGTTGAATCAACAAAGCTTTTGTTAGTTCATCGAAATATTTCGTTAATTTCACAAAAAAAATTTAAAACCAATAAAATTATTTAGTTGAAATAGCTCCTGCTAAATTTTTGCTCAATCAATAAAATTTTGTTCTATTCAGAACATTTTTTTTTTCTCCGTGTAGCGAAGTGAGAAGGTGACATATACATTAATAATTATATATTTTTTTCAACGCTGTCTTCCTACTAGATCTCGCACCTGTCCTCCTAAAAACATTTTTATAGTTCAGGTTTTTTGCACTCGTGCGTTGATTTCAGTTACTTGCCCCCCCTAAATCCTGAATAACTGATGAAAGTTTAACGGCCACTCATCTGCTGGGAAATTAAATCAAAAGAACGGAAATCTTGTTTTCCCATTGGTTTCCTTGTACCTACCTATTCATGGTATAACATTGGCAATTGTATTTTCTTTTCCTGACCCTTTTGGGCTTCTGACTTACGTAATGAAGGGTCAGTCGCCCACCAGGCTTGAGAGCAAGCAATTCTTAAGCCAAGTTTGTTTGCTGCCCTCATTATATCGGACTGATAGCAGTGTTTGAAGATGCACGTGCGCGGCATGTTAATAAAATTGCAACACGGATGTAGCATGTGACTTCAGGCATGTGTTAATTGCATCTGACCATTCGGTTTAAACTTATCGAGCGATTACTTCTTATTTTCAGCAATTCTCTGTTATTATAGGTAAAGTTTAATAATCCATTTCGATATCTTCCGAGAACGTGTTTCTGCATGTTGAATTAATTTAACAAGGTTTCTCGATCTCTCTCCCCCCCCCCCCTCTCCCCTCTCCCCTCACACCGTGTCAAGTGACGTCCTTTTTACTAAAAGCATCAATTAAGTTGTTATTGTAATACCATAGCTCTTAATGTATGTTGTGCAAGGTACTGTAATTAATGAACTCTTGCACATGTTATTATTCCGATTCGTTATATTATAGCAGATTAAAATCGCTGCTATAACGTACACGGTGCTCTTCTGAAATTTAAATGCGTGAATTTATCAAGAGCGGCGTCAGAATTGACCAAATTCTTATATAATTCATTTGCACTAATAGTGTGATTTTTTTTTTTTCTTTTTGATGTTGTTACCTAGATTTTTGTAAGTAATTGAACGATTTATGAGTCTGTTATTTATTTTATGTATTTTCCTTAGTGTGCCCTTTTTCTCGTTTGGGCTACGTGTTTTATTAGTGCAATATATTATAGCGTAATTTTTTTACGTATTGGCCTTTTTTTTTATTTACTGTGGGCAAAATATGAAGCTTATATAAATTACTTTTAAAAAATTGTATTCCCAGCGTAAACTTTCTTTTTTAAAAAACCGAATATTTATTAATGCATTCTGTATTTCACTTCTGTAATCAACAAATTGTTTTTATTTTTTCCCAACTTACACAAAAATGATGCCTGCTGTTTTGCTGTCGAAGAATATAATTTTACAGAACTCGTGTCAGTAATTTTACTTCATTTACTTAATGCTCAAATTAAAAAGAAGCGTTAACGTTTTTTAAACATGGTAAAAGAAATTGCTCTGTTGTTTCAAAGAGAGATGCATATCATATGGGGGGGGGGGGGAATTGCAAATATGAACATAGTCTGGAAAAGTCGTTGTCAAAATGTTTGAATCTGAAAAGTTATTAGAAATGACTGGAAAATTAAATATTTTAAACGGTTACTTTTTTTTTTCTGCTTCTGCCTATATTTATTTTGAGTGAATATAAACAAAATCATCTTTCGTGAGACTGCGGTATTTTCTTTTGTTTCACGCCATTAAATCTTGTTGCCATCTTTAATTTCTCATCATATTTGACTGTAATTTATGCAGAAATCCCATCTTAGTATGCCGCAGTCATAGAATGAATAATTTTATTCTTTTTGTAACAAATGTGGCCATTCATTCGTAACAGGATAATAAAGCTCGACTTCACACCGACAATTTTAGCTGTAGGGAAGTAAGATGTAAGATAACAATACTTAAGAACTGTTTTATTAACGAAATGTATTTTAAAATATATATAAATGAAAGGTAGTTTAAAAATACATGATTAAATTTAGTTTCCTTGCTAACGACGTTTTTATTGAGATACTTGTTTAATCAAAATTGCTATCAAACACTTAAGATGACATGGATTTGCACGTGTTGTAACAGTTTATCAAGTTGAAAAATTCTTTAAAAACAAGTGAATTTTATTTATATATTTTCATCTTATGCAATGACAGTAACTCATGTAATTAAATACTATTTTCAAACTTTGAAGAGAAATCCACATTTAAAAATTTCAGTTTTTTTTTTGGGGGGGGGATAGTTTAAAAAACAAACTTTAGTGAAGAATTACAATTTCAACTCGTAATCGAATTATAAGGAAAAATGATTAGTTTTATGAGCATGGTCGGTCATCTTCGAATACAATTTTATCGTATAATTTTTTTTTTTTTTTTTTTTTTTCACTGGGCTAAGAATTTCAGAAATACATTTCACAGGATTTATTATAGCCATGCCATGATGCGTTTGTGTTTTAGAATGAACCTTTAATTTATTTACTAATACCTCATTAGTTTTCCCGAGATTAAAATAAATCTTCACGAATTATGTTTATATTATGAAAATGTAGTGTGTGAATATTTTTTTTAAAACATAGGTTAACATATTTATGAATATGTTTAACTGTGAACGCAGGAGTTTAGTATGAAAAGCTCACCATTAAAAAACAAATATTTTGTGTAATATTTAATTTCTACCTTTTTTAAAACTGAGAAAATTTGTTATCTATAAAAGTAACTTCGTCTAAGATTTTGTTTAGACGATTAGCTACTTTTGAAGGACGTTGATCCCTTATAGTACTCGAGTGTTCAAAATAAAAATTCACGTATTTATGACTACTAAACTTTTACTGCGAAGTAAAATTTAAAAAAAAGGTGTCGGCTCTTATATTTTCCTTTTTAATCCCCTTTAGTGCTTATGCTGATTATGTAAGATAACACTGTTAAAATACTATGGAAAGACATTTTCAATTTTTTTGAAAGAGATATTGTAGATATGAATTTCCGTTGTCTTGATACGGAGATAAATATATTTATTGATTTAAAATCCTTAATTGATACTCAATATTGAGGGCAGCCATTTTCAACGAATTGATTGAAATGATGTAAAAATTAAGAAACTCGTTTAGGACGGTAGCCGCCCTTTTTCTTTAATGGCCATTGTATTTGAATGCAGGAAGAGTTTGGTTGATAACAGCCATTACATATATAAGTATGCAATGTTTTATTTTCTGTATAATGTGGCATGTTCAGTAATTAATCCGTGTGATTAATTTTTGCACAAAGTTCATAGTAATAGAATCGTTAGTGTTTTTAATTGCTGTTTTACCGTGCTTGTTTTAATTATTTCTTGGAATGAAAATTAATTGCTTGAGAGATACACAATGGAATATCTGAAACGAGCTCTGCTTGCGATGGGGAAGTATTGATGGTTTATCAATTGCTTTTATGCCATGAAAAATTAAATCTATTTAATGTGTTATTACCTTTGCACGAGACAAGAGTTGAAATTAAATGACTGGGCTATCTTTTTAATTATTTTGATGATGCCGTATTTACCGATTATTTCTTTAGAAAAGATCGTATCCATAAATCAACAGTTCTTGGTATACTGCTGCAAAAACTCAGCTGATTTCTCTGGTTCGTAGCTTTAAGGTCCAGAGTTTTAGTTAGCAGTCCGGCTAACAACACGTAGCACAAATTTTATTGGTTTTTAGAAATATGACGAACAATAATATGCTGTACGCAATTCACTAATACTATATTGCTTAATACCTTCTGCAAGAAAGCAAACATTACAGCCAAACCGCAGCCAGGGAAAAGTTTCAGGGGAGGGTTGAACCCCCCCCCCCCCCACCAAATTTTGTGCTAAAAGTTATTCCCCAAAACTGGAGTCAGCCAAGCGATATCGCCAATATTTGTCGGGAAACCGCTATTGCTAAATCTATGATAAACACAAAGGTTCGCTGTTTAATTAACCGATTTTCATGCAACAAAATGCAAAATATAATTATTTGACTCGTAAGAATACTGATTTTCGCCTACATTTAACCGAAGAAGAGCTGATAACTTGGAAAATTTGTATCAATACTGATAAAGGCTTTGTTGACTCTAATAGAAAAGAATACCAGAAATAAAAAAATATCTTACCCTTAATACTTTCCATTTAATTTATTTTTCTGAACTTTATATAGGTAGTATATAAAAATTAAAAACTTCGTAAAAAAGACTAAGCAGTGGTAGTAGTATTGAAGTTGTACACACTGGTTTTTCTACCTTACGTGTAATCGTATTAATATTTATAGTAAATGCATGCTTATTTCCATTTTTGGAAAATGAACGTAGGTATTATTTGTACATATCGAGATTTGTATTACAACTTTTGGCAAAAGCTGCTTTTTAAAATGGATGATGTTTCAGAAGTATCCACTTTCCAGGTTGAAAAACACCTGTATTTTTACCAGGCATTGTTTACTTTTTCGCATTTCAAGTATCCAGCATTTTCGCACGCTACTTTTATTACAGAAATCATTGTTGCGGAATAAATACTTGCTCTTTAAAAGTAAGTTTAGTAATGTGTGACTCCCCACCCCTTCGCCCTTCTTGGCGCATATTCCTGAAAGGAAGTAGCACAACTAGAAAACTATAGATTTCCCTCTAGTCATTCACTGCATCCCTTGCGGATAAAATAGGAACCAACCAGTTCCGTTGAATTTTAACGGGAAGTAAATAAACAAATAAAGCCCTTGTCGAGTTCAGAGAAGCAGCGATTCTGTCGAGATTACTTTTTTTTTTTTTTTAGTCGAGACTGTTTCAATTTGATTTCTTCTTGAATAGACAGTCGACGAATTACCCATAATAATTGAAAGGGTTAATTAGTGGAACGGAGTCGATATCCATTATTTAGAATGTTGACTTGCTTGCTTATTATCCATAAAAAATATTTCTCCAGGGCTTACCCTCGCATATATTCCACCTCTTTTTCTTAAAATTTCTTTTCCCTCACAGAATTTTTCTCTAATATTATTGGGTAATCCTCGTCTTTCCCTTTTTAAGGTTGTCGCCTATCAAACTGCTGAGAACTCAAAAGCAAGCATTTTCAAAAGTTGGTCCTCTTCCAAAGTCCTTCACCCAAGGCACTCCTCCGCCTAGGCAGGCAGATGCCCCCCTCGTGACTTCTCTAACATCCTAAAGTTTGCCCCTCAACTTTCCAGAGTTTGCCCGTACCTGCTCTAAATGGTTGTATGCATACACCAATTTGCGGTCGTAGGGGTTTTTGGAATTTTTCATAATTAAAAAAAAATTGAAAGATACATATTTTAATATTTTTTAAAAAGTTATAAAATTTAAACTTTTTATTCATAATGAAGGAACTAGTTAAATGTACTAAAAACTAATATTTAATGAGAAAAAGCGTGTTTTAAAATAACGAAAACAAAACTTTCAACATAAAATTTTATGGACTTACCCAAGTGTTATATAAATATAAAAATAGTTTTTATTCGTAAATAAAAATTATTTAGTAAAATTTTTTAAGATACAACAAATATGGATAGCGAATGCTTAAAATGTAACTCTAATTCTTTATAGTTTTACTTACTTAATTCTGTTCGGTGAAAATAACATTAATTTCACTGCACAGTTTTAATTACTGTTAGTACTAAATACTAATTTACCCTGTAGTTTTAAAGGTGTTCCTCTGTACATCTGGCCAGTAACTGAAAAATATAGAAATAATTTATGGACATATATATTTGCATGTGTAATGTTCGTTAGTTCTTGCAACTAATAATTAAACACTGTAAGATGTATTATAAAATGCTGTTTTGTCGTAATTATTACTTTACCCCTGTTTATATTAGGCTAATAGTATAAGATCAATCATCTAAAAATTGCAACGCGTGTTATCAGATGTCAATACGATATATCTAACCTCTGAAGTATGATTAAGAAGAAATTTTAATTATCTTCACGCGATGCTTGTATAAATGTTAGACTGTCTATATAGTATTTTTATTTATAGACCTCTGATTGTTTGTCTGGTTATAGATGATGGCAATTTCTTTCCTCTTCCCATCTTATATATATATGATATAGTTTTCCTTTTACATTAATCAAAGATATCATAAATTTAAGAATTTTTCTTTGGCGGCGGTTTTCTTTTAATAATAAAGAATGAAAAATGTGTTTTTGGCAGTTGCATTGGCCCGTAACGTGAACGCGCTGGCTACAATATATGACAGCAACTGCTTGTTGTGGTGTACGATATGACGTCACAAAAGAAACGTGCCCAGAATATCTAGCGGCAGCATTTTCTGAATGTACGCATGTGTGCGTGTGCTTGGAATTGCCAATCACTGTTATTGTGGCTTTTATGGTTATTTTCCCCCACCTTTTCCTGTTTCCTACACATTGCTTGAAAAATTTCTTGTTTGTTGGTTTCTTAAATTCATTTTGATTAGAAGGTAACAAAATGTATTAATAGTTTAGTAATCACACAAACGGCGTCGTTTGCTTGCTGTGAAGAAAATACTTCATTTGTCTGTTTGAAAGGTATGCAAAAAGAATAAATCTCAAACTTGGATCGATATCGCATTGATTTTTTTTATCGGTATATTTATTTAATATTTGCTTATAATACAAAACAGTCATAGTTTTGTAAATACACATTGTTACGCCATTATTAGTTGGAAAAAATCTGGAGTTGTGAAGAAATTTTATTAATCCATCCAAACTACATTTAAACTAATTTAATAATCCTTTTAGGCTACAATTTTTTTCTCTACATGCTGAAAACTTTTTTGCGAAACCTTGAGAAACATTGCAATTTTTACACTTAAAAATATAACCCCCCCCCCTTTTGAAAAAGAAAAAAGCCAGATGACGTGTATGATCAAAATAAATTTTCCTGAATAGAATTAAAGTGAGATAGTGTGATAAGAGATAAAAGAAAAATGTCTGAATCTGACACATTTTGTAAAAGTAGCTTTTATATTATATTTTAATATAGATAATTTACTAATAAGTTGTTTTTAATGAAAAATTCCTTGTTCTAGCTGTATATTAGTGTATCTCAACTTTTTTACATCTACAGATCGGCAAAAATTCGGAGAGGGGGGGGGGGAATTTCGGGCCACTGTCATTCAAGAATAATAAATATATAAGCACAAATTTTATCCATCAAATCAAATCTTATTCAAATATATAATCTTTAGTTAAAACGACATTTTCTGCTGCTGATTATCATTTTTAAAAGATAAATTGGATATATTTGGACCAACATTAAAGTCCCGCAGACCAGTGTTGGTTAAATACTGTCCTATATCATTAAATTGATTTATTAATACACCCCAAAACAAAAATAATATATTCATATCCCGTTTTTTCTTACATCCCCCCCCCCCCTCCCAATTCAAAAGCTTGCGTTTTATCTTAATTCTCCAGGTTTTATTACTCGCCTGTTGGCAACATCTATTGCTGATATTTTCTTTGGAAAATGCAGTTCCAATAACACAATGAAATCATCAATCTGTGTATCACAAGCCATTTGAATACAATGAATATTGTCTTAAGGGCATTTAAGAACAGTAGTAAGTGCTTTAATCTTGATATGATATTGATTTAATGCCGGGCAATTGCAAGAAAGCTATTCACGCTTTCTTTTCTTTGTCTCTAATAATCTAGGCTAGTTGCTGTATAAATATTAAAAGCTATGTGGCGTAAGGCATCGTTTAATCCACTTCTTTCGTATTCCTATTGAAATGAAATTTGAAACATTGTTTTTTGTTCTACATCGGGGACATTTCATAAACATTTAGAAAGTATTTGGTGGATTTATTAAAAACATAATTATTTTTTATTGATAAAACAATGTTACTACAGTTCATAGTTGTTAAAAAAATTATATGCTTTGTAATCAATAGAATATACAAAATTGCTCAGAAATAGAAATTATGTACTTTTACAGTAATTTTTAGTACGCACCTATGTACTTAGATGATTTTTAATGAAAGGTCATTTAAATATCCCTTTCCAGCACGTGCTTTATAACCTGATTGTTCAGTGATGAATAAATAAATGAACATTCTTATTCTTGTTACATTTTCTGTCCTTTCATTTTAACTTCTTAAAATGTCACCCATAACTTTATTACCCTAAGTGTGTGAATACGTAGGATAACACGTCTGCCACATATTTACAGATAACGCTGTTATCATTCATACCCCCTGTACGTGAAAATTTTCGGAATTAATACATTATAATACATGTATTTTGTTTGCCCTCATCCCCTATATCGTAACGCAAGCTTGAAATTGGGTCAGCCGTTAACTCTGTGCGATATTCACTTGACGAAATGAATGAATATATTCATGGAATGGACAGGTGTTTTTATATATGGGTGAGTTTAAAAAACTCGTGTTTTGTGTATGAGTAATGCCATCATGAATAAAATCAGTTCCTTCCTTGACTTAATCCCGAGACTGAAATTTTGATTATTGTCGATCGTTAACCACTTTCGTAACAGGTGCTTCGTAGAAGCTGTACATTTCAGGACCTGGTAATTTGTCCAGTCTCTGCAGACTGCATTTTAGATGTATTTATTCTTTCCTGTTTTTAATTGTTGCTATATTAAAAGTCATTAAATTCGGCACTATATTTTTTGTGCCAGAGCCAGAGAGTATTTGTATAATGTTGCCGCGGTCTCATCTGGCATGATATCATTTTTAATCGACACATTGAGTTATTTAAACGGAAATGATAAAAGAGAATTTTTGCATAACGCTTTCACTCACGGTAACGCTAACGTTAAATGCCATTGGACAGTATAGCGCATGCGCGCTTATAAAGTAAGTTTTATGATTGGTTCGTAACTCCGGATAGCGCTAACTCTAATGTAGGAAGAAACGGTATATGCAAAAACTCCCTATTAAAAACTAAGCATAGTTATTACAAGGGGCGCGAACCAATGAATAATGTTAGTAATATGAACAAACATTTAAAATTTTATGGAGGAGTATTCGTAGTTATTGAGTTCAAAGTTATCGCCTTTTTGTTTTGCAATTAAAAGGAAAAAAAAATTCTAGAATTCTAAAATTTAATAAATATTTGGTCTAAGATTCATTTAGCTTTCAGTTATTACCATTGGGGACAATTTCGCATCGTTTGGCTCTCCGAAATGCAGTGCTGTTGTTACACCCTTGAAACGAAACATGCCAGATGATTGTTGAAAGCCCCTCTTTAAATCCTTTAACCGTGGATGTGAGCAATAATCACTAGTAAATTGTTGCTCTCCAAGGCCACATTCCAGCATCTTTACCTTTGGGCTATACCCAAGGTGACCGCGTTCGGTGGTCAGGGCGAGTTCCGCTTAAAAAAGATGGAATGAGCCTTTAGTACATAGGCTTAGTTGATTTGGGCCACGGATTTCGATACACATTTTCGGTCGGTGATTTATGACTATTTTTATTAATTTATTTGTGTAGTATTGTTTGCTATAATTCATCTGTATTTAGCTTTTAGCGTAACGTATTTAGTATTGATTTTGATATCTGCTTTTAATCATTTTCGTAAGATTGAACAAACGATCACTCTCCACCAGAGGCGTAGCCGAAGGGGGGGGGTTAGGGGGGTCATAACCCCCCCCCATGGGGAATTTTTTGCCATACAAAATGTATATTCTTCACTACATTATCACACACACGTATACATTTATGAGTTGTAGTAGTCGTAACCCCCCCCCCCATGAAAAATTTCTGGCTACGTCCCTGCTCCCCACTCGTCATTTACCAATAATGCTAAAGCATTATACTACTCAAATATTTCATTGCGAAACATAAGCACTCGATATTTTCTGTCGCCAATCTCGCAATTAAATAAATTAGATAAAAATATGTACATGAATAAAAATAGTTGTCGTGTTGATTTAAAATACCCGGAAACTAGGAGGGCACTAAAACGCATTTCTTAAATGAAGGAATATCCTTTTCCTTAGTTTAGTTTCTAGAATACTTAAAAAGCCTGTGCGATAATTGAATTTTCTGAAAAAGAATCAAAATTGAGTTATAAAGCCCCCAGTTCTGACAAAATTACTAACCTGTTTAGTTTTATAACTAATTAGCTTGTACGTTTCCTTTTTGTTTTGGATGGAATCTGGTAATCTTTTTAGCGTGATGTACTAAGCAGCACTGAACTTGATAATTATTCCATACACGCGCAAAATTTTTCGCATTGCATTTGATGCAGTTTAAATAACTCAAAATAATAGAACACTTTAAAGGAAAATTACCGTAACAATAACAATTGAAGGAATGACAAAAAGCCTTTTTCTATATAGTTTGCTTGAAACTTTAAAAGTAGATTAGTGTCAGAGTGCAAACCACCAAAAGGTCAAGAATGGAGAGTTTTTATACCTGTCAAACTTTACACCCCTCGCTCTAACCCCGATCCCAAGGCCCCACAATAGCCGAGTGGATGAGATACTGAACATGGTAGACGGCTGAAGTGTGAAGGTCCGGGGTTCGGGCCCATCGCGCCGGTTTTGATTTAACGGTCTGGAGTTTTGGTCGGTTTTCTACTGATGTAACATGACTCATTAGAACACTTTGAATAGTCCCCCGTCCAAGGCACCCCTCCTTAAGCTGATATCCCTCGACTAGCTTTACCTAAATACACAATACATTACAAATGCTAACCCCAACCTCCGTTAGTAAAAGTATTTGTTGCGTCATCTCTTAGAGCAACCGAACACGCTTTGTTTATTTACACTTCAAGTAAAGTTAAGTTGTAGCAGAGAAAATGAAGAGATTTTTTCCAAGAAAGAGAGAGAGCAACGCGTTGTTGAGATTCGTGTTAGTGGAGCAGTGCCTGATTCATCCTGGCGACTCCGGCAGGCGCGTTTGCAGAATGGTGCCAATAATTTAGTAAATGATTGTCCGGGCGTCGATTCACGAAGCATTGAAAGGGAAATAGAGCAGGCACAAAGGTGATTAGAACTTCTATCTATGGGGGAACTAATTTTTTTTTCCTCACTCTACAAGTGGAGGACGCACTGTAGCGTGTCTGTAGTAGTAAGTGCCTTCTTGTTTTCTGGTTTTGTTAATTATGCATTTTTGGAGTACTGGAGTATAGTGTGTGGTTTTATTTTTTCCTTTTTTTTCAAAAATTTTAATTTTTTTCCTTTCCAAGCACACTTTCAAATATACTTATTACACAATTTTTTTTCTCCCTCAAATGTTTAAATTGCACTACAATGCAGATGATTCATTTATTCGGTTACTGAATGCATGACGCATTTAAAACATTTTCCATGAGCACACTTAGTTGGAAAAACATTTCCTTCTTGACATAAAAAAAAAAAAAAAAAAAAAAAAAAAAAAATGTGTTATAAATGTTAGTGTGTTTGAATAAATTATTTTTTATAGTTAAACTAGGAAAAATGTTGACTCTGTTTTGTGATTTTTTTTTGTTTGTTTGTTTAATAAAAAGAAAAAAATACTTTTGTTCATGCCAGAGATCTCTAAATTAAAGTCGTCTTTAAGATGGTTAAGCTCGACTTCATCGAACATAAAATATTCCTACAAGAGTTGTATATGCCCAATTCATCCAGTTAACTACTTTACATAGTTCATCTCAAAGTTAACGAAAAGTCTGTTTAGTTTCAAATAAATATTAGATTCTACAAATTTAAGACACCCCCCCCCTCCCCCTAAAATAAATAAATTGGAACTGCTAGGCTTGGATGGCTTTTACCTACGTCGCTGCTCTTTCATAAATAGTGTTTCATTAATGGTAATGAATTATTGATGCTTATAAAATTTATTCCTCATACATTTGGATGTTTTTCTTTCTGTTCATTAAAACTGAAAATTCTTGTCTATTTCTCTCACTGAATAATTGAATATGCAATTGGAAAACTTTAGACATGCAAAAATCAAAATTTTAAACATTTGAAGAAACATAAATAATTTTAATTCTTCGTTAAAATTAGAGATTGATGATTCTTGGATATTTTTAAGTCGCAAAGTAAAGCGACGAATTCTTGTTGTAATGAACAGATTTTTGGGTACTTTCAGCTTTTTCCAGTGCAGATCTTTAACCCTTTAACGCGCAGTGTTCCCGCTCCGGGAACACCAAACTCTGACGTTTTGACTGTTGCCATTCATGAAGAATAGATTTGATTTCTATAAAAATAGTTGCGGGTGACATAGCTCCACGAGAATACTTTACTTTTTAGCACGTCATTTCCCGTAAAAAAATTGTCACGATTATTTTTAACAGCACTGACGTGCTGAAAAATTGAAGAATGCGCGAACAGCTGGATAGATTGCCCAATGCTGAAAAAAGGGGCAGCCGTTGCCATTGCTAGACTTAACTACCAGCAAGATGGCGGACGATCGAAACGTTCATCGCGTGCCACAGATCTAGAGACCTTTTTTTACAGCCAGCTGTCGTCAAAAAAGGTCTCTAGATCTGTTGCACGCGATGAACGTTTCGATCGTCCGCCATCTTGCTGGTAGTTAAATCGCGATGGCAACGGCTGCCCTTTTTTCAGCATTGGGGGAAAGGGTTAATGTTTGAAAACCCAGAATAATAAATAATTAAATATTTTTTTTTTTTAAATGGCGGTCTTTCTAAAATTCTTTGAGGCCCGTAACGAAAGCAATCCCCCCCCCCCTACTCTTATTTCTCACCTACTCTTATTCCTCCCTGTGAACTTTGATGCAGTCGATTATTATTTCTACTGTTCAGTTAGTTCCTTGCCCGGGGCCCCTCCAGTGCATGAGAAAGGTTTCAGTTAGGTCCACGTAATTCCGGATAAGTGGACATAATGACAAGTTGGATGTCTTGTAATCGTGGCCTCCCAGTGAATGCTTTTTCACGCACCGGCTGTTCTGCCATTGGCTTTTCTCGATTTAAAGGGAAAATTGAGCAGGAAGCATCTCGCAGTGCAGCCCACGATGAGAATTAAACTTTGCTCTCTTTTTTTTTGTTTCCCCATCTGATATCTTCAGGGATGTACGGACATTACCCAGCATAGTCGATGGATAAACGTTACTAATACTGGTGCTCGAAGACAGGCAAATTATGTTTAGGGAAACGTTGTTTAGTGTCTAATTGTGCTTCGCTACAGGAGGAAGTTTTTTTTTTTTTTTTACTGATTTCTGTATACCGTTGAAGTAAGTGAAGAATTTCAAATCGATAAACATCCTTGTTTATGAAATAATTTTGTCTAGTTTACAAATCGTTGATATTTGGAGGGAAGTAAAGTACTGCATTCTCTCTTTCTCTTCAAAAAAAAAAAAAAAAAAAGTTTATTTATTCGCTTTTTTTTTATGGGGCAACAATGCGTGGCGCATATGTTTAAAATATGTTAGTTTATTATTAAAGTTACGGCGATTCAAAATTTTAGAAAATTTTCATCGTTTCTGGTTAATTTATCTTGACACAGGTCATTTCTCTTATGTTTATGAATAATAAGTGATAAAATTTTATTGATTGTGTGCATATTTTTATTTGATTATTGTTGCGATTGTGTTTTGTATTAGATACATAATACAGTAAAAGCATGTGAAAGTTGGGTGCTTTTCCTTCAAAAAGTACTCTATAAAATTATATTTCAGTGTCGGGCCATTCCGTGTTACGTATGTGACATTTGGAAAACATTTTTTTCTAATTAATCAAGGCCAAACAAAGGTTCTTTAAAATATGTACAATTTACCTTTTTCTTTTATGCAGAAGCCCAACATTTTGATAGAAGTTATTTTTTAATAAATTTAAAAAAAAAAACTAATATAAAAATGATAGCTTTCTGCATTATTTTAAAGAACTTTTGTTCGGATTTTTAAATAAGAAATATATTGAAAAATCCTCGATTAATCAGATTTTTTTTTTTTCCCAAATGTCACGCACATAACACGGAATTGCCCCTGTTATGATCATGTTCCGTTTCAAAGGAAATTGACGAACGTGGAGTTTATCCGTATTTAGCCTCTCGCGGCATATTACTATTGAAAGAGTTTTTAAGATTACCTTAAAGTTTTTGGAAAAGCATTTTTAACTTTTGAAAAGGGGGGGGGGGTTAGCAATGGGTTCTACGGAAACAAATATTTCTTTTCCACAACGTTTCCTATAAAATATTACTTTTATGATTTTTAAAAAATAATTCTTTCGTTTAAGTTTTAATATGCATTTATTCAGGCGGTAGCCAGGAAAATTTTTCGGGGGGGGGGGATATGAACTTATATGTGTATAATATACGGAATTTCATCACTAATCCAAAAATTTCGGGGGGGATATATCCCGATATCCCCTCCCTGGCTACGCCCCTGCATTTATTTTTAATAATTTTAAATTACTAAAAATAAACGCAACTATTTGTAGTGTTGACATTGCTTTCTGTGCATTAAAAAGCAAAGTGTCAGAATTTTCTGTATAAACGCCTAGAAAGTATCCATGTGTTCATATTAAACTCGCACTTAACAGCTATTTACATTGCAGCATTGCCGTGTGCGACTATTTAAATGCAGATTTTAAACTATCAGTACTTCTTATTTTTGAATGGGAAAGTTAATTTCAGTTGTCTAAATCATTTTTAGTGATTGTAGCTGCGTGTATAGCTTGTGAAGGCTATGTGCCTTTGCATCAAGTACAAGGTTACAATAAGTTTTCGAAACTTTAATAGCCGTATTGTGCAAAGACTTGGGTCTAATGATGCATTTCAAAATGCTTTACGGAATTGTTCGTTTGTTTTGCATGATGAGGGGGTTTATTGTAAGTATTTTTTTTTTTCTCCTAAGGAAACAAATTGAAAAGGGTAGACGTTTATCTCCGATATTTTCCATTCATTTTTAAACGTGAAAATATAATTGTTTTGTAAGCATTAATCTTTTTATTGGATTATAATGCCGAAGAGAATTTATTACGTTATACTGTATTTAGCCATGAAACTGACGTCAATGTGTGTCAATATGTTCAGTTTTTTATAGTACTTTTTTAAAAAGAAAATGTGTTTGTTTTTATGCAGCATTAAAATATTGGTAGCCCTTGACCAAATTTATTTATTATTGTTCCAATGAATTTACTGTTTATCTTATTCAATATATGGTATTAAAGCTTTATAAACTTAACGAATGTGATGAGATTAGCTAATGTACGGGGTGACCTTTCGCCGTATAGAGAATTGTTATAGTACCAGTTAAAATAAATAAGTAAAACAGATAAGTATTTAACATCTATTTCCGTAAAGAATGGAGACCATTTTCATCATATACTTAGTAATGTATTTTAAAGCAGCAAAAAGAAACGTCATGGAAAGGTATCATTAAATTGTAACACTGTTTTTTAAAAGAAAGTATTTATTTTATTAGTTCACACATGGATGTGGAGTCCAGGATCGACAAGATTGCAAATAAATATATGCTCTGTAGACTGATTTTAATCTACATTTCACAAGTGAGAATCATATCACGTGCTAATGTTATCTATTCAATGCGAACTTATATATAAAGCTTCTACCCCTCACACTGCATAGATGAATATCATGTAATATAACTGGCAGGTAGATCTGCTGTGCATGCACGGATTGCTAAATGGGTTACAACTTACGTTTCAAATTGTGCAGTGAGTAATATTCCATTGTTCGGCTTAATTGGGCTAATCTTTGCAGGAAGTAGGCTTTGATCTTGAATAAAAAGCAAAACCAATTCATGGTTGATTGCGTGACAATTGCTGGAAGTGTTTCAATGTCTGTTGCCGCCTTTGATCCGAAGAAAGTCTGTTTACTTAGCATCGCAGTTAAAAGTACATACCCGCCTCGTTGACAGTGCGTCAGTGGAGATCTCACCGTTACACATCCGAAGTTTCGTTTAGGATGATTCTGTTATGTAGCGGACGGCAATTTTCCATAATGTGGTTCATTTACTGGTTCCGTGTCATTACGTTTAATTGTTCGGGGCGGGAGGGGGGGGAGGATAAAATATTATTTAATGTAAATTTATCAAGTAAAGGATTGTTATCCCTTGTTAGTTAGTATAGCTTTCGAACATTGAATTACACCTTACTAAATTTTTTAATAGTGTAAGAACTTTTTCTGCAATTTCTGTAGCTGCTACAAGTCAATCCTTTATTTCAGTGTATAGTAAAGCTAGTAAAGAGATATTCTACAATTTTGAAGTGCTTGACACAATTAGTTTATTTGTACTCATGTGCCAAAGTCACATGATTATTTTTTTTTCCCTTCGGAAATACACACGGTTGATGGACGCTCTGCTGTAATTCCTCTCACTGCTAACACCATTTCTAGTGTCCTCCTCTCTTCATTCGTCGTCTCTTCTCGGTGGTGGGATTCTCCTTGCATTATGCGAGCTATCAACTCCATCGCAGTCTGTGTGTGTGTGTGAGCTCTATTGAAATATGGAATTTTCTCGTCTAATCTTGTGTTCCAGGCCACCGCTTTTGTTCACGGAATTCGTTCCTCGACTGCCTTATACCTGCACACTGTGAGCATTTTCACATCCAGTGATATATGTCGCTGCGGTGTCTGTAAGTGGTTTTTATAGTGCAATAAATTACACGGCGCGATGCACCTTCCATGCACACAGAAATGAAATACAGCATTCGATTTGTTAAATGACCTCTTTTATTATGCCCTATTCCTTTCAGAATTCCACTGCGAGTTGGCAGTTGTGGCACGCACTTCGCCCCCTTTTTTCGACGAAATGCTTGCTCTTTTTAAATGCGTGGTGGGAGATGCTCTCTCTCTCCTATATGAAAATGACGCTGCATCTTGAGCCGTTTGTTCCGTGTCAAATTTAAATTATTTTGGCGTCATTGCTTTTTGTCGCGCAGTTCAAAAGCCAATTTAAGGGCCAGGCGACTGTGCGGGGGGGGGGGATATCAGCTAGTGTTTAGTTCCCCATTCATTTCTTCATAGAAATTAATTTTTTAAGGTGTTTGGATAAATCAGAGCTTCCAAATGTAAAATTTTCTTTCCGCAAGTATGGCTGTTTACCGACAAAAACACCTGTTTTAAGAGATTTGGTTGTGTTAAGTTATACCTTCATCTCTGCAAATGATTGTGCATAAATCAATTGTCAAATCTATCTGTTTAGAGATTTATCGGTGATAAAATAAATGCATATACTTTTTTTTTTTAAATCTGATGTGGACAACACTTAACTTCCTTGCATGTCTATTAAATCAAAAATATTTTCGCCGCACTTCATCTTAACTTATTTTGTTTGAAAGAGATAAAATACTGCAGTAATACTAAGATTTAGCGATTTCTAGCCAAATATTTCTCCTAGCTGGGTTCAATTTGAAAAATTTGTTTTTGACACTTAATTTGGCGGTATTGCGCACAAAGCCGACTAACTTGAGATGGTATACGAGATTTTGGGATAGTCCTTCGAGCGTAACGTATTTTAAAATCTTTTGGGCGGCCCTGTACATAAACTATCCAGTCGATTGCACCCAAAAGGGAAGGTGCACAACTAGATGTTACAATACAACATTCCTAAATATAAAGTTTCGGTTGTGTGTGATTATGGCAGCGCTTCACTAGGGCGATCTGCCAAGGGGCGTGCCTTGGCAGGAGGACTTTCTAAGGGGTTCTAACGCGTATTCACGTTACATCTGAAGAAAACCTATCAAAACTCCAGACCGTTAGATCGACAGCCGCGCGATGGAACCCTCACACTTCGGCCATCTACCATTTTCAGTGGCATAACCACTGTGCCATGGTGAGGTAATATAAAGTTTCAACATTCTACGACGACCAATAGTTTTTGAGATGCGAGTTACATACGTACGTAACGTACAGACGTCAGGGAAAAACTGGTCAAAATGGGTTGCACACACATTTATATCAATGTACATGCATTCGTACGATGAGATGCATCGCAAAAATTCGTAAAAGTAAATTTAGAGGTAGTCAAAATCGGTCTTTTCGTCGAAATCTGGCTACCGAAATTTTTCTCGATAACATTACTTCGTTATATTTCGTGTAAGGTACTAATAATTACCCATGAATTTCTAACTAAGAAACCTTAATCCTATATTAATTATATCATTACAATTTTATATTGATTGTATAGTTTGGTTTTTTAATTATAATCGAATTATTAAATCATATCTTATAATTTATTAATTATATAATAAATATACTCGTAATCATAAATTTATTTTTCCTCCTTATGTTGGAAGGGCGAACCTTCGACATTTTGAGAAACATTAAAAAAGAATTTAGTATAATCTATAGATGAAATATATACTGTCTATTCGAATACTATATTCCACTTTTTCCCTCGTGTTTTATTTGCAGTTTGATCTGCTTGTGATTTTCTGAAAATACTTTGTCTTCAAAACTACTCTCTCATCTCTCATTCTTGTTCATTTTCTGATATTTTTCTAATTCAAATTCTAGTTTTAATTTTTAGAATTTTCATTTATTTTACTATTCAAAACTTTTCACTATAAAAATTTAGTATGCTTCAGTAATATTTTTAATTACATTTGGAATTTTATAATTGGAAGAAGTTAAAAAAAAAGTTTTGAAAGGCTTCTCTCTAAAAGATGAATAAAAAGTGCAGTATAAAAAGCGAAAAAAATGCTTTAAAAAATCCCTTGTGTCCCCTTAAATAGATTAGAAGAAAAAGCACAAGAAAAGAAGGCTTGAGGGGAAAGGGGCAACTTTCAGATCTATTCCCAGTCGTAGCATTACTGCTTTGCGTAAATTAAATTTAATCGCGGATGCTGTAATTAGCTTAATTTGCTCCTACTCATGGAGAGAAGAACCGCGGAAGATTTTTCTTTCTGACTTGGATGACACAGACGTCACTGCCGGTACTTGAGTGGTCGAAGTGCCGGAAATGACATATATGCCACGTGACTGTCGCAGCCAATGATCAGACCTCTTACTCTGTAAGGGGATGGGAGGGGAAAAATAAATACACAATGCGTTGACAAGAATATTTTCTCATTTCTTTATAAACTTTTTTTTTCTTCTTTCTGTTTTTAGTGCATTTTTATCCACAAGTTGTGTTGTATTTTTGCTGCCATTGCTTTTGAAATAATAGCATAAGTTATTCTTTTTTTCTCAAACTTGTTAGGATCGATTTTGTTCGAAGGTATTAAATTGAAGCAGATAAATTTGCTTTATGTAAGTTTTAGCAAAATGCATCGAACTGTATGCTACAGTAAATATATTTATTTAGGCACTTTCTGAAATTTTAGTTATTGACAAACCAGTTTTTAAGCCTTAATTAGTATAAACGAATTATCAATAGTATGAAAATTAATTTTACAATTTTTATAATTCACTTTATAATTCAAACGTTACTTGCTGAACGTAGGGTGACACTCCAGTTTTAAATAAATTTATATTTACCATGTCTTGGATAAAGTAGACCGAATATCCTTATGCAAATTAAAAGCTTTGAAAACGAGTAACATTTTGGATATTTCTGATATATTTTTTGTAGCATTAATATACGACACTGCTGTGTTTGTACCTGCCGCGTAAGTAAAATTTTCATAAAGTACTCTTTTATTTACTTTTAAATTTTAAGACACGTGTTTAACTGGAAAATCTGATAAACGGGTTTATTTTTTTTCTTTATGGCACTGATAAAGTTGTCACATTAAAAAAAATAAATAAAATAAAATAAACTACTGCAATATATTCATTTTTACTTCGAAAAATGACCGATCGTCTTTATAATGTCTTTATTCCCCCCCCCCCCCCTCAGTAGCGGATCCAGAAATTTTTTTTGGGAGGGGCTAAATTTTGATAAAAGCTTATTTCATCCAAAAAATATGTACAAAATAAAGCAAAATTTCAGTCTAAAGTAATGTAAAACTTTTTGGGAGGGGCTGAGTTATGAAAAAAGATCGTTTTATCTACTTAAAGTGTATAACAAAGCAGAATGTTACCCTCTAGCAATCTCTTTTGGGGAGGGCTGAAGCCCCCTAGCCCCTCCCCTGGATCCGCTACTGCCCCCCCTTTGTGCCTTGTTTTAAACAATTTTCATTGGTGGGACAATTTTCAATGGTCTGACTTTACCACACAAAACGTCGAAAAGTATTTATCTTTATTTGCCTTGGTTATTATTTTGTTAACAGAAATCCAAAATTCTGAGTGCCAGGTGCCTGAGCCTTTGCTATGCCTACATCCTTGGTTTAAAGGGAAATTATAATAAAATGTTTTTCTCAATGTTGCCGCATTCTCTGTCGCAGCAGCTCTATTTTGGCTCCGTATAAAATTCCATTTCTGTGTGCTAGTAATTACAATTTAGAGTTTTTGTAATGTAATGAATAATTTGCATAAATATATACTTTAAATTGGTTTTAACTATTTTTTTTTTCTTTGCAGATTTTCTTTTGTTTCGCATATATGTTTGGAACTATATATTTTACTATATACAACACTGGATAAAACGAAAAGAATAAACGATCACCGTAAACCATTTTGTCGATAAGAAAAGGTAAGATATAATTCACCCCCGTTTATCTTTTATTCTAGTTATTTAAAGCTAGTTCCAAGAACACTATTTACTTTTGTTTTGATTCAAATTTATTATTATTGATACAGTTAGTTTATTACGCATCGATGAAGAATATTGATATCCTCATGTGTACATTTCTCTCGGCCACTTCAAAACAAACCTTAGAATCGTTGCGTAAATTAATGCCTTTAAAATTCATCAATACCTTTGTTACTAAGTCCAAAGATTTCTTTCTAGAATAAAAAAAAAAAAAAAAAGTTTACCATCTTTGGTTTTAAACCCCATAACGCTTTAAAAATTGCTTTTAAAAGATTTTTTTTTAGCTGTTGTCTGGTAGCAATTTGCTTGTTGCTTGGTCATTTAAATTATTTTAAATCTTGATAGTTTCGTCTGCGGTGTGGTGGTGGGTTTTGATTTTTTTTTTTTTTTTCTCTTTTTCCAAGAAAATACCTATTATGAATTTCTGTAAGGACTTACGTAAATTTTCACACCATGCCAATGAAAAAACTATGAATTTAATTTCAGCAACAGCCAATCTTTTATACCAGATCACACAATTTCTGCCACGAATAACACTTTGTTCTGTTGTATACTGTATAATCAGTGGCGTATCCGAGGGGAGTGGGGTAGGGGATTTAACTCCCCCCCCTCGACTCTAAGTGTGATGAGGGAAATCAGGCTGTTCATTACACTTTTTCTCACATATTTGGGGGGGGGTGCATAACAAACAGAATCTTTTCTCTAAGTTAAAATTACAAATAACCATTTTTTCATTTCTCGATCATGATACTCTTGCAAATCTTGCCATTAGGAGACTCATTTATCGCATAAACTGCTTTTCCGGGTAAGCAAACTTTATGAAGAGTGAAGTGGCCCTCTTTGCGAGTCCACTAAGACACGTGCCCCCACCCATAGCCCCCACCATATATATATATATATACAGTCAACTGCGATTATAGTTAACCTCTGGGGACCAGCAAATATCATCCACTATATCCGAAATTCACTATACCGAAGTGTCCCCATATTAGTGAACAAAGATATTAATGGTTTGCGTTCAATATAGCCGAGAGTTGACTGTATAATAAATACGTGCGTGTGTGTGTGGTTTGTATGTAAGTAATCGGAAACACATACCCCTCCCCCTCCCCCTAGTTCAAAAAAATTCTGGTTACTCCACTGACTGTAGATGCATATCTGTTGAAGGAAACGTTTCTTTTAATTTTTCACCTTTCAAATGCTGTGAGCACATGATGCTTCTGTGAAAAAGTGTTACTTTTCTTGGTGACAACTCCTAGAGCACCGAATGTATCGAATTCACGCACACAGCTGAAGTCTTTCATTAACGACCCGATAATAATCTCAAGTAGCCTCTTTTATGTTTCTGCGGCGCGTATTAAAAAGCGGAACAACTTATCCCATTGCGTGTCAGTTACTAACGACATATTGGATATTTCTATTGTTCGTAATCAGCTGGAGGTCTTAATCCCGTGCTAATTTCTTAAAATAGACATTTTTATCTCTGTTTATTACTGAAAACAATAACCATGTTCTCTGAGAAGTTCGTGCTCTCCATGATCTGATCACTTCCTCTGAAATGTCCGAGGCCACAACCAACTTGTAATCTCCCCCGAGGAAAATACGATGACGTCCTTTAGGATTCCCTGCCTCCTTATACTAATTTCTCCACCAATACATTTTCTAAAACGAGTCTGTTGTTTGCAATAAATTTAAAAGCATGGACTTTGTATCAAATTTTTGGCGCAAAGAAACTTGTTTACTGTCGGTTTCTCGTGTAAAAAAGTAAACGTGATATCATGTTTAGTATCTGCATCGCAAGCCTGTTTATTTTTCTGAAACTGTTGTATGAAGTCCGAATTGTCAATGACGACTTAAAACTTGCGTCGATGTTTTATCGACGTTTTTTCTTCCTAGAAGCTCCAAATCAGGAAAGTTAAATATGCATATATTATGAGGTTACGTTGTATGCTAATATAACGAAAAATAACCAGCATGCATTTATCTATCTTTTGGTAAATAATATGTTTGAGGCAGTTGTAGCATCGCACTTATTTATAAAATGTGGACAGTTTAAAAAAAAAAAAAGGCAATTTAAAATATACATTAAATTTGACTGCTATTTATTTTTAAGCTGCTTCTGTGCCTGATGCTTGCTTTAAAACAAAATACCGCCAGTAATCCATATGCTTGATAAGCTTTAGCTAAAAAACTATTAAAAAATAGTCAAAACTGTTGTTAACGTTACAATAAAATCTAAATATTAACATTGATTTGTATTTTTATTTCATTAAAATGTTTTGTCTCCATCTCGGAAGAACATCAGCTTTATTTGTATAGTTTTGTTAAAAAATACAGTGTATGTATATATATAAACTTGTTATTACTAGTTTTTTTTTTAAAGGCAAAAGAACTGGCGGCTTGTTCCGTTGAAATAAGTCGCCAGTGCTTGTATTGGTTGAATCCCCTGGAATTGCCGTAATGCTTTTATGAAAAATAAACAGATAGTAGTCATGTTAATTGCATATTTTTCATCTTTTACAACTTTTATTTCACAATTTGGGATAGGGGAAAAAAAAAAACTTAGTTTTTGGCCAGAGTTACTCTTGTTTCAAGTTTGAAATAAGAAAATAGCATTTCGTTTCCGATTCAGTTGCAGTGTTTACCGCTTGATTTCTACGGTTATGCTCGTTTACATCCCAATGCACTGCTTTCTGTACTTTGTTAGAATGAAATCTTTCTATTCAGACTATTTGAATATAGACTTAATCAACTTCTTTTGCGAGAAGAGGAGCAAGTTCCTGAAATAGCTCCTATGGTTTTTACGTTTCACTACTAATAGAATAGCTAATCAATCTATAAGTCCTTTGTTCGAAATAGTTTGCTGAGGGGGCAGCTCAAGGAGGAGGGGGGGGGGAAGAATGGAAACAAAGAATATCCATTTACACGAGTTACGAAGCTGACTTGAAAGATTTCATAGGAATAGGTGGTCGATTAAGCATCCTGATAATGCATGCCAAGTCGTTCGAATTTCGTATTCACTTTTGCTGCGTTCCTATCTTACACGGTCGAATCCTCATTAAGTTGCCTTGTATATAGCTTGTAAAGAAAAAAAGAGTTTTGGAGAACATCATTAGCGTATATCGAAGAGTATTAATGTAAAATAACATCGATTTTTTGTTGATAAAGGTCAAAAACGGACACAGATGATTAAAACTGTGACTGCAGTCGTTTTTAAATTCCTTGGGTGTGGGGATTGCACTCGGTGGTGACATTTTTAATCTGCTTCTTAAGATAAAGCTTTTTTTTTTTTTTTTTTTTTTTTTTTTTTGTACACCGTGTTCCTCGAACGAATTTTTTTCATTTAAGGAAAATGCTAGATTTTATAACTGTGAAGAAAGAAAATAATTTACATGGAAATTTTCATTTTTGCCCATTTTATGCTACAAGGATCATTCCTCGCTAAATAAACAAACTTTCTGTAATATATAGTCTCCGATTTGTATCTTAATTGATAACCTTTATATAAATAAAAAAATGCATTTATATATTTACTTGATTAGCAGTGTGGCTATGCAGAAGCCTCAAAATTTGCATGACTCATGTACTTTTGAAAGGTCGTAGTAGCTTTCCTAATTTAGGTAGATCTATGCAATAGATGCGAGAATTTTTTATATTAACTATTGATTATAGTGCTTAAATTTTGTTTATCAAATTTTAAAGTAAAACATTAAATATATTTATTTTTTAAAATTGTATGTTTAAAAATATATTACTCTCACAAATTTTAAATTAATGCTTTCATTTTAAAAAAGGCTTGAAAAGAATTAGTAATTTTGGTCATTAGTATACATTTTTTTTTTTTTTTTTTTCATTTTTATTCATTCATTTTGTTTTACAAGAATGTTGATTATTCATATTTACATATACATTTGTTTGAAAATTTTCAACTTTGCAACTCATTTAAAAAATTCTACTTGATGCATATTATGAGAAAGAAAGAAATGGCAGTTTTGAAATCCCTCTTATCCCCATATACCTTTATAAAGGCGGTAGCTATATGTTTTATCGCTTATAAAATGTAAAAAGTAAGAAGCTTAGCAGGTGTACCATAATTTATTCATAAAATATATCGTCGTCTCAAAACCTGGAACATATAACTTATTTCCTATAATTTATTATGTTTTTTAAAAATACGATTTTATTGTTTTTTCGACTGGTCGAAATCTTGTTTCTTATGTTTCATATTCTAAATTACTTGAATTCATTGTGTTATTCTTCTCACAACCGCAAAATAAATCTGGCAACCAGTTTTTAATGCAATTCATTCTGTTTTTATTTCCAGTACTTTGCGATTTTCACAGTGCCGCCGTCAAATGCGTAAATTCAAGGTTAATGTTGTTTAAATGCGTTTCTGACACTTGGAAATATTGGTTCGTGAGAAGTGCTGCAGACAGGAAACAGCGGCTCATTTAGTCTCAAATAGGCCAAAGTGAGGAAATTGATGAAGGTTCGTAGGAAAATATGACGGAAAGTGCTTTAGTATTTTTCCGAATTTTTTTTATGACTTATTATTTTAACGTTTACTCTGGTATGCAATTTCTTTTGTAATTTAGATGCCCTTTCTGAAATTTTATTTGAATTTACAGTTATTTAATAAATATCTGTAAACAGCTAGTAAATCATTTTAAATATTTCATTGTTTTTCCTATAATATATATTCAGATTGTTTACTGCCCTTCCTTCCTGGAAAAATATTAATATATATATGCTTATACATATGAATATGATTTTTATCACTGGGTGATTCTGAAGTTACTAAGAAAGAAAGAAATTATGTCTTCACCGATACGATTTTAAATTTTAGTGTAAGAATTGGGCTTTTTTCCCCCCCATCCTCGATTCACTCGTATTTCTCAAATTATTTTAAATTAATACATCAAATATATTAAGCTTCAAATTATATTAAATTTCTCTTGAGAAATGATCCCACTTCAGTGTAAGTTGTAATTATATTTCTTTTAATAAAGAAATAAAATGTAGAATGCATACGAATTAGTTTTAAATTGTTTTTCTTTTAAAATATTTACTTTTATGACTCGTAATCAAGCATTTAAATAATGATTGTCATAGATTATAGAAAGAATTGCCCGGGTTCGGGTCCCATCGCGCGGTCGTCGATCTAACGGTCTGGGGTGTTGGTAGGTTTTCTTCAGATGTAACGAGAAAATGCGTTAGAACCCCTTAGAAAGTCCTCCTACCTAGACATCCCTCATCTTAAGACCCTTTCAAATATACAGAGACATGTCGCGGTTACAATGTATTTGAACGGGGAAATTCGTCATGGTTAGGACGCTGCGACACTTGGGGTGTCCTCTACCGAACAATAGATGGGGATGTGCGAAACCGCAATATTATTCACGGTCCCCAATTATCTTTTGTTGGTTAATACCGGAGTATCACCACCTTTTTAAAGGAAATGGTTACACTATTGAAGAATTGGTTCCGCTATTGGCACCCTACTGCTAGCGTCCCGCGACATGTCTCTGTATATTTGAAAGGGCCTTTAGGCAGATAACCCTCTCGCAGGTTTGCCTTGATCACACACAATCACAAATCTAGTAAGAATGGACCCCTCCCATTAGAAAGCTTATAGCTATGTCTGTGCTCCGTCGGTATCTTTAGTAAAAATAGTGCGTTTAAAAAAAAAAAAAAAGTTAGCATCGTGATACATTTTCAAACGCTGCCGAAGAAGATCGCGAAATATTTTCCCCATCCGAAAGTGAAAACAAAAGTTCGCGCCTTCCAGAGTCTTTTCCTAACCTGATTTGAATAGCCACTGAGTGAGTCAAAATAAAATCCATTCCTCCCACGATCCATCTGCGTTCGCGTGTACTCTCCCATTAAGATTTCTCTCTCTCTCTCTCTCTCTCTCTTGTTTTATTTGTATGTGGGAGGGGGGGGGGCGGCTACCTTACCTTAGTGCGGCGGCGATCGGGAATTTCAAAGTCGCGGTGCAAAGGCTGTCATTAAAGGAATGGCATATTTAAATAGCCTGGTATTGCCTTGTCTAATTTTTGAGAACGGGGAAGGGATGAGAAGAATGAATGGATCATGGATGTTCCGGGCAATTCGAAGAGGCTTGAGAGATTCCCCCCCTTTCACGTGATGTTCTACATTGTTGTAGTTCCAGGCAAATGTGTATATAAAGGGAATAAAATTGCCCGCGACTGAATTGAAATAATAGTTCTGCCTAGTACTGATGTGCAGATGTTACAGTTGGATGATGTAATTGTATAATAGCCGATGTAATTATCTGGTGTGCATTTTAAACATTTTTAGTTACATTTATGTATTCCTGTTGCCGATAGGCTGATGAGTTAACTTGGGTGTTATTCGATCTTTTTTATTTAATACCAAAAACTTTGCGTATGATTAATTAGTTTACAGCTTGCAGAAAAACTTTTTCGAGGACTTCCATTTGTGATAAACGTTTTTCTATAAAGAGAACTGCATCCGAATATATATCAATAAATTCAGTGCACTTCAATTATTTCTTGGGTAATTTCGCAAATGGTATTTAATTTAAACGGGTTTACTTTCATATCAACTCTTGATATTATTTTTGTAATTGAAAATTTATTCGCAAAAAACTTTTTTTTATTTTTGTTAGAAAACTATTAAACTGTAAGTTGTCACCACATTTCAAAAAATATTTATGTTGAGGCTTCAAAAGAAATGTTATTTATTGAACATGTGCAATAAGTGCAGGAAAATACATCGTAAAGTACTGTAAGTTGCTCAATCGGTGAAAATCAGTATGCCTCAGTGAAACAAACAGAATTGGCGTAAATTAAAAATTTTACTTATTTAAGAGATGATTGACATGTCAGAAATTTAAGCTCAATCCTTGCTCATTGGGTTAATACTTTAAAACGAATGTTCAGTTTTAATATTCTGGGACAATAGCTGGATCCGTCAATGATTATCTACAGGATCAGCACTTTTACATGCGTTTTCGACCCGTATAAGTTTTTTTTTTTTTTTTTTTTTTTTTTTTTTTTTTTTTTTTGTAATTTGTTAACAGTTGTAAAGTATTGTAAAACCACTTATTTTCGCGAAAATGAAGATATCGGTGATTTCACGAACGGAGAATTTCGCGAATTCTATATGAATAAGCCAAAATTGAAACATTCCGAAAGTACTTAAATATAAAACCCCTTTTGCATTATATGAAACTTCATTCTGTCCGAAAAGTTCGTCCCACCTTAACCATTTTGTGTAGCTTTTACCCTTTGAGGCGCAACCCTTTCCCAATGCTGAAAAAAGGACAGCCGTTGCCATCGCTCGACTTAGCTACCAGCACGATGGCGGACGATCGAAACGTTCATCGCGTGCCGCAGATCTAGAAACCCTTTTTTGACGCATCTTGCTGGTAGTTAAGTCGAGCGATGACAACGGCTGCCCTTTTTTTCAGCATTGGGCAATCTATCCAGCTGTTCTCGCATTCTTTCATTTTTCAGCAGATGTCAGTGCTGTTAAAAATAATCCATCGTGACAATTTTTTTTTTTACGGGAATTACGTGCTAAAAAGTAAGATTCTCGTCGTCAGAGTTTGGTGTTCCCAGAGCGGGAACACTGCGCGTTAAAGGGTTAAAGAAGTTGATGGATAAATATTGTAAGTGAGAATGAACTGCAGTCTATTAGTTGTATTATTGCGTCATATTCAAGAAAAAGGTGTATGCTATTCAAGAAATAGTAGTTAGTAACTCGTTCTTGACAAACTTTTTTTCTAAGTGTGCAATAAATTATTAAATTTTGGTAAGTGAAAAATTTATGATTTTTTATTATTTAAAGCGGTGTTAATTTTCGCAATTCCGACGAGCTCGGGAAAATCGCGAAAATTAAAGCCCTGCGAAAATAAGTGCTTTTACAGTATTTGGAATTACGTATTAAAGAAAGAATGTGACTATCATTAAATAAATAAAACGTAATCTAATGTCAAGTTTTTTTTCTTCTTACGAATGTTTTGTACCTAGATTGATTCTCGGGTTTTGCCAGTTATAATTTACCAGAAACAGGAGGGGGGGGGGGGGTAGGCAAAATTTGTGAAACGAGATAGAAATTGACCTTCGTAGGTAACGGCATCAGCCGTTAGCTACTCATTAGTGACGCATCAAGCAAAGCAATCGCTCCCAATATTTTGTAGCTATGACCGGGATAATTAATTTTGTCATTAGTTACCTGGAAAGAATCGTTTTGCTGCCGCCATTAGTAATTACAGTTGATTTGCTTCTGAGCTGAGCCCCGATTCCATTTTTAAAGCCATGCAAACATCTGAATATGTATGGACGCGTTGATAAACGTTTACCATCTGGCGAGTTTGCTCCAGTAGAATTTGAGATCAAATAGGAACAGGTGGCAGCTATTTCTATGGAAGGGAAGAGAATCTGGTGGTAGGAAAAAAGTCTCCAAGAGAACGTAACTCAAGTAACCATTCAAAGGATCATTTATCTCAAAATTTTATCTTGTAATCGTTGACAGTATTGGGACCGTATGTTCGAAATGAGATATTTGCTGATAGAAAAATGATTCAGACTTTTGATAGGTAAATCCCAGTTCCCAGACGATTACAGACTGAGTATTATTACTATTAATCACATAAAATAATAATAATCACATTGCAATATATTTTTTTACTATTCATGACGTGGTGTAGTAAAATTCATCATTTTTTTTTTATGATTGGGGATATTTCTGAATAACTTGTGTCCAAATTTTTATTTATCCCCCCCCCCCCTCAACATGACATATAATTCATCCTTTAGGACCCTGCGTCCACAGTTGAGCAAAAAAATACCACTACTATCGTACAGGATGGATGTACTAATTTGTGCACATATATATACATTTGGAAAAACAAAATTCTAGAAAATTTAATAAAGATTTTTTTAATTTCTGAATATGAAAATATTATTTAATTGAGAGAGAAATTATTTAATTAGGTCTCAATGGTTGATAAAGCATGATTTCGATTTTCTTACATTTAAGAAATTTTTCATGCTCGTTAGTTTAATTGAACTTCGGTTTACTACAAGCAATTCAGATATCTGCTTTTAAAATGCAAACAGCTACCTAAAGCTGCTTTCTATAATGTCTTTTACATCATTATATACATTAAAACCTTCTTAAAGTTTTCCAAGGGGATGAAGGGCAAAAACTTCTTAAACAGGAGACTAATTTTTTGAAAAAGAAATTAATTTCAGTATAAATATTGAAGAAATACCTTCTGACATTGTTAAAATATCATACAAATAATATAAAGTTAATAATTACTAATATAAATTGATTTGCAAACAAAAAAATTAGTTAATAAAGTATAACAATATAATTATATCTATAACTATTATATTAAAAAAATAATCGTTTAAGCATTATGGGAATGGATTTTACAGAAAAAAAATCAGTTTAGTTTTTTTTATTATTTTTTTAATCGGCAATCTTTAATTCTTTCATTTAAAAATTGTTTTTCTTTCACATCTTCACCGCTTTTAATAAAACTAGACCTACAGCATTCGAGAAACTAAGAATTTCCACAACCTCTTATTCAGTTTCATTCATTCCTTAATTTTCTGTAACCTCTCGAATTTCGTCCACTGTTACATTTCACTGGCCATTACAATTGTTTTCAGTCCTAAACATTGATTTTTACAAACAGTAATAAGAAATAGAGTGGGGGGGGGGGTGAACCCGAAAGGCACATGCTCTGAAAGTAAACTTAGAAGTGGAAAAAAAAACTTTTTAAAGGGAAAACTGTTTGGAGCGAAACTTTTTAAACGGGTTATTTTAATATTGTAAGAATAGGAAAATTTTGGGAAGTGCAAATGAGAACTTTTTATGCGGGAAAACTTCTTAAGTGGGAACTTCTTTAACGGGTTTTGCCGTATCTAAGAAAATTGTCCTGAATTTGATGCTAAATTCAATTAGTGCCTATAAATTTCTGTTATTCCATAAGATGAAGTTAGTTAAATTAAATAACTGCATAAAACACGCACTGAAACAATTATGAATACCTTTTGAAAGTGCAGGATTCTTCTTTTCGTCAGGAGTTAGTTAAGACAACCCATTTTTACTTGCTTTCCATTTGTTTATTTTTTATGTTTTCGATAATTCGAGGCAAACCCTTTCCCGTCCACCTCGAATTACCGAGACTCTGTTTAAAAATTGAAACTTTTTAAAAATAGGATTCATTGTCAATTAATTGTATTGTGTTACAATAAAAACTTTAGATATACTATGTATGAAATAGACCACCTCTGCAAAATAATAACATAGCATTCATAGTGGAATGCAATATTTTCTAAAAATATGATGCCACTGTGCCTTCCCAACAAGACATCTTTGCGATTTTAGCTCCTTGTTTTCGATTGGCCACTCTTAAAATATCTGAAGAGCTTGGCCACTTCTTGTAGACTTAGATAGGCATGTCGTGATAACGCTGCCAACCGACTGCATTATGCGGGGAAATTCAAGAATAATCTTCGCGTCTACTCGAACCCATCTCGAATCGACGCTGTGCATTTAGATAAATCAGGTTGGCTGTCGCTTTGCATTTCTTATTATGGGCACTATCTTGGAAAACTCCAGACCGGCATTATCGGAACAACTTGATTGAGATTGGGTGTTGCCTACGGGGCTAGTCGGTAAGGCACCCTAATGCAAAACCTGCTTCTTCACTTTAGATTTTTTTTTAAATACTAGACTGTTTTTACGTAAGAGTTAGAAGAATTTGCGTCTTAAATAATGGACACCAAAAGATAATTTCTAGTGCATTAAGATTTAAGCAACCTCTTCTTTTTATATTAACAGTATGTAGCGGATCCAGAAAAGTTTCAAAAAAGCTGTGATAAATATGACGTAGCATATTATCAGAGATGGGTCACTCACTCTTTTTCTTCCCTCCCTAACGCGTATTCGATTTTAATCTCGAACACATGCTTGATAAAGATTAAAAATGGACATTTAAATCTTGAGTACAGCATTTTTTTTATTTTTTTCCCCCCCCAAACGCAACGCTGGGCTCCGGCGGAGAATTCGTAGAACCATTCAGGGAAGCAGTGGTGCATACACGGGAAGGTCCAAAGGGTCTGGACCGCTCCCAAAAGAGACTTTATAAAATTCTTATTTTTAGCAGTCTAGACAACTAAATAAAAGCACAATAAAAAGGGGGCTCTAAAATAGTTAAATGTAGTTTTTAGGCACGTAAGACTAAACTCCAAATATTGCATATTCTGCTATTCTATACCCCCGTAAATTGATCAGTAAGGGCCCCCCTTTCAATCTCTAGCCGAGGGCCCCCAAAGGAGCCAGTCCAGGTCTGAGTATATATGAATAATTAGGTGACATAGTTTGAAATAAAAAAAATTGCATTCATGATTGGTTGACTTTTTATTAAATGATAAATATTTTTATTTATGCTTCCAAAACTCTTGAGACTAAATTTATGATTGAGAATCCATTTTCTGTCCTTCTGATATTACAAGCAGGCACTGGCACAGGTGTTACAAAATATTCGACAAGCGGAATGTTGGCCTGTAGCGCCATCTTGTAGCGACGAAAACATTTATTGTGAATTTGCTACATGAAATCAACAAAGTGCGTTTAAATTAAGTCTGTTAAAAACATTTTGCATTTTGTTCACGAAAGTATTTTTACTATTGATTTATTATTATTATTATTATGGAATATTTTAAGAGTCGTTTCTCTGAGTAACTTGGAATAAATCGGGAACAAAATGTAATACAATGTGTTATATGTATAACAAAGCCTTTCTCTTCGAGTATTGTATTGTGTGTATTAAGGCAAACCTGCACGAGGGATATCTGCCCTAAGAGAAGGGGGGGGTGCCTTGGTCGAAGGACTTTCTGAGGGGTTCTAACGCCTCTTCAAGAAGTATACCGTGCCATAAATGTTAAGAAAACTACACACAGGATTTTGTTAAAGAAAAATAGATTCTCATTGACACGAGGCTTTCTAAAACTCAAGCATAAACGTCCTAATCAGGAAATTCCTCTGTAGCGTGTATTCTGTTCCAAACAGAAAAGACGCTGAGGACAGCTCCTCACTTCGCGTCTGCGGTTCTATGCCATCGTCCCCCATATATATATATATATATATATCCACCCGTAGGTGTAGCAGGAGATGGCGTAAACGAATGTTTCTCAGTGCACAGCCATTCACTTAGTTGTTTGTGCTTTTCCAGCAAAAACGTAAAACTATTTTGTGACCGATAAAAATGTTTTGGAGCTGCATATTTCCAGCGTTTATTACTAAGATTCTTTTTGACTGCAGGCCGCAAGAAAGGAAAGCAAGGGGGAAAAAAAAGTGATGAAAAGACCATCAAAAGCGGACAGTGCCGCCTTCGTATCATTAAAACTGGTTTCTTACCCATCCCTTCCAAACATTTCTCTTTTTTCTTTTTCTTTCTTCCATGCGATGTGCGACCATTACGTTGCGTGTCACGTGTGGCCGCTGTCAACTCTGCAAGGAATTGCATAACACAGGAAATGAGAATCGTAAAAACGGGGGAAAAAAACCTTGTTCGTTGGCCGCCACGGGAGAGACATTCTTGAGGCCAATGGCCGAAGCCTTCTTGAACACCCTATCTTTTGAGGCATTAAACCGAAATCGTCTTCTTCTACCCCCCCCCCCCCCCGTCATAATTTTCAATTGGGTTTTTAAAGACTCAGGTGTACGTTTCGATGTGTGCCGGTAAAAAGCTTGGCCTGGGAGCAGTGCTATCAGACAATGAACTTGGACTCTGGTAATGGATCGTTGCGTTAGTTGCTTCATTCCTCGATTTTTCCCAGCAGTTTTTATTATAAAATAATTGTGGAAGACCGCGAGTTCATCATTATAAACCAGTGAAACATCTTTTTTTCCCCCCTCTTGTTCTTTTCTTAATCCGCCTATATATATATATATATATATATAAAAAAGATAATTGTAGGTATGTGGTTTGAGCAGTTAATCCTAATATCCTTTGGAATATTTGCTCTTCTAATGTTTGAATCATCTATTTTTCAATCTTCAAATCATAACAATGATCCCTGCAGAAACGTTCTACTGTAGATGTAACGCACTAATTTCTGTAAATTGACCGATTTCAGCTGGTAAAGTTAAATTAATTTTATTTTGTTTATTTATTCATTGGTAACGCATGAATGTCATCGTAAACCGTATAAATTAAAATTTACTGCTGCAAAATTTTAAGGTAATTAATATGTAGTTGTCGATAAATAGTTTTAGTTATCCGAAAAGTAGCGTTCAGTCAATAGACTGGGAGGGGGGTTGTACCTTAAAAAAATTTCAGAAAAATTTCAATCGTCAATTTTTGGAAAACCTGGCTAGCTATTATTTTTCCGGATACACAGGGGTAGGTCCATTGTTAATTCTATAAACCAAAATCTTTTTGTACTTTTCCCTAATCTAAGCTCAGTCAATGACCTTGGTCGCTTTCCTTCACCCCTCAAGGAACTATTTCTTTACCAGCAAAAATAAAGAATTATTATTATTTTTTAATGGATTACTTTTAAAACATTAAGTGGCTCATTGCTTACCAAAAGAAAAATTGAATCATTTTTTCGGCCTTGTGATTTGTTCAAAATTGCAGAAAAGCGTTTGGAATGGTTCGAATTTTTGTGATATCGGTAATTTCCACAAAGCAAAAAAGTGAATCATGAAAAATGCCGGGCCATTTTAACGGCTATGACTAAATTGAAAATTTTTGAAAGAGGGGGAGGGGAAGTGAAAAGGGGATTGAAAATTTGAAATGAAAATTTTGAATCGATTTCCAGTGCAGTGACAATGTATATTAGGTGTTTACACAAAGCTGATGTATATATTATAAAAGCGAAATAATTAAATGCTTAATTGAAATGGCTTGTTTTTTGGAAAAACAAGAGTAACCCCTTTATAAGACACAACGAACAAAATGTAATAAATGTGTTGAATCACATTTTAATTGCAGTAACTTAAGCGAAAATACTTTTTTTTTTTTAAGAGATCTTCCGGGGAGGGGTATAATTGCGTTTCCATTATAGAAGCCTCATCCCCCGTAGAACGAAAAAAAAAAAAAAAAAATAGAGAGAGCGGAGACTTTTTTATGGGTACAACACGTCTGCAGTTTAGTTATTATATACCTACGCCCTTTCCGAAATTTTCATCGCGCACCATTGCAATCGAGATTTTCAAGATGAACAAATTGATCAAATCTATGTTTGGTAAAATGTACACAAAGGAAATTTGTCAGATATATGCATGTAATTATCCTATAATTTAATTTACGAAGTGAATTAATATCGGGATGCATGAATGTCCTTAAAATGCTTTTTAGATGTGCTAATGATTATTTTTTATAACTGGTTAGTTTACTATGCCCCCGCTTCCTGTTTTTTATTTGCAACTTTATCACGAATGCTGCTTTATTTTTGGTATAACTTGTGCACAGGCTTTCAGAAACTGTTATGTTTGTTCTGGTTCACAAAAATTTTGAGATTCTACTGGATTAAAAAGTTTGGGAATCGATAGCACAAGTTCCGCAGCTAAAATCTACATCACCCTGGGCAAATACTTAATTCTGGCGCCCTGGGCGAACCTTGATTTTGGTGCCCTTTTCTTAGGAACCATCAAAGATTTTGGTCCCTGGATAGCACAATTCTGCAGAGCATCCTTAAATCCGCCCCCGCGCACAAAAATTTTAAAGAAGCCGAAACAAAAAGTTCGGTATTTGAAATAGGATGTTTGAGATCTAGAGAAAACCACACACGAAATTGAAGTTTAAAAAAAAAAATAATAATATCACCCCCGCGCCCCCTTTCGACCCATAGTCATTGGCGCCGAAACTTGCAATAAGGAGGAAGAAGGGGGGGGACACTAAAAATTTTCCATAACTTGCCAGCCGGCAAAACTCGAACTATAGAACTTGGAACCTAAAGAGAGAGAGAGAGAAGGGGGAAAAGGGCTGTGTTCGCAGCGTTAAGGGATTAGGGTGGAGCCCCCATCCCTGCAAACTCGTGACTGGCCAATGAGGAAGCTGCTCTGTATCGGCTTATCTGCGTAGTGACAGGTGGAGCATGCTTAAAAAGGACTGGAGGGGGGGGAAGGAAGAGTTAAAGTGGGGTGGAAATCCCTCCTCCCTCCATTTGCAGATGATGACGAACGATGCTCTGTAATCAAGTTGCCTGTCTATCCCAACAGCGCTCGATGCACTATTGACTCGCGGATCGGATGCATTAATGGTCGGGGATCCTTTTGCCCGTGGCGAAAATCCGCACATTGCAAGATCGAACCCTCCCCGTTTGCTATTCCCGAAATATCTGACAAGGCATGTCCCGCCAAATCCTCCGGCGCAGCGCTCTCTGAGCATAGGCTCCGCCCCTCCCCGACTCGTCGCACTTCCTCTCTCTCTCTCTTCCACCCACCCCTGCGGGTCGGAATGGACCTGCCAGACCACGTAATGACCAGCCTCGGAAAGAATGTTCCTAATTCCAGTTGCGCGAACAGCCGCGCAATGACGAAAGCCGCTATCTTGATGCGCCGGCATGAAATGTCTCTCATTAAGTCCTTCCCTTTAGCGACGACCCGTGTCCTCCCGCGCTGCAGCAGCCGATTTCTAGCCGTGAGATGAGGTTTGCTGATACGATTTAGCCACATCTCTTGCCAATCAGCGACACTGCGTATGCTCGCAGACAATTTTGGAGAATTTGCGATGCAATAATGGTGGGAGCGCGAGAGTGAAATTGGTGGTCCTACGAAATACTTCGGATTTACTATTCCCACATCTATGGAATCCTTGGAGTTTCTGCCTAGGTGGCATAGACGACATTCTAAAGCATTATGCACAAAATGTTAGATCCGCACAGTCAATCTGCAAGCGTCCTACAACCGCATGAAATCATACTAGTGCATCAAAATGAAATCTCCCATTTCCCACAGACTGACTGTCTGTTACACCTCCCACCCCGCAAAAAAAGTTTATACAGAAGTGACTGTATGTGCAAGATAAAAAGTAATTAATTTTTAAATTTATTTTAATTCAAAACTCTATTTCAGTTTGAGTTGGAATTACGTGCGAGACTTTTCAACTTGGACTTTTCTGCTCAGTATTTTTTTAAGCATTTTATTCTGCGTTGTCTTTCATTTTCTAACCTAAAAAGGGTACAAGGATCTCCTTTTTATTTATTGAGGGGGGAGGGGATAAAAATATATGCAGTTTTATGTCTTATAAATAAAGCTACCATGTCCTGGAATGTTAGCATGTGCGGGTGGAAAGGAAAAGTTTCGTATCAGCAAATACGGTGGAAATAACAAATAGATGAAAAATTATTTACAAAATGCCATTAGATTGGAAAAGCTAGGGATGCATGCATGCGAGGCAAGGAACGTTATACGAGACGAGACAAGCCCATTTTTCGTCTTACGGCTATGCCTTACAAAAAGCGATCTCGAAATTTTGTTTATTAATTTTAAAAGTTTGCAAAATCTGTTGCTGCAAACTGTAGGATTTTCAGCTGTGCAGTATATGAAATATTCTTGAAGTGTAGTTCTTTCAAGAACTTTCAGCACATAATTTAATCGCTGACATTTTAAATTTTAGTCTAGTTTTCTTTGAAGTTTTGCCCAGCTCTCATGGGTTTGTATACATTGCCCTGTTTTTAATAATGTCTCCCAAATTAAAAGCAAAATTACTTCGCATGAGTCGGAAAACTTGTTAGAAATTAAACTTCTAGCTAACACAAGGTTGACCGTTTCAAACTTATTTTTGTCAAAATATATTAAATGTTGAGTGCCATATTAAGGCAATTCAGCTGTACTGAGAAAACATGTAAATGCTTCAACATTTCTTTTAAAGAGTTTTTTAATAAATTGAGTTTCCTAGGCTTTCAAATAGGATATTTACCTCAAATATATGTAAAAGATTGATACTCAAATCTGACCTCGATAGGGTATGGACAAGGGGGGGGGGTGCATTCGGTTTCAGATTTGTGGTTAAAATTGCATCTCCCAAAATTTATAGTGAAATGAGAAAAGATTCTCATGTTTGTACGTTTTTAAACTTCACTGAAAATCCTTTAATTTATTATTACTTTTTTGAAATGGCTGAACATCTATCACGTATGTCATTGTCAGGTACTGAAGAGCGCGTTAAAATTATTAAATACTCATTAATATTACATTCCATTCATTATAAGGAGTCACTAAAGAGACTGATAATTTTAATGAATAACAAACAAAAGCATTTTGCTCTCATTAACACCCCAGTAATCTTCAACTTTTTTCTTTGTTGTAACTACTTAAAGAAAAAAATGCAGAAATATTTTGATTATTTTCATGTGGATGGTGAAATATTTTCAAGATCATTTTGCTGCAACCCAACAAGAGCTTTTAGAATATATAAGAAAAATTTCTATAACACTAATCTTTAAAAGCTAAAGTCTTTTGTGGGGAAATTTTTGCTGATGTTTTAGCGATTTGAAATTAAAAGCACTCAGTCACACACACACACAGTAGTAAAAGCATAACTTGTTGATGAATTAATAGGGAACCTAAGTATAAGATCTATAATATTATAGAATCTAAAGGAGCTTTAGTGTTTGTGGATGATTTTACAAATCCTTATGTCAGCTATACCATTTGAGATTCGTTAGATCAGGGTTTCTCAAACTTTTCCTATGGCGGAGCACTGCGAGTGTGTTAAAAATCTAACGGAGCATCATTCTTCACCATGGCCGAGTGGATAAGACACTTAAAGTGGTAGACGGCTGAAGTGTGAAGTTCCAGCATTCTGGCCTATCACGCGGCAGTCGATCTAACGGTGTGGTGTTCGGGTCAGTTTTCTCCAAATTTAACGTTGAATACGCGTTGGAACCCCGTAAAAACTCCCCCTACAAGGACTCCCCGTCCTTGGCAGAAATCCCTTGCGTAGCTTTGCTTAGCAACAACATTACGGAGAATCTTGCGTAAACCCCAGTCTAGTGTATTATACGCTAAGGCAGTAATACACTTCTTTTTTCTTTCTCGAAGCACTTGCGATTTTCGCTCGGAGCATCTATCAGCTCCGCGGAGCAGAAGTTTGAGAAACTCTGGGTTAGATTGTCGGGGTAATGTGTAACAAAATTGAATAAATTTCATTTGTATTTACAATTTTTTTTTTTTTTTTTTTGTCTGTGTGTGTTTCTTAACATACTTTCCCTTTGATGTCTTGTTTTACTTTGCCTGACAAACGATGCGCATTTGTCTTGTTTCTTTAATGCGGTTCTACATTGCTTTGCTTGTTACGAGCGCGTTTAGTTGTATCCAGCATCTCTGTAGCTAGGGAAAAATGACCAGGGCAGATATACATTTTTTTTGGAAATGATAAAACATATCTGTATATTTGATTATATATAGATTTGAACATTGGTTAGCATATTTAAATCGCATGAACGTTTAAGCTACTTAGATATAAAATGAACTATATAATAAAATTTCGCAAACATGGAAGCAAGTTAAATAAATGTTATTTTGTTTATTATTATTATTATTTTTTTTTTCATAAGTACTTTTCAATATTGAAGCCAATACATTATATAGAGGGTTGATATTTTCTATTTTTAATTAGATGTTATGATCAAACTTCCTAAGTATATCACAAAAAGCTAAATATTGTGTATACTCGTTTTAAAAAGATATGTAATTGATCCTAAGGGTATATTTTCTGTTTAAGAAATGCATGTAACACATGTACGTACTTGTTTTTTCTTTCTCTTATATATTGTTTACATATGCTGTAGTCAGCTTTAACAAGCAATTATTAAGTAATTCTACTATGTAATACATTTGTTTTCAAACTTAAAGAAATGTGTATCACTATCATGTTAGAATGTATGTATGCACGTTTCGATTAGCTTCTGTATTATGCATGAAAAAGAAAAATCTAAAGTGTGTGTATACACTTTGTATCAAATTATAAATGCATAGAATTTGTTTAAATTTGATAATGTTATTTTGTTGTGTTAAGGGAGACAAAGCAGTGCGTTTAAATTCGTTATTGAACTTGCTGTAGCAGTATAAATAGGAGTCATGCTCATGCCCAACAGTCTTAACCCTCTCGTCACCGAATTATGAAAAATCAGAGAAAACAAATGTCTAGCATTTAATGCATCTGAAATACTATTATAAATCATGCAAAAATATTTTTTCTAATGTCGAGTAATGTCGATAATAATAATTTTTCTAATAATTTCTGCATTTTCGAAGCATTTTGTTATGTGCATCCTTTTAAATTAATTTTAGCATATTAGGTAAAGGTTGGGGAATAAGAAAAAAACTATACTTACCTTAAAAAACGGTAAAAAAGCAGCGTAAATATTTTCTTAATTTTTCTCCTGAAACAATGAAGCGAAAACTGTAAAAAAATGATCTAAATTGACTAGCGCTGCAATCTAGGAACGCTTTATGCATCTAGTTAAGAGCCTCATATACTTTCTACATCAATTAATGATATTGATATCACTGAAAGAAAAAAATACTAAATTCAATTGTTTTCTCTCTAAATATTGCTATTTGAAATAGGAGCCTCATATGAGGTTCAGAGTGACGAGAGGGTTAAAGATTAAGACTATGCAGAGGATGCACTTCAGTACATCGGATAGAGGATTTTACTGTAACACAGTAAAATCTGGATACAATGCCTCACCTGCAGTCTATCTTTTTACTGTTGTGCATGACTCATACTGCTACAGCAAGATCATAACTTACGGTTATTTCAGATTATCGAGTAAAATATTAGTATTGTAAGAAAATCCTATCGTGCGAATAGTTAGATTGAACTTCACTTCAACGAATTTTTCAAAATAACGAATTCATCTTCGGTCTATTCAAATTAGGCAGATTTTACTGTTTATTTAAAAAAAAAAAATGAATTTTTCGAACTTTTCTTCAAGTATTTAAAAGAAGCAAAAGAAATTAGCAAAATAATTTTAGAGATGGATGCGATAGGCCTGTCTCGTCTCGCAAAATCCCTATATTGTAATGCTAAAAATGTTTTTCACGCCTAGCTAAAAACCTGTAAATCGCTATCTCGGCTCGCATCCATCCTTAATTTTAGAAATGAAGAGAATTAATTAATTTTAAGGTGGCACTTGCTTAGACATTAGTGAATTTTTTACAAATGGTTGCAAGACGAGAAATACATTTCTCTCGCCTCGCAAGATCTCTAGAAATAGGTCTATCTTGTTTTGCTAAGTATAACTGCAAATCCCTCTCGTAACTTTTCCTAAGTATTTTACTGTGTGTGTCGCACCGATTTCTTTTCTGGGCCAAAAAGCATCGAGCTGTTAACTGTCTCACCTGAAGCATTACTATCTGTAAAAATTAAATGTTAATTATAGTAAATTGCATTTTTTGCTGCAATTTAAGGTGTAAGTGGAAACAGTTACACTTTAAGCTTCTTCGCGTTCAGTAAGTTATATCCCTATGCATAGTTTATTTACGCCATAATAAACTAAAATTTAGTATACTAAAAATTTTCTTTTGATATAACGAATTTTAGTTGTTTGAGTATCTTTTTCTACGAAATAGCCCGAGCAAGATTTTTAAATTCTTTTTACCCTGCAAGTATAGTGCCGGTATTTAGCAAATTTTGCATTAATTTTCATGTAATGTAGAAAATAAACTACATTTTCCTCATTTAATTTAAACTAAGGGTTCTTCTTGCTTCTGTAATGTAATCTTGTAACAAGCTCACCAGAAATTATTTTAATTCGAAATATATTGGCAAAATTTAAAGGCCCACTGTTCTTGTATAAAAATTGAACCTGTCACATTGCTCTTGTGAACGGTTTCATGAGCAAACTCGAAGAAATTCAGAACATTCTTCACAAACTTTACTGTACCGTTTTATGAACAAAAAAAACGTTGAGGTTGAGCCGTCATCTTCCAGGGAAATGTAAATGTTTAACAAAATATTGCAGTGGGTAATGTTCCTCTCCGCCCCCCCCCCATTCATAATTTATGTAAATGGGCAATCTATAAAATTACGTAGTATAGCTTGTGAAGAGTCATTCTGGAGTTATTAAGAGTCGTTCGTGATTTAATTTTTTCAAAAATTGTTCTAAAGTTCTATCATTTTTCAAAAGATTGGCGTAAAATGTTACTTTTCTGTGGAGTAGTAAAGTTTTTATAGAATTTTCTTTTCTTTTTTCTTTTTTTTTTAACTTGATATTTGTGCTATTCAAGTATGTTTATTAATAATGTAATGCGAAATTTTTTTATATTTTATAATTTGCTGAAGTGTAATTATATGTTAATAAAGATGTCCGAAGAGGGTTAAAATTATCCCCTAAAAAATGCATTGTATGTCCGTGCGTAGTGCAATATTACATGTAAATGAAACTGATCTTAAGAATGGAAATTCACTTCCCCTCCAGCTATGCCGCAGTTTTCGCTATTGTAGGCGGCAGTTGATCGAAACCGCCTTTCTCCCCGAAGCAATTCCGACAGCCGTTATCCCAGATCCGCCGACAAAAATTCCACCCCGTGACTGTGCCGCCTCTTTCTACCTCACTCTCCATCCAGCCAGATCGAAACTGCCGCGGGTCTGTTTGCTGTTCGATCTCTTGCGTTGCCGTCGAAGCGGAAGGGTCCATTCTGTGGCAGACCAAGGGAGATACGGTGCTAAAGAGGATGGGTGTCATATCTAACAGCGTTAGTTTTTTCTTTTTCTTCTTACTTTCTTTTCTTGGATCTTTTCTGAGTTTAATAGAAAGTATTTAATTTTTATAAAAATTGCATTCTCAGAGATTTTAGAACGGAGTCGGTAATTTATCGTTTGACAAGAAATCATTTGTTTCGAACGATAATAATTAAAATTGCATTTTCTCTTTCACGTTATGGTGTAATGTCACTAGATTTGGACTTCGTTTATTTATTTTTTCCTTTCACTCTTTCTCTTTTTAAATTTAAAGAAAAGATGTTTCAAAATCGGTGGTTAATCAAATTTTAAAAATAAAAATAACTTATTTAGAAGTAACTATTCTTTCATCTGTGGGGCAGTTAAATTTTATAATTTGGAAATAAATTGCCTTTTACTTATGTATTGTGATGAACTTTTTAAAATATTTTTTATTCGTTTTTTTTTTTAAAGATGAATAAATCAAAGACCAGCCATTTTCTGATCTTTTCGCAATGTATTTATTATGAAATAGTTTTCCTGGCAAATCGAAGTAATAAATGTTGAAATTTCGTATGAAAAATCGATTGTAAACATAATCTATACCGACAGTGCATACAAAAATTTCTAATGTGGATTTCTCTAAAATGGAAAAATTTCTAAAAGCTAAAATGGACGTAATCTGCATTTTTGTGATAGTATCGACATAATGTAAGCAGTTCCGTCAGTTGAATTTTTAACAATATGCTTTATTTTCAGATGTGGGCATTGTTTTATAAAGAATAACTATTTATAAATTTCAATAAAAATGGTTAACTTCCTCTTTACCATTATTTCAACCATTCCTAATCGCCGTTGCCCTTGAGTTATCGTTTGCGTTATTTTCTTTGCTCGTATATTCAACGACTGATATTAGATACGATACAGCGGAACAATTAGATTACAAGTTCAAGTATAACTTACGAAGTTCAAAGTTCCCAAAGATTATGAACGCTTATGAACAACATCACGCTGGCGTTGTTCTATTCCAAAACGGATCTAAAAACATTGCTGCAGTCTGCATCTGGCCTGTCAATCAATCAACTTCGTTCTCGCCAAATAATGATCGTTGTACGGTATGATAATTGTGATATTCACTTTAGATGGTAACTTTAAACAAGAAAACTTCAAAACTTTTCTTTTATATAACCGTATCGTTTATTAAAAAATATTTTTACGCGATTTGCTTTAATACTTTTTTTAGTAATAATTATAGTGCATTGGTTCCCAATCAGTGGTTCGCAAAAATAATGTAACTAATATACAACGACAGTACAAGGGGTTCGCCTAATTCTTTCGAATTTCAGGAGGAGTTCGAGAAGCAGAAAAAGGTTGGAAACTACTGCTATAGTGTGAAAGATACCTATTTCTTATATGTTTATTTTTTCCAGATTGGAAACTTCGAGACTGCTGAAATGGGTGTTTTAAATGACTTCGCAATTACACAAAACATTTATTCTGGCCTTTAGATGTACTGTGTGTCCTAAAAAAGTTCCCGTACTCCAACTTAACGAACACATTATCCGTGATTTTTCATTTAAATTTTTTATCGTCTGCTTATGATTGCAACTATTTAGTTTTTATTCTTTTCGCATTCGAGAAAGTTGTGTGAGAATAAAGTTCTACGATTTGTTTTTCAGAGTGAAATGAATTTATCATGCAATCAGAGACATGCGATATGCATTTTGGGGATAAATCGTATGAAAGATGCTTAGGTTATATAAATATCCATATGTCGTCAGTACGGGAACTTTAAGAATACTCTGTATAATAATGTGTCAACGTTTATTTTTTTAAACCTATTTTTCAGTGAAATTTATATTTCTTAATGCATTTCAAAATGACTGTTTTTATGTGTAAATACTTGAAAAAGAAATTTTGAGATTGAAAATTCTGTAAAATGCTTAAAAAAAAAGCTTTTTATCATGATTTGGCTTTCAATAAATGCCTGAGATGACAGGCCAAATCTTAGTCAATTATGACTACCATGTTAAAGTAAATAAAAACTTTGTGAAAAAAACACACATAAAATGTTACTTATACGATGTTACGATCGTTTTGACCAAAAAATTCTTTCGGTCTTCATCAGACAAGCACTTTCGTCTTACAGAGCAGAGGGAACTGACGAACTCGGTCGAAACGATCGTAACACCTTATAAGTAGCATTTTGTGTGGTATTTTTTTCGCAAAGTTTTCACCTTTGCGAAATTTATTTTATCATTTAACACCAGTATTTTGAGTATTTTTTTCATGACTACCATGTATTTGCCAGTAGAGTGTTGGCAAGTATTTGTAAAACGATATATTTATTTTACATACTTGCTTATTTATTTTTAAAGTTTGTAAGTTCTTAAATGTTTCATCCAATAACTTAGTCCTTCAAAATCTTAGATGTCCACCAGATAAAGAATTTAGAGACTATTTTGATCACCATAAGTTTGATTATTTTGGAAATACTTGAATCAATACAACAAACTATTGGCTGAGTGTTTCGTTTGAATTTGATGTAAAATAAAAGCATTATAACAGTGTGTCCTAAAATTTACCGTACTCTAGCTTAACAAATTCACTCTCCCTGATTATTATAATCATTTTTTAATTTTTATTTTATCGTCTGCTTATCATAACAAGAATTCTTTAGATTTCATTGTTTGGTTCTTTTCGCTTTTAAAATGTGCAAGAATTAAGTCTGTGCTTTTCTGTTCTTCGTAGTGAAATAATTTATTGCGCGACTGAAGAACTGCGCTCCATGTGATATATTTTGAACGTAAATCGTTTAAAAGATGCAGAGATGTTTAGCTAAATAAAAATATCCAAATGATGTTCTTTCGCCATCAGTGCAGGAACTTTTAGGACACTCTAATTTTCCGATATGATATTTTATGAAGTCGACGTGATCGCTCAGTAATTAATGGATTCTCTTGACTTTGTTTCTCGTTTATATAGGTACCCGACGATTATTCGCCGTCTCTTCACTTCAGGAATGTTCGAGGCTGCCGGTCGTCGTCCGCCCATCAGCATCTCGCCGGCCGCTCAGCAGCAGCATTGCAACACCAGCCGCCTCGGATCAGCGTGCCGATGAACGGCCGGACGGTGTTCGCCGTGAACCGGTCGCCGGTACTTGCCTGGAACGTGGAGCCGCCGCAGGCCCTGCCCTACGCGGACATGCCGGCCGCGGCCGCAGCCATCTCGCCGGTCGTGGCGCCCGCAGACCCCTACGCCAGGTGCTGGCAGAATCAGGTCGATGCCGGTAAGTAAGCCTCCACTAAATTACCATAGTCAAAAATCTCGAAACTGAGACAGAAGCCCAGAGTAAGGGCAAAAAGAAACAAATCTATTTAAAACTTGTTCACCTATATAGCTTATTTTTTGAAAACTATATTGTCATTTTTTAAAGAAATCTTCGTACAATTGATTGCATTGCCAAAGTTCAATTTACAGTGCAGTAACGTTCGTACGGTAGAATCTCATGCGCCCACGGTCTTTACAGACCAAATGTTTCTCATCGACAAAACACGAGCTAGAGTAAAATTTCAAAAATCCTCAGCAAAGTATTTTTTTTTTTTTAAGGGCAGATGGGAAATATATTAATGAAAACCAACAGCAAGAACAAATACCATTATAAGGCAACCCTATTATCCGATCCGATATTCAATGGATACTCAATAGATTTCTGTAACATAGTCATTCTTTTATCTGTATTAAGTAGAAGAGCACTGCAAATTTGAAAAGTTCGCAACGTTAATAGTTTAAAATTCCCCAAAAATCTGTACACATTTAAAATTATTTTCATTACAGCCAGGGCCTGATTAACACTTTCTGATATTATGGGCCCGCTATCATGTCGAGGCCCCCCTCCCACCTTTTCCTATCCCATTCCACAAGTATAAATAAATATTGTAGTTTTGAGGGCCCCTATCGTTTTTTTACTATAGGCCCGGCCTTATGGGCATATTCGGTAATCCGGCTCTGATTACGGCTAACAAAAGCAATTACTCGTAAACAAAACGTTTTGCATTCTCCTTCGACTGACAATGACATAGCATTTTTATAGTGTCGCACATAAAGAGTAAATACTGGATGAAATAAATTGTGTGTGGGTTAAAAAAAGTATTTTGTACTTGCACTGTTTCTCTTTAATATTTGTAATTATTCGGTTTCGTTCTGGTAATTACAACAGGCACTGCAAGTCGGACATACCGTACGCAAACACACAGCAAAGAATAAATAAAATAAATCCAGTTTCTTAATTCACTCAAATCTTGTATTGTAGGTTCAGAATATAAAATTAAAACTGGCTTAAAACAATTTTATGTCTTCGAAATAATAGTTTAAATATTTTCATTCTTTGTTGTGTAAAACGATAATTTCATGTAGTTCCAAGCACCAAAACCACTGACGAGAATTACCCAAAAATTATTTATGCGGCTCAGTGGCGGATTATTGCAAGTTTGCCGGGGGTGGGTGTTAAATAGATTAACATATACATCTATTTTATGGAAGTAAAATAGGATCTTTTACATTAATTTCTTTTTTCTCGGGGGGGGGGGGAGTCTCCCCCTCGAGAGTACGTGACCCCGTACTCCCCCGGATCCGCCAATGTATATAGATGTTTTAATAAATAAACAACTCAATAAATATTACTTTTTTCTTGCTTGTTTTTAATGCGCTTGCATATTTATTTAATGGTTGAAAACTTTTTTTATTATAAAACCCCAGAAATTACTTACATATTTGCAATTTTTTTGTAAAATACATCAGTATATTGTGGTATTTATGCTCATAAATAGCACATAAAAAGACGCCTCGAAACAGAAGTTGGGACATCAAAAATTAATGTTTTAGCCATTGCATACATGTTGCGCCATCTATTGAGTATTGTTAACATTTTTAATGTGACCTTAACTAAATTTTTCTCTTTCGCTCAATATTTTTAAAGAAGCTGAAATAGAAATTTAAATTGTATAATAATTTGTAATTGAAATTGCAGTGACAGATTCAGGGAAAGACCTATGGGGCTAGAGCCCCTTCCCAAAGCCTATGTAAGAGACTTCCAAAGTTAGGCGACCGTTTTGCTTTAATGTAAATTTTGTTAAAAAGTTATACTGCTTTTGGGTAACATTTTGCTTTATTGTATATTCTGTTTAAATCAAATTATATTAAAAAAATTGACCCCTTCTAAAAATGTTTTGTGTTAACCAGTGGAAAATTTACGTTATAAATTATTCAAATGAGCTTTGGTTTTACAGAAACGTAGTAGATCAAGAAAAACTGGAACTTTGAGGCTGTTTATGACAGATAAAATTTTGAAAGTAAATTTATCAGCCTTTAGGCGGAAATTCTTTTTTTTTATTAGTTTGCGGAGGAAAATGGCCATTAGATGGATCATAAATTTGCCAGTTTTTTTTGTAAACATATCCAGACGAAACCCAACAAATGAGTGTGCATCGCGGCATAGGTCGTCTACTGCCCGTCCCCTTGCCTTGATTTATCAGCTCGTATGTCCAATATTCCTCAAAACCTTTTTCAGGCTATGTAATAGTCATTTGAAACAGATATTTTACTGAGTTGCAATTAAAATGAAAGTTTAAATTGTTACAAAGCTTTTTATTCCCAAACGCATCCACTCATAAATTAAGATGAAGGCTCACCCACGAATTAAATTTCTGTTGCTGAATAACATCCAAAAAAGATAAAATAGACAATTGTTGAATCATTCACATTTTCATTTACTATAAAACTTTCCATGTATGAAATTCTTGTTTTGAAATATTCTGAGAACAATCAATCCCATGTCACTAGTAAATTTGATTCATTTTCAGCCTTCTAAAGTAGCTCAAAAAAATTGTATATTCTCTAAATTACAAAAACTCACTCTATTTACAATTTCCAAACAATTCTTTCTGAGGAAAATTTTGGACATAAATTAGTTTTCATTTTATTAAAAAAAGAAATAGAAAAGGAGATTAATTTTTCTTCTTCATGCGATTTGTTCATCAAAGACAGAAGGTTCGTTGTGAAGAAATGGTTAGTATCGGATGTCTGCATAGTGTTCTGTTTTCTGCTGGACCACAATCATTCCCTTAATTTCGCGTTCAGTCTGAATTTGTTTGAGACTTTTTATATGCCTTTATTTTAAGTGAACTTAGCTTAAGAATAATTTAGTGATTACATTGCTTGAAGGATAATTTTTTTATGGCAAGTATTTATGTAGGTATGTGCGAATATTTTCGAAAGTTTCCCACATTCTAATCAGTACAGTACAGATATAAGTATATTAGTTTGTGTTTATATATATATATATATATATATATATATATATATATATATATATATATATATATATATATATATATATAATTTGTACTTGATGATCGCCTTTTGTAATGCGTAATCAAATTACGAAGGTCTGATTTTTGCAAGACAAAGTGTTGTGTACCATTCTATATGTTGAATTATTCAGTCTACAAGACAAGTTAATGTTAAATAATAATAATAATCTGTTTTTAATTGAATCAAGGTCTGTTTAAACACTTAATTTTCTTTCCTTTCCTAAAAGGAACCGAGTCGAAAACGACGGACATAAATCAATTCCCAATATTTCTAAGCCTAAACAAAAGAGGTCAAGGCCTCTTTCCTAAAAGCTACAGTAAATCTTCCGGGAATGTTTAATTCAGGTTATTATTCAGTTTTAGTGCAATGAAATAGATTCCCGATGATGTTAACCTTGTCTTGGTTTTTGTTTAATAATAGACTTTCTAAAGCGAGAATTTTAATAAAATCTGTCGTTTTAAACATGTTTCTTTCTGCTGTGTCGAATTCTGTTTCGATTTGTCGGAACATCTGAGAATAAAATTTAGATTTCGGGAGAAAACTACCAGCGCAGAGCAGTAAACTTCAGCTGACTTTCGGTATTTGCCTGCACATTTGGGCAAAATGTCAAGCTGTTAGTTTAATAGTATAGGATATACTTTTTCCCCCCCACCAAGTCGAAAATCGTTTAATAATTTAACGAACGGCGGTTTTCCTATTTTTCAAGTTGCGGATATTCCCCCCCCCCCCCCTCTTCTCTTTCTCTCTCTCTTTTTTTTTTTCAGAACTTCCGATTTTTAAAAAATCCTTTTCATCTGAAAGGCTATTAGATTTTTAGAATAGCAAAGATTTTTCTTGTATTCTTTTGCGCAGTTATAAATTCATACAATGTTGGAAATGTTTTCTTTCAAAGCTCAACATTTCGGATAATCGTTAAAAATTGAAAAACTGATTTATTTTTTATAAATGAATAAAAGGTTTCTTTTTTCTCCTTATTTATTTATTTGCTATTTATTTTTATACATTTAAACCAGGTATGGGCAACTTTTGAAAAGTTGTGGGCCAAACTTCAAGCTGTTAGCGAAGTCGCGGGCCGTGTACTTGGGATTTATATGGGATATTGAATGGTTTGTATGGGTTTTACACGGAGTTTTGATATGGTCCGCGTACCGGATCAAAAGACGTGGCGGGCCACATGCGGCCCGCCGGCCGGCAGTTGTCCATATGTAATTTAGACGAACAGTGTCGCACTTTCTTTCGGATTTAAAAATAGTGTTATTATAAAACTAATTATTAGCGATTTTAAGTTCTGAAGAATTATATCAGGCGAATAATTAATTACATCAGTAAATGAAGTAATTTTCGCTTCAATAGTTTCATATCGCCGCCATAATCTAATGCGTATAGAAAATTTTGAAATTTAATATCAATCTCTAGATGGATCATTTCAGTGCTCCTCCTAATCGTGTGTCACTCCATTTCTACCGTTATACTATCCGATTTTTCCTTCATTTTCCTGAATTTCTTTATCTGTTTTTGTGAATTTCAACATCTAATTTTGAGAATTTTCATGCCAATTTTTGTAAAAGACATTTTTTCCCTTAAAATAATTTACAAAACAAATGAAAATATACGTTAAAATGCCAGTGAAGGGTTGTTTTTAATCGATTGTAACTTTGTGAAGGGGCCGTTTTAGTTTATTCAAAGTTTGTGAAGGGGCAGTAAAAGGGATCCAAATTTCGTTGGCATCAATCTCCGATACGGAACGTCGTATTATGACGTCAATTTACTATAAAGGAAGTATAATTTTGTTCACTCTTTATAATAGTCTGTTTGGGCCTACTTTTTAATTTAAAATCACTAAATAATCGCCAAAAATCGGAAGGACAATTTTTGCAGTATTATTAAGTAGCACAATTTTTTTATTTTTTATCCCCTCCCTCATTTTTCTAGGGGAAGGATCTTATTTACAGTATTGTGTTAATATCTAATTAAAATGCATCACTATGCTTTTTATTCTTCATTTTTGCACAGTATGTTTTAATATGTTGCAATTTCAGGTTCTGGCTTCTCCTATTTTGGAGCACTGTATAACAATTCATTACCTCCTACAGCCTATCGTCTGCAACCAGGTTGTATGGCTAATCTTGGACAATTTTGGCCACCAACACCTCCACCTGATGGTAAGTGGAATCTGTTATCAGAAAATATAGATTAAATGCTATTATACAGAATCTCATTAAAACATTTAAAAGTACATGCTCATAACTTGAGCTGGAGAGTATTTTTATGGCTTAATTCCTTTGTTTAAAAGAAGTGGGGGGAAATATACTTTTTATGTATTATTGAGTTTTTTATTGAAGATCTCTTAAAAATGTATTTTATGTAATATAGGAATGGTAAATATGTGCTATGCAATTGATTTTTTAACTCCCTATTTTGTTTCTATATGAGTTAGTGTTATATCAATGTAGATTATTCAAATCAGTTATACATTCCGTAAAATCTGCCCCCCCCCCTTTAAAAAATGACTTAACAGCATAGGTTTCTCTAGACATAGCATTTCTTTCATTTGTCTTAAATAGCTTTACTGGGTTTACTCACTTATCCTTTGCCATTTGACAAGCAGCATCTTTCCATTTTTCTTAAAATTCTGATAATTTTTTTCATGTGCATTGGTAGAGCTAGCAAGGCAGTCTTAAGACCAAATATATAAACATCATTCTGCTATGCATCTTTGCAATGATTTGAGCGAATTAATTCCTTTTAATTAATTCTCAATTTTTGCTCTCCTGGTTACATTTAGTAGTAGTACAGACTCTGGTGTTGGACAAAATTTTATTTATTTTGTCTATAAGTGATAGTCTGATGCTTTGAACAGCATTTCTTTCTCCTAGGTTGTAGTAGATTTGATGGAAGTAACTTGTATTTGGGACCTCATGTTTTCAGGCATGGTGAAAACATTCCCACAAATCTTCGAAGTTCTTATCAAGGCTTGGGTCATTATTCCCATGTTGTGGAAGCTCCGAAAGGTAAATAAATTAAATTTTTATTTGGGCTTTGTAAAGTTAATTTTACAAACTAAAATCAGTAATACATATGGATGGATTCGTTTCCATGCTGGATAAACATTTATGATGAAAATATACTGCATGTTTTTTTCTTCAGAAGCACATTATAAGATGTTTATAAGTTCACATATTACTATGAAAAATATGAATTTGGAGAGGAGGTAGAAAGATTGGGAACTGATTTGCGAAAATTTGGGCTGGTGCTGATGAAAGTTAAATTATAAAAGAATCAAATAGCATATGGTAGCATATTTGATCTGGTTAGAAAACAATTTTGAGGATTATATATTGCTTTCAGTTTCTCTTAAGAAGCACCACTTGAATTTTGATCTGTGTTAAAAGAATAATATGAACTGTAATGTACTGATTATGTAATCTTGTAAAGATTCTTAAAAAAAAAAAAAAATTGATATGTAAGTGTATAACTGTAACTTAGACAGTTTCTCCATGAACAAAAAGCATGAGAAAGTAATAAAAGATTTTTCTTTAAGTTTCAAAAATTGTAGAAAAGTATTTCATGCTTCAAAAATTAAACTATATTTGTGAATGAACTTTTTCAAAAAGTTAGCTTTACTTACAATATCGCTTATTTCCTTTCTGCATTTTGATAAAGGAGAGAGAGATCAGGAATGCCGCAACCAGTGGGGACATGTCCCCTCAAAATTTTGCCTTAATTCTTAATAAAGATAGGGAAAAGAGCATACCCCACAACCTGTAATCAACAGGTAGTAATGCTCATGAGAAGAGATAATCATTCTCAAAGTACTTGAATGTGTTTTCTTGGAATGGCATGTTTGCATTTTAGTCTGTAATTGCACTTAAATTTCAAATTACAGTATATAACTTTCGAAATAATTTTTTGCACTGTAAGTTCAAATCTAACATTATTTGAATTCTTTTAGAGTCTAGCCAGAGAACTTTCAAGAGGGAAACCCCCATATCTCCAAATGTTAGTGCTTCTGGTATATCTGTAGGCTCATCTGTTTCAAAGTCTGAAAATTTAAATTCACTTTGTGTTGTTGATAGCAAGTTAAAGCCTCAAGTTACTGTTTCAAGTACTTTACCTAAGCAGGAAATTATTTCAGGTACTCTTTCTTTCCTTCTATTGGAATGAGTATTTGTAATATTTTTCATCCTTTTAATTTAAGGCTTAAAATAGTCTAAACTGTTTTCAAATTTGGCTTGGAACACCATTCTTTCTAGAATTAGAAAACTTCTAAAAAGAAAAACAAACAAACTTATGAATAATTTGCTGGGGTCATGCTGGCTTCTTAAATTTCTGTGTCCCTGGGACTCATAAAGTTTAAGCAAATAATTCAGTTGAAATTTCTGGGGGACTTTTCAATAACATTAAAAAATAATGAAACGTACTAAGTTTATCAAGAGCATAAAAGTTGATTCTCTTGAACACGTAAAGCTTTTTAAAAAGTAGGGCTTCATAGAGACCTGGTGATTTGAAAGAAAACAGGTCCTTTATTATTAATATTAGGTAGAATACATATAATAGCGCAGCATCACTATCCATATATGAAAAAGAATTGCTTATCGTGTATATAATTTTTACTGAAATAGTGAATATTGTCTTTCTGTTTTCCTACCTCCACAAACATGTTTGTCTTCTAAAATGATTTCTCTCCCCCTTCTTAACAGGGCCGTAACCAGAGGGGGGGGGGCAGCAGGGGCTGAGCCCTACCTAGTAGTCACCCAGCCCCTCTAAGATTTTCAAAGATTTTTGTAAATTTACCCACAAATACAAAAATTTAGAAATGAGTGTTTTTAACAATCGTGAAGTTTTAAATCTTTAAAAAGACCCATTGTTATGGGCGAATTTCTTGTCACAATTGCTGGGTTTCTATATATTTTACTTGGGATGGGGTGTGGGGGGGTGTGGCTTGGCATTTTGCTTGTTTCCCATCTCTTACACTTGAATTTACTAGTGAATCATGATGAAACAAAAAGAAAAGTTAACAAGCAAAATTTATAACTTTTTCTTGAAAATGGATATTTCCTTTTAGTAAGCACAATAAAATGAAAATATTCTTCTAAAATTAATTAAAATTGCCAATTTTTTCCAGTCTGTAAGCTTTTCTGTAAAACAGCTTTTTTTTTTTTTTTTTTTTTTATGGAATGCTTTAGGTAAATTAAATATTAAATGAATATAAGCCCTAAATTTTAAATTGTACTTGACAGTCTCAGAATATTAGCTTTATATTTATTTTTCCTTTCTGTATTTTTAGATTTTCATTCTTTTTCAGCCTCATCTGCTAGCCATGAGCCATTTTTAAATGCTCCTGACTCTCGAGGCAGCTCAAGTTTGCATCCATCCACAGAAAAAGCATGTTTTTCACCACCATATTCATTGAAAAATTCTGTTAATTTCCATAGTTCATCTCAGGACAATTCTGTACACAAAGGGAAATCTTTCAATGGAACCCAGGAAAATAACTGTAATGCCTCACCTTTGAAGAATGTTTATTTTTCAAGTATTGAAAGTGAAAATGTGAACTCAGTGCTCAGCAAAAAATTTAAGAACAATGATGACCATTTTCGTTACGAGCCCAAGAGTGTTCCATTAGATGTAAATAAATCAAAGAACTCCCATCAGCCTACTAATGGGTTTTTGTTACACAATTCTTATGCATCTAAAAAGTATGATGTACCAGTGTCACAAGAGTTTTGTAATGTAAATTCAAATTGTAAAATAAGAGCTGATAAACAAACAGACTGTGTATTAGTAGGTGAACAACAGTATAAACAAAGGAACAATGTTTGTAGGGTTAAGCCCGAAAAAATTAATAATTCAGATTGTAAATATCAGAAGTCGATTAAGAGTTCTAGTGCCCTGCCACCAGTATCAGAGTACAGAAGCTCTAGTGATGTGTTCAACATCCCTACCTCAGTTATGCCCCCAAAACTGGAGCCAAATGACAAATATTTTTTATCTAATTGTTCTTCCACTGTACCAAGCTGCATGACAAATTCATATGCTAACACTGGTCCCTACCTCTTAAAAGATTTCTCACCGAGCTATCGTAACATAGTCTATCCAAACTCATGTTCTCTTAGCAAGCCATGGCATTTGAATGAACTGCCATTGATAAGCCCAGAAAGCTACTTCAAGGCACCAGAAGCTGCAAAGCCTCCTGTACCAGGTCCTCCATACTCTAGTTCAGCTATGCATGAAGGACTTATTTCTGTTGCTCAAACTGCACCTCAAGATATGGATGTCATCCGCATAAATGGGAAACTGCAGCAAGGGTCTCACCAGTCCAAGAAGCTGTACCATGAAAATTCAGATGATGATGATGTGCAGATTATCAGTGTGCAGACAAAACAGACTTCATTATGTGAGTATTCTTTATTTTTTCAGTCATCAAAATAACCTCTGTACATGTAAGACAATAAATAACCAATATTCTGTTGGATTTGTATTAATTTTTCAATCTTTTGAATTTTCAAACCAGCCTTTACATATGGGGGGAAAAAAATTACTACAAACTCTACCATAATGAGTGAGAGCAACTTAAAATTCTTTTAAGCGAATGATGTCTGTAAAAGAATTTAAAGTATAATTTGCATTAAGCTGTATTTTTTTTAACTTAAAAAAATATTTTTAAACTGTGAACTTTATTTACAGCAAAATTTTAAAGGTTCTATTTATTTTCAGCAAAAAATTCAAGACATTCTTCTGAGTTAAAAAATAGCCAGTCTCCTTCTGTTTCAGTCGTAACACCCTTATGTCTGAAGGTAATATTTTTGTCTTTGAACTTTTCAATCTCTTTCCCCCTTCTCAAAATTTCTGTTATACTAAATGACTTGTTAAAATATGTTTTAAAACTTCATTTCTAAACGTAGATGGAAATTGTTATGGATTCTAACATTTTAATTTCATTTTGCAGAGTGAAAATGAACCCAAGGAGGCTGAAAAAACTCCAGTTAGCTCAATAGAGGAAAAAAGAGAAGAAACCTTACAGTGGATAAAAACGGAGCCTTCACCACCTGTGCTTGAGAAAGAAATACCCGATATCGAAACGGATACTTCGGAGTCGAGAAATGAAAGTGTGTCTGATCAGCAACAAACTCTGGCAGAGCTCTCCAAGGAAAAGTGTGATACAGTTTCCATTAAGAAGGAAATTATTCAAGAAGAGCCTGTTGCTAATTGTGATAACTTGAAAGCTGAGCAGCAGCTGTTCAAAGTGGAGGCTATAGAAACTAATGAGGTTGTCACTGAACAGACAGTGTCATTGGAGGAAAAAACTGATGACTGTTCAGACATCTCTAAAATGCCTGAACTTGTCGAAGAATGTCATGAAAATGTGCCTACAAATGATTTCAATGATAATCATAATCTTAATCTGTTACTGAACACAATAGAGAAAGTTACATCTTTAGAGAAATCTAATTTAACGAATATACCCAAAGCAGTCAAATCTGAGCCTGTTGCAGAGTCTGAAGCTTCTGGAAAACCTGTTGAAGTGTATAAAGATTTGCCAAAAACCAGTGGTTTGGATTTATTGTCAGTGATTGCTGGGCAGCGCCTGGTTACAGAATTTGACAGTGCATCTGAAAAGGAAGATATCAAATCGAACTATCCTCTCATCAAACAGGAGAACACGGATACCTCAGAGCACGTTAAACCTTTATGTGATACATCATCTAGTGTACAGAAAGCAACTGTGTTTGAAATGCAAGACAGATTAGTAGAACTGCAGAAGAAGTATAAGCAGAAACAAAAAGAGCTTTCTCGTCTGAAACCAAAGAAAAGGTAAGTTTATTTCTTGTATATAATATATACAGAAATGTCTCCTAGTTTTTGTGATGTTGTGCAGCATAGACCTTTCTAAAGACTCGGGCCATACCAGACTAGACCCATAATGTCTCAATCGCCTTAAAAACAACTGCCAGAATAAGAAAATATGCTAGTTACATGCCTTAATTTAACTTTAGTTGAAGCATAATGTAGCATTCGTCGTATTAGTAAAACAAATCAGTGAATGGTATCAATTCTAAAACACAACATTTTATTTGACATTGCAAATTTGTTTTGCGCAATTTACTTTTCAAATAAAAGTAATTAAAAGTACATGCAGGTTTTTGTCCCTCAAGGGTCTGTTCGATAAGCTCGGTTCCCATAAGAGCACGGAAAGTTAAGCAGCACCGGCTTGGCCAGTGTTCGGGAGGTTGAAAAACCTCTCTTGTCTAGGCTGCTATGATATGCTAACGTGAAGTTGCGCATGTAAAATCTGTTCGTGGCAGCAATGTCCTTCATGTAAAAACAATACCTCTGGGGGTGCCAATTTCATGTGCTTGGTATCTCATCTGGAACTGGTTCAAAATTAGGAGACCACTCATAGGGGACAACGTTGGTCTGTCTAATAGCCATCATCTGCGGCCCTCGTAGTGGTCAAGCCTCCAGTAGGCTACTGACCTGGCCATAAGGAAAAAAAAAAAATGAAAGTTTGGCACGTTTTTGAAAAACCTGGAAGAAAAGTCTTGGCAAAAATAGTAATGTTTTGCATCTACTTTAGGAAAAAGCATATGTATATATATATATATATATATATATATATTTTTTTTTTTTTGTCGCAATATTGAAAAATGAATACCTGACTATTTAAAGCTTTGTTAAAATAGTATGTAGGAGTATAAACATTTTTGTCCTCTTGATAGTAAGTTAAAGGATACAAATTTTATTAAAATTAGAAATCTGAATTAATATTCTAAAATTTTAATAAACCTTCTCAATCATAAAGAATTTTTTCTTTTTGCTTATAATTTAAATATTTGCCTCTGTGCTTGGAGTGTAATAAATCTGCTACAAGATGACATGGCAGAACAGCTTGTTCAAATTACACCTTTACTTCTGAGTATAATGAAGTTTTAAATCTTGGTTTTTTAGAATTCATACCATTATATGACACGCATGTGCCATGGTAGTTGAATTATTTTGAATTTTTTCCAAGGCAATTGGTACTGTGTTTAAGTTTTATAAGGTCTTTTACTTGAAATTAAAATTCTGAATATCATTCACAATGCTTGGATCAATTTTAACATAGTGTTCATTAGCTATTTGTAAATGCTATTATCAGAGCTGCCAAGTCTCTGGCTTTTTTCGGGAGATTTCCCACCACTAATATTTACTTACAAATTTATGCTTAAAATAAGTCCAAACATTTAATGCAAAATAAAACTGTCTAAAAATTGTGGTGGGAAATCTCTCGGGAAAAGCCGGAGACTTGGCAGCTCTGTATTATGGTTTACATTTTTACTGAGCTACTATGATGAATTCGAATGGAAGTACTTTAAATAGTAAACAATTAAAGTTATTGCACGATTTGTTTTCTCAATTCAAGTTATACTTTATCTTCATAATTTTCTAAATAACATTTAACTTTAAATCTTCTCAACAGAGAAGACTGGTGTATAAAGTACCTAAGATCTATAAGTTTCTAATTAAAAGTTAAACATTGGTGCAACAGCCCATGCCTGCGTAGCCCAACCTTTTAAGCATCTACTGATAAAAGTATAAATTGAGTGTTTAAAGCATGTGTAAATAATTTAATCATGTTTGATTAGCTAAAATATTCTGATTAAATTACAATATTCTAATTAAACTCATAAGCAACTGTAGCAATTCATCAAGTAATATACAGAAACATACCCCACTATTATGAGATACTTAATCATTATCACATGCTAGATTTGAGTAACTTAATTTTTGCCTTTTTTCCATTTTCTTCCTGGTTTTTATCACCTCCCAAATCAGCATACACCTTCCAAATGTAAAAATCAAAGTAAAACTTTCTTAAAAGTAGAGAAATGTCACTGAATCATTGAATCGAAATATTTCAAAAGTTGTCTTTAAATTATTTCAAAAAAAGCTTCAACAAAAAATGTTGGGTATTAAATAAATTTTCTCGAATAATGCCACATACAGTTGAGAATATCTTAACGTTGTAAGAGGGCCGTCCTTATAAAAAAATTCAACTGTAATTGTGCATCCCCGCACCGCTAAACTAATATCCTAGGTGTGCAACTGTCATTCGGGGCTAGTCCAGTCAAATCGCCCCAGCTGTTTCAGCAGTCCAGTCCTTCCCTGATGTTGTGTCATTGTATTTATGCTAAAATGGTATGTTTGGCACACTTACTTTAAAAATTTAAGGAAGTAAGATTTACAAGTTTACATAATGGCATTAAATGTAACACTAGGTGGGTGGTGTATATTAAGATAGACAGTGTACTAAATTTCAATATTTTTAGTATTATTGAACTGATTTGAAAAAAATAAACAAACATAAATATATACAATAATTCATAATACTTTTTATAATATATCTGTGCAATATGTATTTGAAATAAATAAAATAAAAATATTAGTAATGACAATTAAAATATATGCTATACTACACGAATTTAGAATGTTTTAAAATAATGCTTTCGTTTTATTGAATGTGTGTTAATTTAAGAGATAATTACATGTTTTTAAGTTTTTATTTCAAAAAGTGAAAAATTTGTGAAGCACTTGTAGTAAATGGCCAAGTACTCAGCACTCAGTTACTCGTCCAAAATGCTATTCAGTACATTCATTATAAATTATAATTATTTAGAAGAATAATGCAGTTTTTTACAGTTGATTAAAAAAATCACTGAATCAGTTTTTGATACCTTTCAGATTTGCTAGTTTATATTTAAATGGAAGGAAAAAATCAAAAGATTATGATACATCATCAGGATCGAACGTCGATTCATCAGACCTGAATAGCTCATTTTGTTCAGCTTCTGACGATGTGCTTGAAAATCAGCCAAAAGATGACACACCAAATGGAAGCTCATTGAAGGTAATTTTGTGTTAACAAAAATCCGATACTGCTCTATATATTTTTATTACATAAAGATTAGATTTTTGTTATTGCATAAAGCTGTTCAAAAGTTGCATTTCTTAAGTAATCATCGTTAACGAAGGTAAGTTAATGAATTCATATTTCATGTTCAACTATTCTCTATCAAAAGAAGAATCTTTTAGAACGTTTGAAAGTAAGGTTAACAATAAGTTTTACTTTGGAGTATTAATTTCTATAAAGCTATTAAATAGTATTTACTTTTAATAGCCTGGAGATTTTGAGATTTGTTCTTTTTTCTCTAACTTACAGCCAAGTTGCACTTATTGAAGGGATTTTAAAAAAAAAAAAAATCTTAGAATTTTGCATTTGGTGACTGCCTAATGTTTATTCCTGTATTTAAAAAAAAAAAAATGTTTTGTAGTTATAAGATAAGAACTACCTATTAAAAAATATAACTGATAATGTCTTTGATTGCTTCAGCATGGTCATATTATAAAGGTACTTAAGTACTTTATAGTTTTGGTAAAGTAGTTTGTTTTAGAAATGGAGTGACTGAAGATGACTGTGCTGAAGTGGTTGAAAATGTTTTAAATAGGTAATTTTCATCTTTACTATGACTATAAATCCGTATCATGTTATTTTATAAACAAATGTTCCTCTTTTTAAAATGAATTTTGTAACAAGTCTGAGAACTCTTAAATCTTATTTTAAAAAATTTTTAACTACCTTAAAATTCTTTTAAATAGTACTTTCGGTGGTCACTTCACGACCATTCTCAGTGTTGTTGGAAACTGATTTTTTTGTGTTTAAAATTGCTTCCATCCTGGATCTATTAGAGCATGCGTGATATCATTAATGGTGTCTTCTGTTGCTGTGATTTGAAGAGCTTCCCTTTTCAGTGCTTAATCGTGGCTTTGGTAGTCTGATAATTTTTCTATTTCTTCAAAATTAATACAGATGGATCTATTGGGTAATATAAAGATCGGGAGTGTGTAATAGAAAAATTATCAGACTACTGAAACCAGGATTACACTCTGAAAGCACTTCAAATCATAACAACAGATGGCATCATTAATGATACCGCACATGCTCTAATAGATCCGGGATGGAAAGCGATTTTAAATGAAAGACGATCAGTGCCCAAACACAAGACTGAGGATGGTGGTGATGTGGCCACTGAAAGTGCTATTTAAAAGGATTTTAAGAGTACTTAAAAAAAATTTTAAATAAGATTTTATCTCCTTTTACACTTTTATCAATAATGCTTAAATATTTAAAAAATTTACTAATCATTTCAAATTTGATTTTATTGTATATCAAGTTATTTATTTATTAAGTTTTTAATTATTTCACATTGTTTTAGCAACTACTATACCACCCGAAAAGATATTTAGAACTTCAATAAGAAAGATAATTTAAATACTTCAAAGTTTATAAGAATATTTATAACTCTTTTAATAAATGAACTTTATAAATTTGATTAGTCTCTTTATGTGCTTTTATTTTTATGTACAATGTAATGTGTATTACACCATTTCATCTGTGATATAATCGTGACATCTTAAGAATTTTTTCTTGAAGATCAGTGAACCACTGATCTTTTACATTTTAGAAATTTTTCGAATGTATTTTCCAAAAAGATGTCTTGTATTCAGTACTTATCTTATCTACTTGAAAACTGCTAACACAATTTTATTTTTCATTTTGCCTTTAATAAATGAATTTATTGTAGGGTGAAAACAAGAACAACTTCCAAGAAAATAAAGGAATTAAAAGAAAACTTCCATCCAGGAAAAACAGCTCAGAAAGCTCCACTTCTCAGCGTTCAGAAAAAAGAATTGCTACTCGTAGCTCTTCAAGACATTCTGTCAAGCAAGCAAAATGTGATGAATCTTGCCGTAAAATAACCAGAAACTCTAAAAACAAAGGATATCAGCTAAGAAAAATGAAAGATTCTGATGTAAGTAATTCTGTAGATGATGATGTCCAGATTATAAGTGTATCTGAAGAATCTCAATCAAAAAATGAGACACCCAAAAAATCTGCTCTTGAAAATGACAGAAATACAAAAGTATATGCCCTGCGCCATTCATCTCAAGGAAACAGAAAGCAAGAGAATTCAAGTGCTGCTATTGATTCAGGTAATTTAATACAGCTTTATTAAAAGAAATGTAGCTTAATCATATTTTATTTTGTGGTTCTTTAATACATTCATTTAAAACTACTAACCAAACTTGTAACTAATAATAGGGAATTTCAATATAATTTTTCAAAGAAAAAGCAGTTGCATGATTTTTTTTAAATTAACCTAGGCAGAAAACAAGGCACCTTGTTATTTAGCCTGTGGATTTTTTTAATTTGTCTTTGTTAAATAGTTTATTTATTAATGTGAGATACTCAAAACACAATGTTCAAATTTTGCACATCACCTGATTAATGAACGGGGCAAATTTTATTAATTGGGACATTTTTTTGTTGGAGGCCGTATAAAAACTTAAATTTTGTATTTATTTTAGATTTAATTTCCTAGAAATTTTAATCACTACCATAAAATTCTGTACTTTTTTTAAAAAACGTATTGGTAGTTCATTGTATGTCTTATCAGTATTAATGAATGTGAAAGCTTAGGTCAGTGCTTTTCAGATACTTTGCATAAACGGTTTTCTTTTCATTTTCCAGTTTTAAGTATTTTTGAAATTTTTATTTTATTAAGAGCAAGGTGTCGACAATTTGAATCATGATTTAAATCAATTGATTAAAAAAAAAAAAAAGGTTTAAATCAAGGATGCGCAACCTACGGGCCATTATTGGCTCACAACATCTGTTCCATTCACTTGCCAACCCAGTTGCACATCGAAAACCACTGATCAGAATTCATAAATTAAATTTTTATGAAAAGGAATTGATTCTGAAAATTTAATTATTTCAGATTTTTTAAAAATTGCCATAAACATGGCACCAGAAAATATTCAGTCAATTTAGTAATTGACTTTTATGAATATGTGCCATCATATTTTGAAGAACGTTTATTTGATAATTGGGTGACTCCACAGTATTGTGATAACATAAGCTGAAAGAGGTTGTGCATAATGCTATTATTGTTATTGCATGTGATTAACATTTCTGTAAACTTTTATTTTTTAAATTTGCAAATTAAGTCAGTATATAATCAGTCAGTTTTTCTATGCTTTCAAAGTGATCCTCTTAGAACAAAATTATTTGCATACCAAAGAAATATTTTATTTACAAATTTATACTACCAATAACTAGATGTTTACCAGTTGTCTATTCTCTTTATATAAGTAGTTAAACTTGTTTAATTATTAATGTAATTGCTTTTTAAAAATCTGATTTACTGTAAAATGCCGCAAAAGCGCAACCTTGCTTTTCACATGAATTTCGCTTGTTCTTAAAATATCAAATAAACACTCCTTACTCAAATTATTCTTATTCCTCATTATTGCCATTTCTCTCCGGCACATTTTTTTTTTCAGTGTGCATATGAAAAATGATGAAAAGGAGTGGGGGCGTTTAATCGAGGGGGGGGGGCATTTTTGCAGTATTTTACAGTAAAAAAAAAAGGATACAAATTTTAAAAAATCAGATTTCTATGATTCTTTAAAAAGAAATCATGATATTTTACATCCTGATTAAAAGGAAATGTTTGATTTCTAGAAATTTTGAATCAAAATTGTGACTCTGTGTGAAAGTATGAATTGTGTCTTAAAGTTAAGATCTACATCTTATTTAAAGCTCTTTCTTTACAAGTAAATTCTGATTTATCAATTCTAAGTAAAATGCATTCATAGCTGCAGGAAATCTAAGTTATATGCAATAATGATCATTATTTTCGAGAACTAGTAACACTTAGTAAAGGCATTAAAATTTACTATGAAATTTTTGGGTGAAATAAATCAGCTTTCACTATTAAACTGTATAAAATTTTATATTAAAAGAAATTTGTTACATTTCTAAGTTTTGAAATAGTTTTAGAAGTTAAATAGTAAAGTAGATCTTTAATATATACTATAAGATGAAATATGTAGTCAAAATGTAAGCCTAAATGCCCATTCGTAGAACAATCTGTAATTTGTAAGGAAGAAAGTTAAATTTTTTTTCTTATATTTTGCTTCACTATTTCCAGGTTTTAACATTTTTTTATTTTTTTACAGCTACATGTTCAAAAACAATTGCTAGTAAAAGAAAATCCGACAATCCCAAAAAATATATGCCATCTAAGCAAGGCAAATTAAGTGGTAAATATTTCAATTAACTTCAAACTGGTATTGTAAAATAATTTGACATTTTCAGCTTAGTTATGTGATTGGGAAATGAAGGCATTCAGAATATTAGAGTATTTATGGTGTTTTTACAGACTTAAAAAATGTAGTAAAATCGAGGTGAGTTAGGAGGAGAGGGGAGGTGGGGATTTAGTAGTGGAAAGTAGAAATTTTTTGTATCAATTATCCAAAAGTTTTTTTTTTTTTTTTTTTTCTCCCTTAAAGTGTGATGTGAATGCAATGTAAAATATTTTGATGGTAGTTCCTTATCATTTTTTTTCTTTTGTGCAGTTCAACAGTAAAGTATTTAAAATAAATTTTTCATCACGATAGTTAGAAAAATCCTATATTTAGGCCTTTAATTTAGCATGAGTAAAGTTTTTAAAAGTGAAATGATCAATCAAAAAACATTGTGTTATATTCAGGCTAATATGGTAGCCATTTTATTACCCAGTGGACAAGCACCCAAGCAGTTTCCAGGAATCTAACCTGGACCTAAGGTGTGATAGAATGGTTCTTTAGCTACTATTCTGCCCTAGCAGCTAGTCTGAAAACATAGCTGGAAAATAATTGCAGTGTATATTGATATCATAAATACAAAATTTTAAATAAAGTTGGTAGTAGTTGTGGTAGGATAGAAACTTGATAACTTGTTTATTCTACAGCATTTCAATAAAAATATCTAAATTTATTAAATTGAAATTTAATGTGTATGTCTAATGAGAATTGTGTAGCATGGGAATAATATTTAATGTTATTTCAGAATAAATTTATGCAAAGCTATCCATCTAAAAATGCTTGCACACTATTTCTTTGGATATATCCTTGATTTACTTTTTATTACTGTTTAAAAAAATTCTTTAATGTTTCTGTATCAGAAATAATTTTCTTTTTAGCTCTGTAAAAATTATTACCTTTCATTTGACTTTGCCAATAAAATGTCTAAAACCAAATTTTTTATCATTTAAATCTTCAAAATATTACAGTAAAAGAATATCAATCAGTGAAGTAATTAACTTATGGCATTGAATTATTTAAATTAGAAATGTGTTTAATATTTACAATAAGTTAAAAAAAGAATAATATACTGTATGTGCTCTATTAAAGTTAACTAAAACCATTTCATAGTTATAAATGTAATATATATTCATATCTAAATGTGTATGAGAATTCAGATAAAAATAACACTGCTTTGTTCTTAAGTATTTTCTTTATTAACTTGTGTAATATGAATAATTTGTTATGATTTTCTTTCAGAAACCATTATAGCTAAACACCTAAGGAGCAGGATATTGTTTGACACCTCAGGTTCCATGTCTGATGAAGATACAAAAGTAGGTGTTTTTATTTTAAATAAATAAACAAAAATGCTGTTTCTCTTTCCTCCCCATCAAAACATGTCATCTTGGAGAACTTATCTAAAAAAAATATTTAATTTAGGATGGCGGAGTACCTGAAGAACTTTATGATGCTTTCATGAAATGTCACTTGGAAGAACAAAACAAGAAAGAAATATCTAAATCTTTGGTTCTATCCAGTTGCCCTTTAGCCTCTCCTGGTAAGCTATGTCTATTATTTTAATATTTTATGACTTTCCTTCAATTGCATTTATAAATTATGCCCTTGCAAAGCCAGATTAAATCCTATAAAATTTATAATACCTTCTACACTAATTTCATCTGTGCTCTTATTATTTTTTTTTTTTAAATCAAGCTGAAAGGTTGTGATAGAACATGACCTGCATTTTTTGTCAAAACGACTTCTTATGATAATAGACCCTTCAGTCAATATAGTACTAAACTGTAAAACTTTATTAAAATGTGTAAAGTGATAAGTGGTTATCACAAAAGTACAGATAAGACTTCAACTCTATAATGATCTTAAACTCTAATTTCCCAGCACATATTAATTCATACTTCACTAACATATTTCTGACAATGCCAACAAAGACATCTGAAGGGATTTCACCACTTTGCATCCACTTGAGTTTAAAAAAATAAAAACAAGGTAATGAAAGTTTTAAAAAAAGTAATTTTTAAAAAATCTTTTTATTTGAAATTGTTTTTGTGCTGCTTTTGGTTATCAAAGGTCCCCACTTCATATAACTCGTTGATTCCAGTTCATATGGGTTGATACATAATTTACAGTTTAAAGAAATATAAGGTATAATTAGAAAATAAGCATATTTTATGTATTTAGCCTTAGTTATTTCAAAACTAGTATACGGAATACTGGTATTTCATGCTATTTTGCAATTCTGTGAAACTGAATAGGTAAAATGGGTATTTTCGGTATCATTTTCATTATTAAGGGCTCTAATTTAACTTACTGTAGGGACATCTGCTGTAACACTACAGTTTGCAATTACGGCAGTGGATCGGATCCCATAATTGCATTTTGATCAAAATATGCAATTAGCTTGATAAGTATCATTCATGTGTGTTATTTACAAAGTTTTCTTTGTTTCTTTTGAGTGTTTGCTATGAATGATTGTATCTACAGTTCAGACATTTAAATCATAATTAATTCTCAACAATATATGAGGCAAATGTTTCTTAACAGTATAAGAAAACATAATTTTTATGCATTGCGACTACACTCCACAAAGAAAGATTATGCACTGAAAACAAATGACTTATGCCAAGCGTGAATGCCAAACTGTGGAGTATGTATAGATGACACTAACATGCCAGTAAAACAGAAACATGTTTTATATACACACAGTATATTGAACAGGGAGATTTAAAAAAAAAAATCAGCCACTTTAGAAATAGTGTTGCATTACTTAAAATAACTGACTTCAGTATATATATTTCGTTCATTCAGTATTCAGACCTTCTAATTTTACGGCTAATGAACAGATGTTTTTCTTTATTTTTAATTTTGTTTAAAGTAGGCTTAACTGCAATAATAGTAATTGGTAGTAATAATAGTAATTGGTACTGAAGATAATATTTATTAATATTATCTTCAGTAGTATGGCCTTACATTATGTTGATTATTAGAAATTTAGGTAAGTTGTCGCTGTTTAGTGTTGTGAATATTTACCTTAAGCTGCACTCTAAAATATGTATATATATCTTATTCTTTCTTAGAACCAAGCAGACTGAATCTGGAAAATTTAGTTGTCAAGCAGCGGCTGTTAGCTTTAGAAGATGGATTATTCTATGCTGGGTATATCAAAGAAGTTCAGTCTTCTGACAGGTATGTTTGTTTCCTTTTCATAACAGTTTGGTTATTTTAATAAGGTTATAGCATGGTCATGTTGGAATTCGTTTTATGACTCGCCCATTTATGATTTCAATTTTTTCTTTTTTTAAGGTATGGTATTGCTCTAGATGGACAAAGAGGAAACAGGCTACATATTTTCACTCAAGAAGAATTGCTCACACAAGCAGTGAGTATTGAAAATTTTGTAATTTTTTTTTAAACTTTTAAAATGTTACACACTGCACAGCTACAGTATCTTTTATCATTATTTATTAATATTATTTTCAGATTGTTGAGTCAAAACCTCTGTCTTCAGAACTTCCAGAAGGCACAAGGGTATGTGCTTACTGGAGTCAACAGTATCGATGTTTGTATCCAGGCATTGTAGGGAAAGGTAAGTTTCAAGTCTGATCATGATTGTATCAATTAAATAACTTTATAGGGCAACTAGATGTAACTTCATTTTAAGTTATGGATGATTTTAAGGCCTGAAATATTTTAAGTATAATCTTAAGACAGTATTAGAAAGATGTTTGTTGTTTACTTTTTTATTACCTATTTTAATTATTTTCAAGTACTATAAAGGGTTCCCATGAGCCTTAGAAACCTCTAAAAAACCCTTTAATTTAAAAATCAGTTTAGTGGGCTATGAAAAAAAATTGAAATTTGCAGAAAATCCTTAAAAATGACATTTCTCTTTAACAGTTCTTAATTTTTTTCCCCCCATTCAGTTAAAATGTAGTGATTAATATTTTAAGGCTTCCTTTATGATTCTCATTGCTAAACATCTGTAGAAATATAAAATATTTTTGGTACTTGCATATTATCCTGCCGGTCATTCCTGCCAAATTATTTTTTTGTAAAATGTGCTGGCAAACTGTTGCCAATCGTATTCGTAACCATCAATAATTTCATGTGTCCGGCATTTATATTGGTAAAAAATCGCTTGTCTTGGCAGACCGCTGGGATAATACGCAAGTACCATATTTTTAAATGATGTCCACTTTTTCCTTCCTAAAAGTTCATTTCTTTCAAAATTCATACCCTTTGGTATGTTTCAGCAAAATCTTACATTAGCTACAACATCATGCACACCCAGTGCCTAAAAATAAGTTAATCACCTACTTTTTAAAGCACTATCTCATATGGATACCTCTTGACTTTCACAGCTAACATTAATACAAAGTACTTTAAAATGTAAGTGTTATTGTTTTTTACTCATATTAACCCCCTTAACTGCCATATTAGGCAACTCCCTCTCCCCTATTCAAAGAAATAAGTGCATGTAGGGCAAACCCTTCTTAAAATTGAAGTTATTACCTGTAAAAAAATCTAGAGTATTTACAATACTAGCAATAAATTAGAGGAAATTATTTGAGATAGGCGTATATATACGTCCTGGACAGTTAAAACATCGATTGCGCAAAGTGTATTTATACGCCCGGGACAGTTAAGGGGTTAATATATCAGGCCATTCAATGAATTCAGTAGCATGTAAAATGTATTAAATTGAGCATTGATTATTAAGAATAAAAAGAGTTTGGTCAAAAATTGAAGAAATCAAACCAATCCTCAAAGCTCAAACTGTGAAAGCTATAGCTTATCCATGTGCGAACATGATTATCTGTATTTTATAATAACAAAGCTATTTTATAAGATTTCCTCAAATTAATTTTCACTTTTAGCTCCATGTCCTAGTGCTGATTGGTCTGAGCCAAGGGTTTTTGTTCTCTTTGATGATGGAGATTCTGGTCAGATTCCCACTAAGAACATCAGGCTAATACCAACAGACATTATTCCAGGTAATATATAATGTTATGAAAATTATAGTAAATTGAGATCATAATACCTGTACGGTTTATGAAATTTATACTAAAATTTGCTTCTGTTAGGTTATAAATTTGCTTTTGTCAGGTTTGCAAAAATAAATTCAGTCTGTACTTTTTTTTTTTTTAGCTGAGAATGATCAAGATAGTGATAGTCCAGCAGAATTGCCACAAAGTTCTTCTGATCTGAATTCTAGTGCTCAAGAACGTGCACCCCGCCGGCTGCGCTGCTCAACTGCTAAGTCTTCTCCAGTCAAAGAATGTGGTAAGTTAAACATTCATGCTGTTGATATAGCTGAATTGACCTTTCACAAGTAATACATCTCTTTGCAATGCTAAATTGACCAATATGAATCAAATTACCATGCTGCAAGTTCAAAAATGAGCTTTTTTTAAAATTTATGTAAATACTTAATCTTTAACAAACAACAACAATAATTTAAAAAAAACAAAACTTGATTTTGGATTGTTTTGGAGTTTTAAGTGTAAGCAATTTCTTTTTTTTTTAAATTGCCTTAGTTTACTGTGCTAGTGAGATAATAAATCAAAATACATAGACAGCACTTATAGAATCGGAGAAAATCATAGGATTATTATTGTACTATAAAGTACATCAAAATTGGTGTATTTGAGTTATTTACTAAACATGACATACATGATTTTGACTAGAAATCGCATATCTAAAGGAAAAGGGGGATTGCATTAAGTCTTTTATGTTACCATATATGAAGAAAAAAAAAAAAAAAAGAATCAAAGGAGGATGAGCATTTTGGGCTATGAGCAAAGAGATGACATATTAATTGTAGGCCTTATTAAATAGTTCATGTCACTCTATGGCATTGTCTTGAAAACTCAAGTCTTTTATGAAGTCATGGTACTATTATACACTATTGAAAAATCAGCTTGAAAATGTCAAGTTTCGTTACTTTTTAAAATATATATGTCGCATATCCAAGTGGTGGATGAGCATTTAATTATAATCAAGATAAATTCTTGAGCATTTTTATTTACAGTAGAAAAATATCTGCATTATATGCAAGAGGAGATTTCGTACATCTTGGATTACATGAATATGTTAAAGTAAGTGTGAGAAGAGAGTACCGCACCAAGTTCAGGAATTTTACAATGAGTAGTTCGGTGACATCCCACTAGGGTATAACACCACCCTCTAATCACCAATTTGACCAGAAATGAATAACAAAACCCTAATTTGCTATAACATAGACAAAGGCGGAGTCCACTGGTGAGACACCAAGAGATCGACAGGCTGTGGCAGCACATGCTGAAAATGATTCTTAACCAGGTGCCTATCCATTAAGTTTAAAACAGATCAACTATGCCTTATACAACAGATATATATTAAGTGAAATTGATAAACAATATACTGAAATCCCTTTTTAAATATAAATTAATGTGACATTTCAAATATTTGTCCCATGAGCCACAATGATTTGAATTTAAGTTGGTATCTGTTTCGGGATGACCCTGTGCCAATGGCTGGTGTTCTCCCATACATTCACCACTTACATGATCTCTCCTCCTGGATGAACTCCAGAGGAATGAATCATTGTCAATACTTTCGATCCTTCTTTTTTTTTTTCCCATGATGCCTTCAAGTACACCAGCGACTTAGCCAAGCAATACTCCTTACCACAGTCACCACGAGGAGGCACCTTGGGTGCAGAAGAGAAGAGATCCTTGTTTATAACTGTCTACTCTTTAATATTCAGATTTTCTCAGTATAGTTCTGCACATTCTTGCTTTTAACAAAGAATCCTAATCATGTACATGACCTTCATTTATGTTTGCTCAAGGCCCATAAATCCATATAAAATGCACCTGGTCCTTCAGATCTTATAAAAGTCTCTATGGAAGTGGCCTTCCAAAGCAACCTAGGTCAGGGGGAAATTGTTGCGAAATCTGTGTTATCACATTAGATCGAGTTTGGTAGATGGTTGCGATATATCCCGAAAAAAGCACAGAAATAAAGTTTATGGGTACTAACAGTGCTAGAAGTAACTTACCTAAGACATGATGGATTTGTTTGTGTGTGATTAAGGCAAACCTACGCGAGGGGTATCTGCCTTAGATGAGGGATGCCTTGGTAGGAGGACTTTCTAAGGGGTGCTAACTCTAATTCGCGTTACATCTGGAGGAAACCTACCAAAACTCCAGACCGTTGGATCGAGGACTGCGCGATGGAACCCGAACCCGGGACCTTCACACTTTGGCCGTCTACCATTTTCAGTGATATAACCACTGTGCCATGGTGAGGCAAGACATGATGGAAAAGAGGCCCTGCTCTTCTGGTTTGCCTGGCCCACATGCCCCTCGGGCCGGTCCTGACTGTAGTGTAGTATTTATGGATATGGCTGTTAATCTTGCATAAGCATAAAGAATTTGAATGTTTGAGACATAAAAAATCCAGGACAATCTGAAATATTTTCTAAAATAATAAAATTATTAATACTTTAAAAATGGAAGTTTTCTTCTGTGACTGTGAGTTTGTTCCTTGGACAAAACATTAAACTTCACTGTTTTTTTTTTTTTAAAGTTACTTTCAAAATCTGATGTATTGATCATTTCTAAATTCGATTTTCTAACATCATTACTATCAACCTAGGTCTGATGTTACCAAAATTTACCAAAACAATATATTACTTTTAATTCAATTGAACTATAAGTATGTATGTTGTGCACAAGCTAACTGATATTGTGGAAGTTTTTTATGCACAGGCAACTGTAAATTTCAGTCCAGGAAAAACTCAAATGATTGCTAGATCATTGCTAGGAATTCTGCAATGTGTTGAACAAAAATTCTATTAACCCCTTGGGTAGATTTGATAACTATGTTGCGCAATGCTCCTGCTTTGTCTAAGTGAGGGATGACGAGTATTTTTTGTCTTTAGAACTAGGGTAAAATTAAACATGCTCATTTTTGTTCATGAAAAGAGATTTGTAACAGTTGTAGGAGGACATTTTTTCCAGTCAAAATTGCGAATTTTGCCACTTTATGGCTAGATCTGGACATGATATCATCAAGGGCGGCTCCAGTGAAGGGGCTATGGGAGGCGATGGCCCCCTGCAAAATTTCATTTTACAACCTTAGATTAGTATGCTTCATGATTTCATGCTTTCAATTTGCATTTTGAACAACTATCTAACAAGTTCAATGGCTGCCTCCGAAAATTCAATCTGGAGCTGCCCTTGGATATCAGGACATGGACATCACAGAATTTTTGGACAGCTTTAAAAACATAACAATAAAGATGTTCTACCTGAAAAGCGATTGTCGTCACAGGGCTTTTGAACAGCTTTAAAAAACAAATGATATTAAACACTCAAAAAAAAAAAAAAAAAAAAAAAATTAATGGTGCTTCTTCACCCAGTGCCCTGTGGACTGACACTAACAGTAAAGCTGTATGTCTCGTGCAACTTTCAGAAAAAATTCATAAGCACTAAAATTGCCTTTGAAAATGGAGTGAGGAATTACTCGTTTTTTTTTTTTGGAAATATTGTGAAACTCTGTATGTTTAATGTTTTTTCTTTGAGTCTTTCTTACAGTAATTACTATAGGTTGATTGTTTGTGTCAGTTCACAGTACTAGTTTGTTAAGAAAGATACTGAATTCTTTTCAGTCTCTAGCACAATTAAGTTTTTTTTAAAAGCTGTTCAAAAGTCTCCTGATTTTGAAGTAGAACAGCCTTAAATGTTCAGAAAAATTAATATTGCTTCTTCATCCTACAGTTGATCTGTCTCTATCATGCAATGTTCAGAATAAATTTTGAAGCACAAAAATTATCTTTAAACATGGGTTGCTTACATGCTGGGAAGTATTTCAAAATACTTTATGAAATATTTTGAAAAGCATCTTAAACATAATTTTTATAGGATGACTGTTGGTAAAGTGCATAGCTCAGCTTGTCCTAAATTATCTAGTCTTTCACGTAATTTAATGATTTAAATTTTTTTTGGCTGTATTCAATGTGCTTAAAATTTCTCTATTTCAGATACAAGCAATGAGAATGAATCCAAAGACTCCAGTTGTGCTAGTATCAATGACTCTTCATGTGACGACAGCTGTTTCATAGAATATTCTTTATCCCCTAGTCAGAATTCCGAAAATAACTTAAGGATAGAGAATAATAGTGCTTGCTCTTTGTCAAATGAGGCTGATCCTGTCAAACTCGAGAAACGGCAGAGGAAGCGTTCTAAAAGAAAGACTACTTGCCACATAAAGTTGAAAGAACACGAGGAAGTGAAGGAAAAAATTGAGACCAAAACAAAGCGTCACAAGAAATATAAAGAAAAGCACCGCAGGCATCACCACCGTCATCACCACCATCGCCATCATCACCACCATCACCATCATTCCAAGAAACACAAACACAAGAAAAGAAATGTGAAAAGTAGTTTAACCCCTCAGGACTCGGAGAATGGGAAATTCATTCCACATAATGTCAACAACCACAAATCTTTCAAAAATTTTCAAATGGATGCTGACGCTTGCACAAACCATGTAGAGCATTCCAGCACTGTTAATCTACCTCAAAATGAAAATGATAGGGTTTTCTAATTGATTTTTTTTCTTCTTCCCCCCCAGATATCGGAGAATTATTTGTATGAAGAAATGCTTTTATTGTGTTGTTTAAAAGATATGGCTTCTGACTTTTTATGTGTGTCTGTGATTATGAAGGTTGAGGTAAGATTCAGGCATTGAATTGAAGTGTAGCAAAATACTTCAGAATTTAAGTAGAATTATTTGACCCAAAACAGTCAAATTTCATTCATGAATAGCAGTATAACAGCTGCTATTTTTGCTGTTTTCAAAAGTCCTTTGTCTCAAAATAGATCATTTAATAATTTCTCATCCCACTAAGATCATTTTATGCTCATGAAAGCAAATTAAAAACTAAAAATATCTTCACTTATAGTCTATTTCTACAATGGAGGAGAAATTAAGCTATTGTAGAAAAAGCTATTAAGACACACACACACACACACATACAAAAATTGTTTTGTGAATCTTAATATTGAAATTTTTTACTCTGGTTTTGATTTAATTTGAGACAAATTCCAATATTCCCATTTTGAAGCACTGGTGAAATTCAAATCGGATCATAACATTCAACCAAATTAGATTTCTTTTTTTCTCTTGGGCAATTCAAATATTTTTTAGCTGTTTAATTTGCCTGAATCTGCTCATTATGTATGAATGAATGATGCTTGGGGCTGCTGTTGTATAGTTGTAGATTATATATTTTTTTCTGATTTATGTAAAATTTGTTTAACTTGTGTGTTAAGTTTCTTTAAATCTCTATTACTTCTAATTTCTGAGCTTAAAAAAAATCTCCCTTCTCTTTTATGATAAATTTGACAAGTAGGGCTTCCTTGCTTATGCTTTAAAAAGTGTAATCAAAATTTAATGCATTTATAATGATATGCATTGTTCAGTGCTGCTGAAATTAAAGCAAGAACCTAGAATTTTTTTTCTTTCTTTTAAATTTTTAACTTTTAAAATTGTAAAAAAAAACAACATGTTTTTAATGAAATAAGTTTTATTAATGTTTTCTAATGTTGTTATACAAATTATGTCAAAGGCAGCAATGTTTAGGATTTTTCATTATGCCCCCTTTTTTGTTTGTTTGTTCCCCTGTTTGATACTTGAATAAAAATTAATGTAGTCAACAGAAAATTGTTTTGGAAAGAATGGGTAGGCAAAATTTTTCCTTTTACCTGTGATAAATTCAAAAATAATTTTACAATAATATAACTGAATAGTTTCATGCTTTTTACAGTTTTAATTGCACTGTAGTTAAGGAATATCTATTTGTTATCTGTGTGCAAATGATGTTAAAGGTTTTTGATGTGTTTATAATAAACTATACTACAAATAAGTAAGAGTTAGGGTAAGGTTATTTTAGCCCCAAAAGTATATATGATTCTAAAAATGAAAATTTCAGTTTATTTTCACTATTTCCCTTCAAAAAAATTGTTTTCAACTGCTGCCTTCCAAAACTATGTGCAATTTTGTTAATTAATCTATTGCAACTTGTTAAAATTCAAATTGTTATGTTAGTGCACATTCACATTAGAAAACTTATGTATATAAATATATTTTTATCTTTTATCATTCCATCTGAATTGTGTACCACTCTTTAGCAACAGCATTGAAAAATGCAGTTATTCTTTTTCCTCTTTGTTATGTCTTATTATTTATTACACAATACTAGATTATAAATGTTAAATTAACTATTGGTTTTAATTATATTATTTGTATTTAACTGTAATCCATTTTCAATATCATTTATTCATATATGAGCATTCTTTTGTCTTATTTATTTAAGTATTTTGAAAGCTAGATGCTTTTGGTTGTGTTCATTAAAATCTCTGCACAAATTCCTATGTGCCAAGGGGAACCAGCCTGATTGATTACATTTTGCTGCTTCATACAAATTAATAGTTTAAGCTGCCATTTTTTGAAAAAAAATATGCTATGCACATAAATGTACATAGCAGATTTGCAAAATATTGTACATAGTTCTAGCCCAAGCTAGAATCTTGTTTAAGTTTTAAGCACTTGTATCATTTTGCTGAAATTTGTTTAATTAGTTATTTTTCCTGTATGTATTTGAGATGATGCTATACCCTTTTATAAATGTGTATAATGTACAGTACAAGTAAACCTCTTAATAATTTTATTTTTTACTAAAGGAATTCAGATATATATGTCATTTTCAGTTCTGTAAATTTTATGTATTATAACAATAAACCTCAAAGTATGTGGCTTTTTTATTTATTTAGCTTTATTTCTGAACATTTACAGTATCATACCCGCCATAACCTCTAGTCTGCTACCATATCCAAATTGTATATTGATAAATGCTAGTAGACTTACAGTTATAAAGTGACTCAAGAACACTTGACAGTAATTTCAGTCTGAATAAAGCTAGATAGCATCCAAACACCAAAGTATTTAGATAGTGCAGATGACAGACAAAAGATGTATTTACAATTTGAATTAAACAGTTTCATGAATAACTAGCAGTGTAGCCTGGCAGCATTAGGTATAAAGGCATAGCTTCACAAAAAATAATTATCTGCTCATGTTCGCTAATCTATTTTCATGGCCATTAATGCATAAAGTAAATATGGATTTTTAAAAACATTAGTCTGCATATGTGTGCAATTCTTCAAACATTGTACGTGACTCAGCTACCAAAACATCGTTTAATACTCTTAAGGTTTTGAAGGAAAAATTATTAAAATTTAAAATCATTAGAAGTCCTATTATCGTTTTTAAAAAAATGTCTTAGAGTTCCACTGTTTAAAACTTAGTAATTTAATATCTATTTAATTAGAAAAAGAAAACCGCTAAGTCCCTTTATCCTAAAATTAAAATAATAAAATTTCCACTATTTAAAAATTTGTAAATAAAATATTTATTACATAATTTAAACTCCTAAACTAGATTCAAATGTTTCATCAAATGAGAACACCACAGAACAGATTTACTTATCTGTCTTTTAAGCATTCGAAGCAAAGTAAAATTTATTCAATAGAACTGGTCAAAAGTTTCTCCTGAATATTAAAGTTTTAAATTACCTGTCTGTTAAATTATTGGATTAACAGAATCTTATAAAAAAGAAACAAAGTACAACTGTTCTAGGCTGCAGTTTTCTTCTAGAACTTCCAGTATAATATCCTTATAATAGTTTCACAGAAACCCTTGAATCTTATTTCAAGCCTCACCATGGCACATTGGTTAGGTCACTGAAAATGGTAGAAGGCTGAAGTGTGAAGGTCCTGTGTTTGGGTCTCATTGTGCGGCTGATCTAATGGTCTAGAGTTTTGGTAGGTTTCCTCTAGATATAGCGTGAATATGCATTAGAACCCCTTAGAAAGTCCTCCTACCAAGGCACCCCCATCATTGGCAGATTGCCCTAGCGTAGCATTGCCATAATCACACAAACATCTTGCTTCGAATCCACCCATTAACGCATTAGCCGATAGCATTCGAGACTTCTTTCACCCTGCCTTATGTCGGAAGAAAATTCCTCTTGCTACGATCATTCTGGAAGGTATTTTTCCTTCAAAATCTTTTCAGGAAAAAAAAAAAAAATCATAAAATAGATACAATTACTTTTTCTGTGATTCAAAATTTAAGAGGGCAAAATAAATGTTTATCGACGGTGAAAAATGGGAAAACTTTGCCGGTTAGATTTTTTGATGCTACAGTTCCAAAGTTACAAGTTTTCCCCTTTTCAGGTAAGTTTACCTGAAAAGTGATATTTTAAAATTTCTTAAAAATCTGCAAATTTAAGTATGATTTTGAAACAAAGTTTATTTGAAAATGAAAAATCCATAGTTTCTGATGATACAAGAAATATAGTTTTTGAACAAAAATTTAGCTTGCAATAAAACAAAATGGCCGAAAACTGGACAAAACATAAAATAACTAAAAAACTAGAAACTTAATTGAATTTTTTCTTCTTCAGCAATAGCTGTTTTATTGTCCTATTTAGTACGTGTGCCAAAATTCCAGATCCGACTAAAGGTCCAGGCACCTATAGTGGACAGACAAAGTTATTTTATATATATAGAAATCTGCTTTTTTATAATTTGTCGAATAATCTCAATTTTTTCAACAGGTAAATTGATGTAAAGCCTTAAACTTGGAATTTATTATTGATGCCAAAATAATGAACATAGCATGAATAAAAATATTCATGCAAAGGATGAATAAGAGAGTTGATATTTGAAGAATATAGATATATAACAAAGTATGGAAAAGTATTGACCCTATTTTTCAATGAAATCTCTAAACAAAATTTTATATTTAAAAGTTCAAATTTTGTCATTTTTGCTTATAGTGTTACTCTTATTAAGATTATCTGATAATTTTTAAATGTACGATACTGTGAAATTTTACTACCCATCATTTTACAGGGTTTATCAACATTGTAAACAGGCTTTAAATGACGACAAATCTCAATAAGAGTTACTTTATCACCAGCTGAAAATTTGATTACAGCACATCATTTAACTTCTGTTGACACAGCACATCATTTAACTTCTGTTGACATAGCACTAGAACGTGTCTCCATATTTCCATTACTCAAAATACACTGATGAACGCAACACATTCAAAATGCACATGCATGTAGAAGGGGAATGTTACATCCATAAATCACTTGTATTTCTGAAGGACATTTTGTTCTACAAGCATGTATCCATTGCTTCAGAGGCTACTTTCGTAATATTCTGCTTACATTATTAAAAAAATCTGGAGTGACTCCACTCGACTTTCCGAACACTTGCGATTAAGATCATTACCAAGCATTTAAATAAATTTTAATCGATGAATAATTCAAATATATATACCAAATTGAAACTCAATCGAATGCACCGTTTAAACGCTTGCACACTTTCAAGAATTTCTCCCCATATGCCATTATACCATAATATAAAAGAAATTTTTGTTGTAGCCCTGTAGAAAAACTATAAGTGCTATACACACCAAAATCAATACCGGTCTTGCGACGGTGGTTTATAACATATATGCCCAATTTGAGCTCAATCGAATGCTCCGTTCAGGAGCTATCGTGTTCACTCACATACACACACACACATACATACGTCTCGTAAAAATAGCATAAATGAATTCAGAAGGCCTCAAAACGTGTAAAAACACCAAAATCTCGAAGTCAAATTTTTCCATGATTACAATACTTTCCTTACATGGTACATGTTCGGAAAGTAAAAATAAGGTACTAGGCAACTATCTGGGCACAATTTAATATGCTATTTTATGAGGGTGGCTACAGAAATTGAAAAGATACCATGTTTACTTGCGTATTAGTCGCATCTTTTTTTTTGTTGTCAATTTTTCACGGTGAAAGTCTACGTGCAACTATTAGGCAGGGAAAATCTATTGCATAATATTGTAACTCTAAAGCTATTTTTTTCTGCTTCAAAATGGGTGTGGGACTATTATGCGAGGGTGACTATTACGCAAGTAAACACGGTAAGTTCCCCTGATTTCCTTGACTGTCTTTGTCAAATTTTCATAACTAATTATATACATACGATATTCTATGTATAAATCACTTTTGTGGAACATGTTTACCCAATAGGTAAAGAAAAAAAAATGCATAATATTTCTAAAATATTCATTCATAAATTTATAAACAAAATTCAGTTGAACATTGAGTGAGGTGATAAAAAAAAAAATAATAATAATAATAAAAGCAGGACGGGCAAGTGTCATGTGCCTGTCATTTTTTTCGGTGAAAGGGTTGATATGAATGCCCACTTGGTGATATTCTGCTTTCAAGAAAACAATGGCATTCATTCCTTGCTGCAATCAGTATGTTCGGCTATAAAATGATCTCATTGTCAATGCAATAACGATGAGTTCCCAGGAGTTGGGTATTTTTACAAAAATTTCCTGACTTTTCCCAGATTGATAAAATTCTCTAATTTGTAGCCATCCTGTTTTATAGAACAGTTATGATAAGGAGATAGATTTGTAAGGTTTGTAATTCTGTTCTATTTTCTTCCAAAGGTACTTTAATGTTAAGGTCAGTTTGTAGCCAGAAAAAGTTATTTCATTTTATTCTTAAATAAGTCATGCAGAAATTCTATTTACTAGTCTGTTTGCATATTTTAATTCTAGTCTGTTTGCATTTTTTAATGCATTTTCATATCCACAGAGCTCATGCATCAGTATTGCAATACTATAAATGAAAACTGCAGTAACTTAATTTTAAAAAGTATATATAAATTGACTGATCAATCAAAATTCATTAATTTGCACACAATTTAGGAAAAGAACTTTCTTGCAGTTAATGGTTATCATTGAACACAATTATATTCAAGGCTATCAAAACAGTCAATATAGAACCATCTACATGCATGCAGTTCACATAATTACAGAGAAACCTACCTATAACGATATTTCCTTTGGTCTCCATGGAATTACTATTTACTCAATACATTATAAACCTGTCTATAACAATAATTTTAACACTTGGAAAACATTTTGTAGTATGTATAACATATTATATGTACATATATTATTTTGGAAAATGCTACCTACAGTCCAGAATATTCGATAATAAAAGACTGCACCATGGGAGCGAAAAAAATAATTAACTTTTTCAATTATATAATGCCATGTTTCTCAAAATTTGTTACTGATGCACTAAAGCCTTTTATATACTATGATGTCATAGTATAAAACCTTGACATTTGAAGAAAAGTAGCTTTATTTGATAATGCTATAAAGCAATAAAATTCGTAACACCTACCTTTTATGCATACTTTTATGTATATATTAGTAAAAATTTTTAAACTATTGAAACATGAAAATACACGAAGGCTTTGGGGTTTACAGTATAGTACACCTCAAATCAAAAGAAGTTTATTGTAATATGTTAAAAATATGCATTGTCCTGTATAAATAAATTCATTACTCAACTTCTAAATCTACGCGTGCTCATTAATGATTGAAGAGTTATTCTGCACAGTAAATCTATTTTACCATTGTTATGATCATCAGAAAAACACCTTTAATGCTCAGATAATGTTGAAAAGCACAACTTGTCTGCAGTGATCAACTGTTTATAACAATATTTATTTTAGGTCCTAACAGTACTTTTATACACAGGTTTCACTGTACCGTACCAAGCTACTCTGACATAAATAAGTTTTACCTTACGGAAATACACTCTCCTTTCTCGGGTTAGGAAGAAAACTGCAAATGCTCTATATATTTAGGGATTAAATATATTATTCCATTTAAAGAAATGTTAGCTTAATTTTGCTTAATTACTTCTTTTTTCAATGTTTATACACACACACACATATATAAGCAGCAAATAGTGGAAGAACTTGTTTATCAGGCAGATAAAGCCCTACTACTGGCATAGCTAAGGTGACCAAACGTCCCCAATTTTCGGGGACAGTCCCCAAAATGTGAAAAAGGAATTTGGGACAACTTATAATTCTTACATTGTTTTTTTAATTAGATTACTGTTAATTATTTCATTAATTATAAATGGCCCCCATTTAGATTCAGATTTGAAGGACATGTCCCCAATTCTATGTTCAAAAACCTGGTCACTTAGGCATAGCACAACTAGCTATGCATGCCCCTTCAAAATATTCCCAATTAATGTATAAAGTAGCTTATTGAAATCTTGATTCAATTCATCATAATTTTTACTTTAATATAAACATGTTCAATGCAATTTTGATTGCTAAAAGAGTATTGGTGGGCTGATATTTTAATTTATTACTATTCCCCTTCATACAGAGATATAACTACCTACAGAACAATCAAAAGGATGACTACTTTCTGTATTGTTCTATTCAGGGCACTCTGTCCTGTATTGGTACTTCGAAAGTTTCATACTGTGATTCACAGACATAGTTTATTTAGGTCTGTGCTATAATCTACCATAGAATTTAATATTCTAGAACAGGCTTCTCCAAGTCTAGGCACGCAGGCTATAATCCAGTTTGTGGGAAAGTTTGAATCCAGCCTGTCTACATGTTTGGATTTAACAAAATAACACAGAAATGGTGTACTAAACCCTCTGTATTTAGGTGCAAAGAAAAGAAATGAGACAAATTAGCATGAAAAATTTTTAAGTAATTTTTTGGCCCATTTTTAATGCGATTACTTTTTTCCTGTTTTTATTCTTGTGGAACTATGTGTTAAGGGATTTATTTTCAGCCCTTAATGATCTCCCTCATCACCTGCCAAATTTCTTCTACAGATATTAATAAAATGTATCACCTATACTTTTTTTTAAATAAATAAATTAAAAAAAAACTGTTGATTTGCAAGTTTTATGAAAAATTTTCAAGTGGCTCTTTACATAAAAAGTTTCAACACATCTGTTATAGTCTATCATTGAACATCTGCACAAAATTCACAAATCAAGTGGCCACTGGGCCTGGTATGCAAATAAAGGTGTGCGACTGTCTTCTAAGAGATCAGCACAGGCTCAAAATTTCAAGTCAGGCCCAGGCTGCAGTTATTCGACACCTGCCTATAACTAAAATGAAAAAAATTTGCGATAGCTTTTTTAAAACTCAGCCTGGCCGAATTATAAATCAAAATTGAATATTTCTACCCTGATTCGAGCCATTTCTAAAATTTAACCTATGGTCATTTTAACAGACTTTAATTCTAATAGTTCAAACTTTATGTATTCCTCAAAAGCATGTTTTTATTTAATATATGATATTGGATAACCTATCCTATCCACTGAAGAAATTTTCTGACAAGCAGACAGGGGTTTCAGATACAGAATGATAAAGGGTTGAACCAGCATACATCTTTTTATTGATTAAAATAAAACTGAACAGTATAAAGTAGTTCCTGCCACATATAAAAGTATTTACTAATTTTAGATAATGGAACAAAAGCCCAATTTTGCACAATTGCATTAGGTGTTGGGGCACAGCTTGGCTAAAAAAAAATTTTAAAATTCTGCTGCTATTTTAAAGTATACTAGCTGCGTACCTGTCCTTTGCACGGTAGGAAATGAATATTTTTCATACTGATGTAATACTAATTACCATGATGTGGAAATTAAAAATTGCAAAAGTTATTTGACTCATGACAGGCATGAATACAAACCTGAGATGGAACAATTTCGGTTAAGGCAAAGCTACACAAAATCTACCTGCTAAGAAGGTGGGGAGAGCCTTATTCAGAGAACTTTTAAAGCAGTTCTGATGCCTCTTCATGTTGCATTTGAGGAAAATCACCCAAAATTCCATTAGATCGACAGTCCCACTATATGCCAGAACTCCATACTTTCTCTCTTCAGCCATCTCTTAAACCTGAGACGAATGTAACATGATGACACAAAGGCTATATCAGTGTCATTCACGATCGAAAGAGAACAAACTTCACGGTTTGTAGAATGCACCCAGAACTCTTCTTTCAAAATGCTTTAAATCTAAATCATATACTGTTTTTAGGTTTAAGATATAGCATTAATACTGCAGAAATAACATTAAATGATGTGGACAACTGTTTTATTTTATCATGTAACTCATAAAATGTGAACAATGTACAGTGGCGGCCCGTGGTCAAAACTGTTAGTGCAGCCGGAAGCATATGACCCCCCCCCCCCCTCCTGCAGACAAGAATGGAAAATCTTTGTTATAGAATTCGAAAGCTGGCGGATTAAGCCCTCACCGAGGGAAAAAAAAGAAATTACATAAAAAAGTAAGTGATCCTATTTTACTTTTCCATAAAATGGACATAAATTTCAACCAGCCGCTCTTATCCTCAAAATTGCATTAATCCGTGTCTGATTCGAAGTTTCCTTAGAATTTTCTTTTGTAACGATAACTTGAGAACAAAAGAAAAAAAAAAAGAAAGCGTACTTATTTTTATAAGTCAAATCAATCCTCCTTTCTTTTAAACTTGCGAATCGGTCAGTGATGCCCTCATAAAAAGGCGTTGTTTTAATTCAGATATCAATAATTTTAAAAGCTCTTTAAAATTTCCTATGTTTAAAGAATTTTTTCGCTCGCCATGTCCTCTAAATGCCAGTTCTTGCTTACTTAAAAACAATACTGCTTTGATGGGTAATTGTCCATTCATAAGCATCTATTCAGGCTTACCTTCTTGATAAATTCAGCAATATAAAGTCCAGAGTTTGCCGAACATATATTCTCCTTACCCCCTCCCTCACCTCTTGAGCCAATCAGTGAGTCGAATTCCCATGTGCTGCCGACCTTTCAAATTCTTGAATGAGCTGAGTCTTAGCTGCGTACCCCCATTATAGCCTATGCCGGAGGAAATGTTTACGTAACCGTTGTCATGGCAACGGTGCTGCCAATTTTCTTATCAGCGCTCTGGGCTGAACCAAAGATTTTCCCAATTGAATTGCGGGAAGATTAAAGTGCTTTTTTTCTGAACGAGCGATCTGGCCACAATACGGTTTTTTTGTTTTGAGATTTTTTAATTTGCCATAGGAATTCCATAATTCTAATCTGAATTTAGGAAAATTAATAGAATAAATTATTTTAAAGTATGTGCTGATAATTTCAAGTGCAGCCCGGCTGTACTTGCTGTATCCCACGAGCCGCCACTGACAATGTATTAGTGCTGCCATGCTGCATTCGATCTCACTGAATTTTTACCTAATAGCAGAGTCTTAAAATATTGCTCATAACTTCACCCCCCCCCCCCCCCAAAAAAAAAGGCCTACACAAAACCTTTGATGCTCTGTCTACGTTTTGCTTCCAAAAATGCAGCCTGTTTCTGTGACGATCATAGCACTTTGTAAATTTAAAAGCTATGTAACTTTTGAAAGATCTTACTGAGCTTCCCAATATCCATCTTTTATTCGTTACATTTCACTTGCTAAATATCTTATTTCACATTTTATTTTTAACATAAATGCAATAGCAAGAAAATTTACTGTTGCTTCTTAAGTTGTCAGACTCAGTATTTAAACGAAAACTGAAATCATTTCTAGCGTTCTCATTCTTGTAAACCGAAAATGCATAGAGAACAGGGATGAGATTGGCAAAAAAACTGAAATCATACGAGAGCAAGGCATTGTACATGTGATATTTGTACATAATATATATGTGAAAGAAGTTTTAAGAAGTGAAACATCAGAACATGCTACAAGATAAAAATATTACAGTTAATTAATAACTACTATCAGATATTTACAGAAAAAAGGGAAACTTTCAGGAGAAAAAGACAATTCCTCTTAATTCACAAAAAGCTGAAATCAGCCAAAAAACTGAAGAATCTCATCACTGAGATAAGAAAATAGAAATCATCTCTAGGGGTGTATTTTAAGTACACCAGAATCCCTTGTTCGAAAAGATTCAGCAAATGTCATGAAAAGTGCAATAATTTCACCTTGTATTTTGCATTTGTGTTGCATGATAACAGCCTTTTTTCTGCATGGCAATCTCAATACAAGTATCAGCCTCTTTACATCATGCATATCTTAAATTCTCTGCTTATTTATTTTTTATTTTCATTTAATATTCCTGACTTTGCATTTTCTGGTGATTGGTGGATACACTTAATTGATAACAATTTCCCCATCAAGGTTACATTTAAAACAAATCTTATTCTCATGCCTAATCCATGTTAGATTAGTGCATTTAATACTGTGAAATATTTCACCTCACTGAAATGGAAAATATCCCAGCTGACAAAAATTAAACTTTACAATATTTTGAAAAATGTGTAACCTGTTGAACAGCTTATGTATTTACCATGTACGGCATTTTTCATAATTTGGCGACCTTATGCTTACGTATAATTGATCATTATTACATATAAAGATTGCCAATAAAACAACGCTCTTTTCAAATCAAATTACTAATGTGCTTTTCTTTACTAAAACTTCTGTTCCTGATCCCAATAGCGTGATTAATGCAGCCAAATACTTTATCTTGCCAACAAGTGGCAAATATCCAAACTGAGCCACAGATTACAGAACTGAACAGATTCCCTAACTCAGCTAGGTTTATATGGCACATTCATGATACATATAGAGAGTCCAGAATAAAGGCAATTTTAAAAAATATGTATAACCGTGCATTACATAATCTTAATTTGAATTATTTTACACTTTTAAGGTGCAATCATTTAGGAGATTATGTGTTATAGATTTGCATTGTTGACAGAATATACAGGTGCCAAAAGGTCGCTTTTAAAATCACTTCTTCTTTTTCACATCCAAAATAGTAATTATTAGTATATATTACAAAAGCGGTTCTGTCGCTGATGTGATTATGCTTAATTGATTCACATCGGCTTGCTCAGCATCCAAAATGATAAAATTGGTAATGTTTGCAGGAGAAAACACCATGGCTGTGTGGATAAGACACCAAAACTGGCAGACTGCTGAAGTGTGGTCTTGAGTTTGGGCCGCATTGTGTGGCTGTCGATCTAACGGTCTAGAATTTTAACTTCTTGCTTTCAAATTAAAATTTAATTTAAAAATACAACAGTCATTGCCTGGCAATGAAATATTATTAAAATTGATTGACACTGTTATCTTGAATTCAATGGATTTACTTGGGATGCCACCACATAACTTGCAACTGAAAATATACAACTTTTCATCTCATTTCGGAAAAAGGCATCTGAAATTTCTAATTCCTGTTATCAAAGCAATCTCATTTATGATTTGAAAATTTATGAACGTTTGACTTAATTCTTTCTCGTGCTTTTCAATTGGTGTAAAACTGGTGAAATTTCCATCCATTTTCATGTTTTTCAAATGCACGCAACTCTGAATGATTCTCTGCTACGTATAAAAAGCATAAATTATTTTATGCGAGCGACCTCGTCAAACATGGCAACCTGAATGCTCATTTTTCAGTTTCGTGCGCCAAATTTCTTCACTGCTACTAATGTATTAGCCCATTTGATAATGCTATTTTATCGTAGCAGTATCGCAGCACTGCCTACCAGATTCAGTTGTGAATCTAAATCGTTCTCGAATCAACTTAATCACACACACATGAACAGAAGATTTTTATATATAAAGATGGAGTCAGATAATAATTTTGACACCTGAAGAAAAATATAAAATGCATACAACTGATCCTAAGTAATTACTTTCCTCAAATAGATGAAACTTACCAAAAAAAAAAAAAATTGTTTTTCAAAAATTAATATTTTAAATTCATTGTTAATGATTGAAAGTAATTGATAGTTAATCATTAAATACTTAAATTATATTTAATTACTGCAATAATCGATCAATGACAACTACCGAAGGCATCATCTTAAAGGCAAAACTAACAGTGACGTCACCCTCCCAAGGTAATTGAGTTAGCTCTACCAGGTCTTTTAGGTTAAAAATTTTCCTAAAAAAAATTGCCTAAGAGAATGCTTCACTATTTTTAATTTAATTTAATATTTTTTTCAGGGGAAAGCAAAAGACAGTAAAAGCAAAATTTTCCCAAAAGGCTTGATTAGTATGATTTTGTGAAGGAAAATCAAAATTTCAGAAGCCGGGTTCACAGGCTTCTGGCCCTTTCTTCTTTCCTTTGGGTAGGTCACTGTTTATTTTTATTTTGCCAAGCATTATTTATTTATTCACAGATATAAAAATTAGTTAAACATTTAAGTGTAATACTATTAACAACATGAAACTAGTTATATTACAAATAATTAGATGTAGAATTCAAAATAACACTCTTTTCAAATGCATGTTTATTTGTATGCAGATTTCTTTGTTTGAGATCTCAATCTTCTCTACAAAATCACATGAATAGCCTACCCTTTGCTTTAGACTGTTAGCCTAAGGACATTTCTCTCTGCTACACAAATGGCTTTAACCAAGGGGTTCCCAGCCCCAACATTCCCTCTTTCCTTGGAGGCAGAACAAACCAAGAAATTGAGCTTATTTCCAAAATTTTGCCTTAAAACTACACTGTATGTAATTTAGATAAAACTGAGAGGTTGAAATGTTTGGAAAGATTGAGATTTACTCTTGGGTACTTGTTTTTTCAAGTTCTTTTATCTTTTACACTTTGTTACATTTAAAACATTTCATGAAAAGGTAGCTCCAATTTTGCTCATTCAAGAATTTTAGCTCAGGTTAACCCATTAAAATTAAAAAATCATTAATTTTTTCTAGTGGTTTCCCTCTGATATGTTCTGATATACTAATGCTCCCCCCCCCCAAAAAAAAAGGCTAGAAATATTGAAATTTTCTGTGGTAAATTTACCATTGACTTAGGATTGGAAGAGAAATCTTGGAAGCTCTGAGGAGAGCAACCACTTAATATTGAAGGCCAGATGTTTACATAAAGAAAGACTAGTTATAATTATATAATTGTTAACCTGTAGGTATATAAAGGGTGTCTCAAAAAGTTGGTAACAGGCTTTAATTACCTATCTATCAGAGATAAGTGGGCAATGTAAATTGAAAAAAAAATGCTCAAAACAAGGTTGAAAATAGGTCTTGGTTAAGAAAAAATTCCTCTCACTAGTTTTCAAGAGAGAAAGAGAAAGAGAGAGAAAAGTGACACTTTTTAAATTTGTATACAACCCTCATAAATTTTTTTCCAATTAGTAAAATGCGACTCATGCACTAATTAGATAATCTACGAATTTTTAGCATTTTCATCATGCTTTAAATAAAGATTATCAGGGGCTATGCATGAATAGGAATGTAAACACTTATTGCTAGAGTGGGAAAAAATATTTTCTTTTGTAATTTCTGCATGACCCCTGAAATGTGATCATACGAAGTTACCTTTGTTCTATTTTTTTCCTTCGACAGCCATTGAAAGATGGTTAAGTCAGAATATATTTATCTTCATACCTCTGATAGTTTTTAGGATATAATTCTCAAAACTTGTACTCACCTGATTAGTGTAGGGGCACATATTACTAACTAGGAATTTTTTTGTATGGGGTTGTATACAAATTTAAAAAGTGTAACTTTATGTAAATGAACAAGAGGAATTTTTTCTTAAGTCTTATTTCCAACCTTATAGTGAACAATTTTTCAATTTACACTGCCCATTTATCTCTGATAGATAAAGAATTAAAGTCTGTTGCCACCTTTTTGGAACACCCTGTATATGACAATAAATGTGACTATTCATAATGATTGGATATTCATCAAATTAACCAGCTGATTTTAGGCTTTCAAACAGAGTACAATATAATTGGTATTATATGACTCCTCAAACATATTTATATTTATACTGTGGGAGTCAATTGTTAAATACAATATGTATTATTAAGAGAACAAAAAACAAAAAGTATTTAAAATTTATTTAATTTTTGTTAGACAGAAAATATTTCATTTAAAAATTGCTGATATAACATCAATAAGAAACAAAATATAAGAAATACAACTTTGTTCGATAACCAAAATATGCAGAAATAACTTATGACTGTGAGGAAAAAAGGTAAACACATCCTTTTCTTTTCTCTATGAATGTGAAATGAAAACTATATGCTTACAAAATAATATAAATTACAACAAATATAAAGTTTTAATAATATTCTCAACTTTTCAGAACAATTATTTAAAAATAACAACCCAGCAACTAAATAATAATTGATACTTCTGTGGTTTTATTACAATATATCCAAGACACATAACACAAAAAATTGCATTTTATGCAGTTTTTGATAATTTAGCACAAATAACAAGTACATACAATTTGACCACAGTTTTTAAAACCAGATCAATAGAAACATATTATTATTATTATTTTAGCATTTAAAACAGTCATGTTAGCTTAAAAATTCAATAACTTGAATTAAATTAATCTTGCAAAATTAATGTAGAGATTATAAAAATATGCAGAAAGTTTTGTTAGACAAGCATTGTTACAAACTTTATTGGAAAAATTTTATGACTTGACAGACTTTTTTTTTTTCTTTTATAACTGTAAAAAGATTTTATGCACAGTTTTATGAGCTTGTAAGTTATTTTGCATTGCTTGCCTTTCACATTCAGAATAACAATATTATTAGGCAACCACTACAATATATGAGTAGTATAAAAGTGAACATTTTAACTGCCATTTTATATAAACGTTACAAAGCACATTCAGCTGAAGTTCCAAAAATCAAATTCCTGAAAATAATCTGAAGAGCACAGACTTAATGTTTAAAGAAAAATTAACAATCATTTCAATCAGGAAGACTATATGCTGATAAGAAAGAATGAATTTAACATCAGAACATATCTGCCTAAATTTAAATTGATGTGGGGGAGAGGGGTACTAATTATTTGTTGAAAAGAAAAATTCCATGGTCAAACTAAAAATTTACATAATTTAATTCAATAAATTTATCAGTAAAAGGTTTAGAAAAATATCATGCAAATAAACAACTTAGTTTTAATACATTAATGAATTAATTAAGTACAACAATGACATTAGTTAATTACAATTAACTTTCATTGAAGTAAAATATTTGAATTAAATTAATTTTGCATAATTAATGTAGAGATTATAAAAATATGCAGAAAGTTTTGTTAGACAAGCATTGTTACAAACTTTATTGGAAATTTTTTTAAATATGTGATTATTTTTTTCTTTTATAATTGTAAAAAGATCTTATGCACATTTTTATGACCTTGTAAGTCATTTTTCATTTCTTGCTCTTCACATTTAGAATGACGATATTATTAGGCAATAGGCATTCTGCAAAAAAATGAAAAATACATGGACTTTTGGCAGGATGGGGGGGGATTGGGAGTTGAACCCCCAACAACCATTGATTAAAATACAGTGGACACTCTCTACAATGTGATCTATCTTACATGAATGAATATTACTCCTTGCCCACAATGGGAGTTTTTTTACCAACGAGAAGCTTCAGTATTCCTTTATTTATTTATGAGGAAAATGGTAATATATAGTTAGGGAATATCAGGGAATCAGTTATATAGGTGTTTATAAATGTTTGTGTGTGTTTCGAAAAGTTGTATGCATATCCTATCTCAAAATGCAAAATTTTCACATGAGGATTCTTGGAATGCATCTCTCATGAAAGTCAAGACTCCGCTGTATACTACATTTACTTCATAAATGACTAGAGAAAAAAACATTTATCAGTTATTTTGATCTCAGGAAAATTTGATTAATTTAAGTTTTTATGCTATCTGTGCTTTTTTTTTTTTTCTTGTTAAGCTGTAAAAAAAAAAAAAAAAAAAAAAAAAAAACAACTCTTAGATGCATTAATGAAAACTATTAAAATCCCTCACAGAAGCTGTTGTGAAAGCAAATTAAAAATAAATAACTTTGTTCCAAACACATAATACAGAAATAAGGACTGTATATGTTTCAGACACAAAGTGTCCAAGCATAAGCATCTATTTTATTTTTATTTATTATTATATTTTTTTTAAAGTAGGAATTGTTTCTTAAGACTGGAATTTTTCTTTTCTACTTTTTATAACTTTTTTTCTCATAAAAAAATCTTAAACACAAAATTATTTTATTCATAATACTGAAAAATGGGTACAGTGACTACAATATAAGAATTTTGACAAATCTGAAACTATCAAAATTATTACAAGAGACCAAAATTAATTAAAAAATATTTTTCTAAATTTCTATTTTTATAAGTCCCATACTTTGGGATGTTTTTTAAGGCATAGTTAATTTAAAAGCAAAGAATAACTGATAAATTTTTAAACACACTTTTCACTTGCTAAACAAAGCAATAAGTAAATTGTGTTATGAAAATTTCCAACAGTTAAAAAAGCTTTATGATTACTACAATACTAATTTGTTTAGTCACAACCTTTTCCAATTCTAAACAATTACAGTCTTTTAATCAATCTAATATTTATAAGCTTGTGGTGTAAATGATAAATTGCCTATTCTGGTACAACCCAGAAATAGAAACTTCTCCACATCTTTACAACTCAAACATTTCAAAAGCCCCCCCCCCCCCCCCCGCACAGAAAAATGAAAAAAGAAAAAAAAATCTCCTAGATGTATTCAATTTTACATTTTTACACTGTGAATACATTTTATATACAATTATTTCAGTTATGAAAATGAAGTGATATTCACATTCAATTTACACAAGTAAAACATGAATGAAAATACACAGAGATAATGCAAAGCACCATTGAATTAGAAGCAAGACAGCAGAAGTTTTAAAGCATTACGTTCTAAGAAAAATAAATTTTTATAATCTGATGTCATGTTTAAAAAACATACAAAATCTACTTTACAAATTATTTTACTCATATTCACTACTTCTAAATTTTTAATTGAACCACACATAATTCAAAAATTCCTTATAAAAGAGTTTTGGTACAACATTTTAACAAATATGTCCTCTCCCCAAATATTTGCATGCTAAATGACTTAATTTATTATACACACAAATATCTGTGATATTCTATAAATTATCAGAGCTTAATAGTTATCTATTTATAAAAAAAATAAGCTTAAATTTTATAAATAAAACTTTTTACAATAGTGATAAGTACAATGAAAATGTCTATAACTTAGAGCCTGAATTTTTAATTAGAACAACTTCATTTTATTTGTACTATAAATAAAAAGATTAAACTTTTAACACATTAAAACTCAGCAAGTTGAAGCAGATTCAAAACAAACTGCATCTCAGATAGTTAGCTACGCAAATAAATTTTTGTACAAGCACAATTTGTCGAGAGTTAATTTTTCAAAAAATGGTTTTACTACACATAATGCCAAAATATGTGTATTCAAGCTTTGATAAGAAAAAGAAAAACACTACATAATTGTTAGAAATGTAAAAAAAAAAAGAAGACTATTTATTAAATTTTAAAACAAAGCAGACAGACACACCCAATAAACCAAATTATATTGCCTTGTTACAAGAGCACAAACTCAAAATATAGTAAAAATAAAATGTTCTGAATATAAATATGCTTAAATATTTTATAATTCTAGATAGCTTAAATAACAACAGTTTTATTAAATTATAGAAGCTTTACTATATTTAAAAGAAATTGAGTAAAGTAATAATTTAAGATTATTTTTGAAATAGTTTTAAAAATTAATCAGCAATAGAAACAATATATTCAGCAGCAAACTGAATGCACTGAACCAGGTTTCCTACAGAATGTTTTTTTTTTTTTTTTTCAATGGCACCAGCGTATGCAGTCAAGAATAGCTGGCCCAGTCTATGAACAAAATTTGGACAGTCTGCTACTGAATATAACTATTGCTTTATAGAATTTTAATTAGAAAAAAGTAAAACATTAAATTAAAGATATTGTTTTAAAACTCAAGAATTATTCCAAAAAGAAAGTCTGAAATAATTTTTATTCCTAAGAATATGCATTTCAACAGATGATATATTTTTAAAAAAAGTAAAGTTTATTTTTGTACTGTTTAAAAAAAAAAAAATTTCAAAATCAGATACATATATTTTTATTGTCAGTGTTGGATAAAAGACTTTGAGCTATAAAGGAAGGCTGTGGCTACCAGTTCCCTGTGTTCCTTGCGACGAAGGGCTTGGATTGATGAAGGCCAAAACAATTTTTGGTCGAAACGTGCGTATCTTTTTACCTATAACATCTTATGTGTGTTTTTTACAAAGTTTTTTATTTACTTTATATGATTTATTTGTTTGTTTTATAAGCTTTATTTATTTATTTTTTTGCCTTAGAATTTATGATGAAGAGGCTAGGGCTACCTTAATCAAAATAATGCCTTACTCATATATATTACACACTGACAATCAATAAAAGAAAGAAAAAGACTGGCACTATACAATATAATCTCTTGATTTATTTACATTAGGCTGGAGAAGTGCAAAACAATTATAAATTTAATACTTATGATTAAAAAGTATTAAAAATTTGGCAATTTTTCACGTTATGAAAATTTGGAACTCATATGACAAATACAATGCCTTAAAGCATCATATCCCCCGAGCAAAAAAGAGTAAATTCTAAAAAGTGTTTTTACTTCTTTCATCAAGGACATTTTTTTAACAATAACCTAACACACACACACACACACACACATACACAACACATGAAAATATCTGAATGTTCAAAAAGAAAATTCACACAAAATATGTCAAATTTACTTCAACCATATACAAATTTTACCATTAGCAACAAAAGTGCTTAGAATTTACAATTATAAAAAATTATACACAATCAATGATGGTGCTGTATACTCAAGTGTTTTAAAGCAATATAGCTACAGGTTTTTATGATCACAAACTGGGCCAGTCTATAAGGCTGCAGAGAGCTGGTTATTCATTCAAGTCACACATTCTGTAATTAACCTGGTTCAGTGATTTAAGCCTACCACTAATCTAATAATTAATTTTTTTTTCATGAAACTTTTAAAAAATATATATTTAACCAAACTGCATTAAAATCTTGGATATCTGCTAAATTTCTAAAAACTTCAGATTTAGTTCTACGAAGATCTGTCCCAATATAAGAGAATATAGTAGTCAACGTTTTACAAAACAAACATAAAATATTTCATAACTGCAACCTCAAAATCTTAGTCAATGAACTTAGCTTAAATATATTAGATCCTAGTTATACTGACCTTTAGGAACCAGCCTTGGTCATTATAATAATAGGTCTCAAGAACAAATATCACATAAGCCAAGTAATAAGGACTTAAGAGTCTTCCAAATGTAGAAATTGGTGAATTGTAAAGAGAATCTACAGCAATTTGAAGCAATTACATAGTCAGTAAAATTGAAAGAAATACAAAATAGTTTTCAAAACTTTCTTTAATAATTTGTTTTTCCTTAGGGAGAAACAAATGGGGACTCAAGATGGATAGAATTATATATTTCACTAATGAAAGTGAACAAGTAACAACTCTGCTACATTGTTTTAAACATGAAAGACATGCTCTGAGAAATTAAAAAATCATTAAGAAAGGTTCAAAGAGTTATGTCACAAAGTAAATGATTCTTCAAGTACAGCCTTAAATAAAGACTTCAGTTAAATTGAACACACTTGATTAAATCCAACTTTTAAAATGTAAGATCTAACATATGATGCACTTTAAAATAAGCTTCAAAGTAATGAAAGTTGAGTTTATTTTTTCCCTGGTGGGAATATAATACTCAATGAGAATCATATCCAAAAACAATTTCAATAATACAATAAAAAATTTGCCTTTTTGTATTTTCTCAGTATAGAAATACCTTGCGATATTGAAAATTTTATGCACTGACATATACTTATTACTTATTAAAACACCATTAATAAATTTGCACTAACTTTCTAAAGTCAAAGCATATAATGTAAATATTTCTATATAAAAATCAAACACTACTGACTGGAAGATACAAATTCATTGTTTAAAAGTAAAATAAATTTTGATTAAACTCTTATACTAAATACAATTAAAAATACCATAACACACCTTCTTCAGATCTTGACAATACAAGAAAAACATTTCTATATAAAATCAATTGGTATAGGTTAGGTAGAAAATGAAACAAAAGCTCCTACTGTGTATACATGCCATAAACAAAATACACAATGGCATAATACACATTAAATTAGTGAAATCTGAAATACATAATTTTGAGCAATACTAATGAACACAAGTTATATACAGATCATTCTCAAAAAATACTACAATTCCCAACTTCAATAAGTGTTAAAAAATTTTATTTATCTAAAAATTTTGAATATTTTTAGCAAGAAAAATGCCTCATTTAAGGAAACATGCATTTTTCATATTGTATTTGACAAAATTAATCATTATTAAATACAAATGTTCAATTTATTAACTAACACATACATGTTTACTCTGTTATCCTGATAATACATTTTTTACAATATTATTTTTGTATTTGTCAGAAGCATCCCCCCCCTCAAAATTACTTTTTCCATATATTTAAAATTTTTAACAATGATTTCATTCATATCCAAATCACCCCCCCCCCCCCCCCCGCAGAGAAGTTTGAGTGCACTACTGCTTCTTGCTACAAGGTTTTACGGATGTGTTTTAACAACAACAAAATCTGAATGTCACTGACAGAATTTGTGACATTTTTTAAGAACGACACATATCATATAAATCGTTACTCATAACAACCAAAAAAAAAAAGAAAAAAGACAAGATCTAAAAATCTCACAGCAGTGAAAATGCTTCTGTGGTGAGAGGAAGAATAAGTATTAACAAAATCTATTATTTTATCCCTGAAATGAAGACTTTCATATGTTCTTTAAGAAGACCTGGATTTTAAAAATTTAACAGCTTAACATTCAAAATGGAAAAAATTCCTTGTTCATTGAAGGATATATATGAATGAACAGTTAAATGATAAATGAATATTTAAGAAAAAGTTTCAGCAATCAATACTATTTTCAACTGCCATTAAGAATATTTAAAGCGATAGCATGTGTTTTTCAACAGATTCAATTAATTTGAATAAATCCGTTATTATTACTATTATTCTAAAAAATAATGAAAACAAAGAAAATTATTTTTCCTGTTTTTATGTAAATCCTTTAGAATTAAAAACAAAGAACAAATTTGGAAATGGAAAAATAGAATAGAAGATTAATGTTGCTATATTTGAATATCCTATACATCTCCCAATCTTTTATACAATAGCAAACTAGTCAATTGAGGTCAAAAATGTTATTAAAAATTAGATTAGTATGAAAAGGGTGAAAAAGTTTTCCTATGTACAGCTGAAAAAATACACAGTAAGTTTCAGAAAGAGAGACATATTTGGAAGCTAACACAGCCATCATGTATAAATCATTTCTGTATTGTTGGCAAATTATGTTTGTCATCAGAATATCTTAATAAAAACAAGGGATTTTTTTTTCAAAATTAATATGTTTGAGAAAATACTACTCATTAAAAAGTGCTTCTTATTACCAAAGACTTTGCATAAAATATATATGAATGGGATAAAAAAAAAGTAGCATGAAACAATTTACTATAGTTTAAAAAATGTGTTGTGATACTCTTGATATTAATGGCACTAATCATCAGACAAATTCAAACTTTTTAATTAATAATCCACAAACATAAATAAAAATCACCTATTCTTTCAAAGCAGAGTTTCAGATATAAACTTTTATATACAGTAAATTTAATAAAGCAATATTTGAAACTATTTTACTTATAAATATTTGACTGAAAAACTTATTCTGTAGATTATTATTCTTTTCAATTTAAATTATTAAAGTCATCTTCCAAAGAGATATAAGTACGTAAGTTTGGCTCTTTTAGGCCTCTTAAACCTTGCGCAATCATCAAAACAATTTATAAAACAAAAATATTCTTCTATATGACATATTTTTTTTCTCCTATGCCAAACATCAGACAGGAGAACCATTTAAAAAACTTCTTATGTTTGACTTTTGATTTTAACATACAATGATAATTAAAAGGAGGCCTCATTTGCCTATTATAATAACTCAATAACTCACAATCAATGCAAACAAATATTAAATTTCAGTTACTACAGTGTTCTAAGTAAGAACTTTCAAGCTGAACTTTCAACAATTTGCAGTTATCCATAGAGGAATTAAAAATTCATTGTTGGAGGAAAATCATAATTTTCCTAAATTAAAATTTATATGTATATTTTTTCCTGGAAAAACTATAAAATGACATATCCTTAGTATTTACAAAATTTCAAAATAGAAATTAAATGTATCCTTGCCCTACCCCCTAGCTCTCAAAAAAAAAAAAAAAAAAAAAAAAAAAAAAAAAAAGAAGAAGAAGAAGACAGACTGGATAACTGGCATTTATTTATAAAGTGTTTTTTTATACTGGACATGATATAGTGAAGAATTATTCAACTATTAGCAATATATCACAGTATATATAAACCTTATCAATTTTGATACAACAAAGTATAATTTTTTCTAGATTTTTTTACAAAGTTATTTCTTAAACAGTTTGAAATAAGTGTAAAACAAATTGTTTTATGACAGACTAAAAGTTTATTTTCCTCTTAGTTTTACTGAAAATTTCAGCAAAACTATTTTAGATTTGGGGTCCTGCCCAACAGTTCTAATGCTAAATACAACAGATTTTAGGAAAGCAATACAGGCAAGTTGCAGTTAAAAATGGTTTTACACTTAAAATAAAAAAATAAAAATCCATATTTACTTTATATTATAATAGGAAGTAATTGGCAATGAATTAGCATAGTTAATTTGATTAATAACACTTATAAATACTTGAGTCAAATACCAAAATAAAGTTGCTGTAAGACTTCTCTTAAAAATAACTCATTGATTTTCTAATTAAAGAAAATCACTTTCTACATTTAACAGCCTTAAAAAAACTTGAAAAATGCTCATAATAGATTTTTATGCATTAACACACATTCTTATTGTAGAAATTTGAAATTGTAACTATACTATAGGCTAACTTTCCCATGGTGTATAGCTTTATAATAACTCATGCGAGCCCAATAACTGCATCTTACCTGTAATGTAAACTAACCATTCTAATTACACATCATAAAAAAACTGAAAGTACATTTACATATAGAATTAGAAAAGGAAAAACAATCTCATAATAAACTTAGAGCAAAATTAATTAGCTGCACAATGAAGCTGCATTTCTCTAAACAGACACCATTCTTTTTAAATTAAAAGTCTAAAATGATATAATACTTAACAATATGAATATGATGTGCTGTGAAAAATGATAAATTAGTGCATGACTTCAGAGCATCAGAATATATTGATAGAACATGAATGAAAAAGAAAAATTTACAATTTTCTAGACTACAACTATAGTAATGAATATGCAATTTACAAGTATTTAAAATTATGAGTTATAAAAACTTAGAAATCTGTTGATGAAGATATACCTTACATTAGATTTTAAAAACAACGACAGAATAGTAACAGCAGTACAGAAAATGCTAAAATTCAAACATACAAATGTCAAAAAATAATACTTCAAATAAAAAAATGTAATTTAGTATCAATAGTAAGAAAAAAAAAAAGAAATTAGATATATATACTACATTTTTTGATACAACATTAATAATCTTGATAAGAAGGGGAAAAAAACCCACCTTAAATGATGCCCTTTCCAATACGGTGTAACTCCACTTTACCAAACTGATATGTTCTGTATTAATATTATTGTTATACAAAATTGGCTTAAAATAGCATAATAACTTTTAAAGCTTATTAAAAGTTAGATGTAAATGCTTTTTTTAGCACATTTTTTTAAATTAAAATTTCAGTATTAAGCCAATTCTTTTGATTCAAAATTAATAAACACAATATAAAGAATTTTTTGCTTTTTGCTTTTTACTTCTTATTTTACCGCAGTCAATTACATATAAATATATCCAAATTAAATTTTAGTCAATTACATATAAATATATCCAAATTAAATTTTAATTATTTTGGGTCCCACCAATTTTTGGTTGCAATGCATATAAACAGAGCATAGTATTACTCAATTTTATATAATTAATTGTGGATGCACAACAATGCGAAATAACTGTTAGCCACACAGAATTAAAAATGCTCAAATAATTCTGGGATTTAAAAAAAAAAAAAATTTGGTTGGGGGGGGGGGGGGAAGGCATGTGCATAACAGTTTTAACTGAGAAAAACTAACTTTGAGCTGAAAATATGCCTAAATTATTAAAAACAATGACAATGTCTAGCAAAACATTTAACATATTACAACATTTTTCTCTCTAATTTAACCTTAATACAACTGTTACGCTACTTCATAAATTTTGTTAAATCTTTTTTTGGACAGTCATTAGCTTTCATAAATAAAATTTTATTTCACATTAAATAACCACCTATTTTGAAAATAGATTTAATTTATAATGTATTCGATTAATTATTAAAAAAATATATAACTGCTAAATAAACTAGTAATGCAAGTTAGTATATTTATACTTTACTATTTCATTTTATGCTGGTTTACTGAATGTTACTAATATAAACGTACATTAAACTTAAAGGATATCTATACCTATGCAAGCCTATTATTACACTGTTAAAACAAGTTAAAACCACTAATGAACTAATATATTGTGTATCCAGAATTAAATTATTTGATTTTATTCATTTACTCTTTTGAAGATTAGTTTGGAGAAGTTCCACAGTATTTTGTTCCAGGATTCACAATAATAATAAACATTTAATAAGTACTACTGAAACTAATCATTAATATTACTTTATTACCACATCAGCAAACAGGCTGGCTCATATAAATTTAGCACAACAAAAATATTTAAAAAAATATGAAGATAAAATTCATCAATTTAATATATGTTCCTCTTCCACTGAAATATTAATAATATAACAGCAGCACAGAAATTGTTACACTTTTACTTTGTACAGTTACATTTAGCAACACATAAATATTCTGTCTTTAGTATATAATTCCCAAACATGTTAACTGGTAGCAATTTGTACACATAGACATCTATTGTGCTTTAGAATGTTCAACCATAAATATACAAGACACCACATCACATTATGGTGACAGATTTCATTATCTTCATTAGAAGGTAATTTTTTTAGTCAGCATCAGCAACATAGCAGCTAATTTAAATTCTACCTATGACTAACAATGACTTGATCGAAACGTCCACCACACTCAGGTAGTTCATGAGTACTTAATGCTAGTGTTCCATCATCTTTAACAATCAACATCAGACCAGGCGCTGTAAAAATAGAATATTTGCTTTCATAAATGAATAAAACAAAAAACATAGAAAAATAAATAATGTACAGACAGTGCATAGTTTATGGTAACTGTAAAAGAAATTATTTTTTTTAATGCAATTTCTAAAATTCAATGTGACTTTCAATAAAACAAATTGGAAAGTTTCTGATACTTGATATGCAATTCTTTTAGTTCATTTTTATGATAAAATAAATAAAAAGTAGTATACAAACATTTGAAAAGCTTTAAGAAAGGAAGAAAGGCAGTATAATATGCTAGAACAAAACTCAACACTATTCACGAAAATGCAAATCAAAACTATGTGTATTAAAACACTGGACCTCGTGAAAAGTTCACAGGATATATTTATGCTATCTAAAATTCTTTAATCAACTCTGCTGTTTTATTTTTTATTTCCCTTTTTTGTGTACAGCATAAAAAGCATGTAAGTCACAGATTGTGAAAACTTTGCAGCAAATATGAAAGTGAGAAAAATTACAGAACATTTTTCTGTATTACAATGTCCCAGAAAACTTAAAATTCGATATTTTCTTATATCTATCTGTGAAAAAAAAATGTTGAATTTCACAATCAATAAAAGTTTGTTATAAAAATACACATTTATGCAAGTTGACATTTTAATACAACACTTCTAAAATGAAATACAATTATTAAGTAATAATTACATTCTGCTGAATCATCTGGCTCAAGATTTGTAGCTTCAAATACTTCATTAATTACTTCTTTAGCACTAACTCGAGTAGAATCCATCCTGCTTTCATCAACAGGTTGTTTCTAGAAGAATAAATAAAAACGAAATGTGTATAAATCTGAAGGGTAGCTTTTATAAATGTAATTTGTTTTAGGTAAAACAACTTAATACTTATGCAAAATACCTTAGATGGTCGTTTACGATCAGGGACTTTAGGAACACCAGGTAATCCCATGTCAAAGTTAGAACTTGAACTTGGATTTCTGCTAGAAAAAAACCAAAAGTGAATGATATGAAAGCATTCTAATAAAAGATTTTTAGAAGAATTTTAACATTACCAAATGAAAAAAAAAAAAAAAAAAAAAAATCATAATCATTAGTAATGAATATATATAAAAATAATTACACTTCTCACTAACTAGTTCTGAAATAGAAATAATCATTAAGATCAACAAAATTAAGGTTGCAGAAGAAATACCAAAGTTTAGCCATTGTAATTATTATCATAATCAACAAAAAAGAGTTCCTGTATTATGCATATTTGAATGTTATTCAAGCATTAGAAGAACAAAATCAAGACATTAACAGTAGACCTGAACATTAAGAGATGGCTGAAGTGTGCAACTAAAGGGCTCTGACAACTTGTACAGCTATTAATCTAATGGTCTAGAGTTTGGTGCAGTTTTTTTCCAGATGTAAAGTGAATTTCCATTAGATCTCCCCTTAAAATGTCCTCTGTTCAAGGAATCTGATTTCGGTAGGCCGATAATCCTCATGTAGCTTTGTCATAAGCAAACAAAAGCCAGCAAGGTAGTTGTACATTTTAGTTGAAAATATACTAAATAGACAATGTGATTATACAAATATGCCTTGAACATATACATTTAAAAAAAGTTGCATAGTGCCCATTTGCTACAATAACATCCTAATTTAAAAATCATGATATTACAGTTAACCCTTTGTGGCTCAGTGTTTTTGTTGATGGGCCATCTTTTTTTTATACAGTGTTAAAAGTTTAAGTTATGGCATTATTATGAATGTGTTATCTAGGTGCTCATGGAGAGGAACTATATTTTAATGTTCTGCAAAAGCAGTAAACAGAAAAAGGGAAGAAAAGAAAAAAAAAAAGTAAGAAAATCTGAAACACTTTCAGATTTTAAATATGAATAAAAGTGCTATAGATTAAATGCATATCATAATCCATCGTCTTCCCCATTTTCTTCCCATATTCCATTAAGTTGGAAAGCGTATCATTATTAATGAGTGCGCCCTATTTTTCTCTCCCTTGTTCCATTAAACACATCTTTGAAATCAAAATCTATCTTAAAATTGCCTACTAAAACTGTTTTACAATCTTCCAAGAATATTCCAACTATACTTCACCGGTTTAAATACTATTTGGAATCTACATCATAATCCATGAGTGTGCCGTGTTAGTCTTTCGCGGGTTGATTTCTACTTTAACACCCTGACTCTCACCAAGGTGGCGATAATTAAACATATGCAGTTATCATGGCGATTTTTGTATTTATGTGGCAACTGTAGTTTAGAATTAAAATGGCGATTTGAAACAACATGTAAGTACAGCTATTCCATTACTTATTTTGGGTTGCCAATTAATGTAGTTTTAATAATTAAATGTCTTCAACTTCCTTAACTGGTGCATTTATTGCTAATTTGTTCACTTTAGTTGGTTGATTCCTATTTTAACCCCCCCACATACACACACACACACACACACACACACTCTCGCCAAGGTGGCGATAACTATCCATATTCAGTTACCATGATGCCTTTTTGCATTTATGAGGCAATCGTAATATAAAATGGCGGTTTGGAACATCATGTAAGTATGACATTACTCATTTGTTTATTTATTTATTTGGGTTGCCAGTTAATGTAGTTTTAATAATTCTTCAAATTCCTTAACTGGTATGTTTATCGCTAATATGTTCACTTTCATTTTCACCTTGTTCCTTTGGTAGCATTAAAACTTGTACATAACTCCCAGAGATCCATAGCTGCAAAGCTTACCAAAGTGTGGCAATTTTTTCCGTTGGCAAAAGTTTGGGGGGGGGGGGCATCAAAATAGGAATCAACTCTTTCTTGTTCCTAGAACACATCCTTGGAATCAAAATCTATTTTAAATCTCCTACTGAAACTGTTTTGCAATCTTTGCCAAGCATATTCCAGCTATACTTCAACATTTTAAATACTGTTTGGAATGGGCATAATAATCATGAGTGTGCCGTGTTTGTCTTTCTTGTTTCATAAAACACATATTTGGAATTGAAATCTATATTAAAATCACCTACGAACACTATTTTACAATCTTCGCCAGGCATATTCAAACAATACTTTTCTAGTTTCTAGCCAAATTCAGACAATATTCCAGAGCTTGGTTCGGTTTTGAAGTTATTTTTTGGTAGCTTTAGGGGCCAAGCCCCTAGACTCGTTACACTCGCTTTTAGTACGAGGCATTCAGCCCTTAATAAGGCTTATTTGTAAAAAAAGCATAATTTCAACAAACAAAACCCAAAGGTTGAATCAGATAGAATGTTACCGAGCTACACATTGCTTGGTTCTTGCATATTCCTTGGACCATAAAAATTTAAACTACGCACTATTTTTAATTATGTGGAACCCATGGAACACCGTGGGTATTAGCCAATTATGCCAATTTTTCATAATTTGGTGATTTGCATTTGTGTACAGTTAATAATTAGCTCTAAGAAAACAGTACTTCATTTGTTTTCTTTGATAAAAACTACAGAACAGCTAGGATAGCTTGCCATCAATGGAGACTTTTCATTATTTGGGGATTTACACATGCTCACAACCTATAATTACTGCTCATGTTAGGTTCCCAGAAAACCATTATCCATATTTTCATATACATAATCCTTTGCAGATTGGCTTATTTAGCACCACGAATTATACCATCTTGTTGCGCTGGTAAATATCCAAAGTGTACTATAACTGCTATTATGGCATAGTTAACACCACCAAATATTTCTACTGGTAGCAAATACTCCAGCTTGACCGAACCAGTTTTAAAATAATTTGCATTTTAATTATTTTTCATTTTCAAGATACTGGGTTCTAACATTTTGAACTCGTGGTTTAGATTCACCCTGCTTGGAAAGATACCATTTGCCAGATCGTACATAATGCCAAGATAGCACTTTTAAAATCAGTTACAATAATTATTCTGTTTTGGAAAAATTAATAATCACTAATTCTAAACTCCTGTTGTCTAAGTGAGCTTACTATTTGAAAATTGTCAACTTTGAGTAACACACTTTGAGTTATTTATTTCATATACTTTTTAATTTGGCATAAAATTGGCATAATTCACTTCATGTTTGTCAATTTCACGCAATTCTACATACTTAGAAATGCTTTGTTGCAAAGGAATGAATGATTTTATGCCAAATCTGTCAACCATTATGTTTATTTTTTCAGTTTTTATTAATATCTTCTAAAGAAATTCAATCAATGGGTATCAAATTGTAAGCTAGGTATCAAACTGAAAGCTAAGTAAAGGGTCCTACTTCCGAGGGTGGAGGGGGGGGCTGCACCCCCCCTGGCTACGCCCCTGGCTTAAACCAAATTGGCCTATTAAGGGAAAGCTGAAGTGTGCAGGAACAAGGTTCTGTCCTCTCGTACAGCCATCAATCTAATGGTCTAGCATTTTGAGTGATTTTCTCTATATGTAATGTGAATAAGTGCTATAACCCCTTAAAATGTCCTCTGTCCTAGTCAGATAGTCAATGTATACTTTACTGCAACCGATTAAGCCAAATGAAACCAACTTACTTTTATGTAGAAGAACAGAACAGAAAACCTCGGATCACTGTCCGGTTTAAGCCCTCCCAAGGCTCCAGCTCATTGGGAGTTTGTCAAATATTCCATTACCATAGTTCATCCCTGACTTTACTTCCCATCCTCCTAGCCACCACCCAGTTATGTACATGTGGACACCTTGCAGAGTTTCCCTAAATTTTCATAAGTTTTGGTGAATTTGGCCATTTACATTTCTTAAAAAATCTTATTTGTAACATTGAAAAAAAAAAAAAAATGAAATGAAAAGCCTGAAATGAATGTAAATTAAAGTATGCATATAGGATACAAGGCACATTACATTCAGAAAACGTTAATACTATGAAATTATGAAAAAACTTTTTGAGCATTTTCCCTTGCTTTTAGGAATGGGAATAATTTATTACTCCAAAATTACATAGAAAGTACATGTAGCTGGATAGATTGTGGGTAATCGAGCCCCTCTCTTTTATAGGATCTGGGGATACAGCCCCTGTTGCTTTACCTTAAATCCAACCCTGTATATAAACATACATATTTATACCTTTGGGGGGCTGAAGCCCCTAACGCTCCCCCAGGGTAGGTGCCTGATTTTACAAGTTGCTCTCTTGCAGAATAACAGGGAAAAATATCTATTTTAAAAATAGTTGAGAACAAAATTTACTGTAGTGACAAATTAATTCAGATGCTTTTGCAACACATAAAATTTTAAGCTTCAAAAATAATTTTATGGCTTTAGTCTAATAAATAAATAAAGTAAAATAAAACATTTTGCATTTCCCACTGACCTATGATGCCCAGATTCAGCACTGCTTTGACGAGAGTGAGCTAAACTACCGTAGCCAGACGCTTTTGAATGTTGACTTGTACAACTAGAATTCCGAGAATGCCCTCGTTCAAACTCAGGAGCATGTTCAGTGTCTTTTCCTTTCTCATCACCTGCACCTCCAACTGCTGAAGAATCTATGTAAAATAAAGGATTAGTGACTTTAAAAAAAAAAAGATACAAATAATATAAATGTAATGTCACAAGATGAAGGTGCATGAGGAAAATATTGTTATGTACAGGTGTATGTCTATATTGCTTATTTTATAGTCTCAATAGTCTAAACTAACTCTGACTTAATGAAAATTTCTAAAAAATGAAGGCTGACAGTAAAATTGATTTATAAGTTCATTGCTTGTAATCTATTCATTTAGAAGCATCACAAAAAGTTACACTTTAATTATTAAAAGTACATATCAATAACTGCATTAAATGTTTTACTTAAAAAAAGTGTGCACCTCCCCTTTTGGTCCCAATTGACTTAATAGCTTATCTACAGAGCCGTTTTGCATATGTGTGTTTGTATTTAACTCTCTTATCTGAAAAACTATTAGCCCTTGATTGTTGAAATTTCATATATGAGATTGTTGTAACATCTAGTTGTGCATCTCAATTTTTGGTTCCCATCTACTGGAGAGTTTATTTACTGAAGAACCCAAAAGAATTTCAATACATTAATGTCTATGAGCACCTTCAATATATTACATCTGTAGTCAGTCATTGTTTGGTCCATGCCCAAAATCTCTCCATTTGTTGTCGACCTTGGTGAGTCCTGCAGAAATATCGTCAAGTTAAGCACGAAAAATAATTTCGTATAACTCTAAATGTTTTAACCGTAGAATGTTGAAATTTTGTATTTAGAACTATTGTAACATCTAACTGTGCATCTCTTTTTTGACTCCAATCTCCTGGGTAATTTATTTACAGGGTCACCCAAATGACTTCAAATACATTAAGGTGTATGGATACATTCAATTCATTAAAAGTCTGTGGTCAATGACTACTTTGGCTATCCCCCAAATCTCACAAACTATTTCAAGCTTGTTGGATTTTGGCAAAATATCGCCAAATTAAGTGACAGAAGCAAATCTTTCAAATTGAACCCAGCTTGGTGATATCTATTTATTTATTTGCCAGGAGAGGACAGCTTGCGTCACTGAATGTGTCACTTAGAGCTACATATACGTCCTTCCCGGAATTTCCCGTGCAATTAAGTCATGTGTTTCCCACATCAGATTTTTTAAATGAAGTATAATACATTGTAGTATACTTCATTTAAAATAAAAGAGTATGCAGAGTTACTAAATTTAGATTTTATTTTATGCATTTGGTGAACAGAGACAGCTACAACAATACTTGCAAAATTTTTTGAGTGCTCTTGTAAAGAAATATTTATGCTATTTGCATGAATTTTAGCCTATGTTAATCAGGAATAGTGCAGCTTTCTGTTAGTGAAAAAGATTTAGAATGGGTTCCGTAGCTACAGAGATACCCATAGAGCATAATGTATTAGATTTATTTTGAGTGTCCCTGTAAAAGAACTATTTACGCTACATGCATGAATTTCAGCCTACAATACTCAGGAATAGGTAGCTTTCTATCAGTGAAAAAAATTTTGGAATCAATTTAGTAGTTACAGATAGAGCATAATGTAATTCTTATGAGTATCCCTGTAAAAGAACTGTTTGTGATATATGCATAAAAGGTAGCCTATAATACTCAGGGCCCCACCAGTGGCTGAGAGGTTCTGCTCTCGAAACTGGAAGGTAAGAGGTGCCAGGTTCAAACTCCGGTTGCACTTGTCGACCTAGCCATTCGGAGTTTTCCTGTGATTTTTTCCGAAACCTTGCGTAAATACAGGCTAGGATCCCTTAGAAAGTCCCCCACAAAAGGCATTCCCCATATAGGCCTAAGACCCTAATGCATTTAATCGGCCTTAATCCACAAACAAACAGTAATACTCAGGAATAGTATAACTTTCAATCAGTTAAAAAAGTTCTAGAATCGGTTCAGTAACTACAAAATGCCCATAGAGTGTAATGTATTAGAATTATTTTGAGTGTCTTTGTAAAAAAATTATGTATGCTATATGCATGAAAGGTTGCCTTTATGTTAATCTAGAATAAGTTATTTTTATTCCAAATTTTTAAATCCTTCAAATTTCTTTATCCAAATCTGTTCAGCCATTTTTGTGCGATCAGTCACAAATATCCAAACGCACACATTTATATCAAGGGTTCCCAAACTTTTTCTGCCGCGGCAACCTTGTGAGGCTAAAAGCAGTTTAGGGCAGCATTCTTGGGCTAAAAAAATTTGCAGTGGGTTACCTATGAATAGGAAGGTTTACAATAAAATAGTTGAGATGCATTTTTCATTATTTCTTTCATGTTTATAAGGTCTAACTATCAGGAAATTACTCTCTTTGGAAAGGACTATAGGATTTTGCCTTACGCCCCCTCTAATCCCAGGGAGTTCCTGTAAAAGAGGACACTGAATTCTCTCGAACTCGACTGAAATATTTTCTGTTTATCCACCTGGTAATCGGCTTGGCCAACTTTTTTTGTGGGATACCAGTTTAGATGAATTTTTTTTTATTATAATTCCCCCGGCACAGAACTTAGACTTTTCTTGATTATCTCCACGGCACCCCTGGCATATGCTCATGAAACCTTAGGGTGCTGTGGCACAGAGTTTGAGAAACTCTGATTTATATCATTGGAAATTTATGAACTTTATTCCAATGATATAAATCAGAAAGAAAAGTACACATTTGTACTTTTCTTTCTTATGCTTTTTAATTTGGTAAAAACTAACATATTTTCCATGCCATTTCATGTTTTTCAAATGCACGCAAATCTGCACATAGAATTTCTGCTTTATTTCAAAAGCATAAATCATTTTGTGCGGGCAAAACTTGACAAGTATGACCACCTAAAAATGGTTTTTTATTAATAGTTTAAAAAGTAATTAAAATTTCAAAATTCTGAGCTTCAGACGGGCATCATCGAAATCATATGCTCAAAATTTCAAAGCTTTGTGGGCTGTTGATTTATCTGGAGCACCAGTGTTTTCACTACAGCATGAGAATGCGAGAATCTCACATTTTTTTTCTCTTTCTCGCATTAAAGAATTATTCCTGCGCGAAATTTGCGCACCCTACAAATCGGTTTCTTTCTGCGCAAAATTCTCACATTTCGAAAGATTTGGACCCCCGTCTTTTTTAAAGTCGCGCATGCTTCCATTTTTCCATAAAGACGTGATATAAGCAAAATTCTCGCAGTTTCCTTTTTATTGCATGTAACTACGCTTGACTTACAGACTTGGAGGACCAATTACATGCTATAAAAATAACTAAAATTCATAAATACCCTGATTTTGGATGTTTACCCGAGGTATGAATAAGTACCCATTTATATATATACCTTATACCCACAGGGTATTTATCCAACTCACATCTATAGTGAGAAATTCTCCCCTATATTTTTAAAAATCTCACTCAGTTTTGGGGGAAGGCTGAGAAATTCTCACTCATTTTTTTCCCATACTGAAAACACTGAAAACATTCATTGTTATTATTATAGATAGATAGATTTGGGGTAAAATGCATAATTTCTGTAGTATTTCATGTTTTTCAAATGCAGGCGATTCTTCACTGAAGTAATAGCATTTCTGTTAGCTCAAAACATGAATCATTTTTTGGGGCAAAATCTGCCAAGCATGGCAACGTAAAAACATTTTTTAATTAATAATTAAAAGTATAGTTTTTAATTAATAATTAGAAAAACTATAAGTCCTATACACACCAAAATCAATACCGGTCTTGCAACGGTGGTTTATGACATAAAAATCCAATTTGAGCTCAATCGAATGCTCCGTTCAGGATCTATCGTGTTCACTCACATACACACAAACACACACACACACACACACACACATACATACATACATACATCTCGTAAAAATAGTATAAATGGATTCAGAAGCCCTCAAAACGTGTAAATACACCAAAATCTCGAAGTTAAATTTTTTTCGTGGTTACAATACTTTCCTTACATGGTACATGTTCTGAAAGTAAAAACTGTTAAAAGACATTGAACAATTGCAAAGTTTTAAAATATTAAATCAAATTTCAAATACTTTTGAAAAATCATTTAAAAAAAAAAAAAAAAAAAAGATATTCAATGTTTAAATTACTCAGTCAAAGAGCTAAGAAAGCACTTTTCCAGGATGAAAACCTGATCGATCATGATAACCATAAAGAGATATAGGAGAATTCAAACATTCCATCCATGGAAATATGTCTACTTAAAAAATCATCCCCTGAACCAATTCAAAATCTAGTAGCACACAAAAATTCCCTTCTTTGTTCTCTGGTTCTTCTGGCACATTTAAAGGCTCATAATTTATGTGTCTTCTTAGAGCTACATGTTATTTTCCATAAATAATGCAGCTTTAACAATAGAAGACAAAATTTCTATTTTTTTTTTTTTTTTTAATTTCTTCAGATTTCTGCATGTTTAACATACTTTCTGTACTGATGGAAGTATTTTCATTACATTTTCATACAATGTGAGTCATTTTTAAGATAAGTTGCATACTGTTAAAATAAACATATCTTTACAGTGCATGAATATTTTTATTCTTTAATAATAAGTACATTGATTTATATAATAAGAAAATAATAATGATGTGAATTGATCTGAAATTTGGATGATCTTTTATAACTGGCAGTTAGGAAAGAAGGGAGGGAGATCCAAACAATGTGCTGATAAATTACATTTGCATTTATCCCCATAGCATTTTTTATTAACTTAGCATGATGGACAATTTCATCATTTTAGAATTTTACTGATAGCTCATATAATAAAATGAAGAAATGGAATAATAATAATAAAGTTGTAATTTAAAGATATGCTAAATGAGAAAGTTGTTAACTAGAAAACAGTATTAAATGGAGAATTCACTTGGAAAACATCATTTAACAGTCTCCATGTTAAACAATGACAGTATTTTGTTAAAATAACAATTGTAAAAATTATCATTATTTTAAATTGATCATTCTATTTAAATTAAGGATGATTAGTTCATATTTAGGAGACATTTATAAGATTCAAACAACAAAAAATGCATTCAAAATGTTTTGGAACCTTTTAACTAATACAACAACTGTAGCTAAAATAGAATGAAACCTCCAAGTTGGACAGTCCACTTTGGTTCAACACTGACCAACTGGCATCAAGTCAGAAAATTTTTTGGGGAATGAAACATGCTCATAACATTTACATAGACCTCCACAAGTTGGATACCTCTGTAAATCAGACACTTTTCATGGGAATTGTAAGTGTCCAACTTTCAGAAGTTTCACTGCATTTTAAGCTGTAAAAACTCCCATGAAACACAAATAAGCATACATTTTAGCAAGATAATACAGACAGTAACAAAAGCTTAAAAGAAGCAGGAAATTTCTTGCAAGGAGTGCTTTAGCAAATAATGAATATGTTTAGAGATCATTGGTATACACAAAACGGATAATTAGATATAATCCCCTCCTCTCACCCTCATGAACTCAGGTTGAATCTTCTGGCTCTCCTCTTAGCATACACTGCCAGACGCTGATGGGAAATTATTGACTATGCATTTTTACAAGAATTAGAGTGAATAGGTTAGTTAATTTAGTTAATACAATGGTATTTACACATAATTATGCATGATTTTTTTTTCTTAGAGTATAAGAACACTATGATGCTTTAATACAAATTTTTTTGTGAAAGTTTCTTAACACACATAAGTTCACATATGAAGTACCAATTCAGACAGTTATCTTCAATTTTATGTACATAAAATCTTGTTAACCCATAATAACCTAATGTTGCATTAATGTAACATCATTATTGTTATCATAATACTCATTAAAGTAAATAAAAAACTTTGTAAAAAACACACATAAGATGTTATAGGTAAGAAGATACGTACATTTCAGCCAAAAATTGTTTTGGCCTTCAACAGTCCAAGCCCTTCGTCACAAGGAACACAGGGAACTGATTAAGGCCAAAACAGTTTTTGGCCGAAACGTACGTATCTTCTTACCTATAACATCTTATGTGTGTTTTTTATTTACTTTATCGTTTAACACCAGTAATTTGAGTGTTTTTTCCGTCATAATACTCATTGTTGGCGCGATTTGTTTTTGGCCATCTGTTGGCACCTTGCCAATCTCAGTGTGCATTAGAATCTTGTAAGCATTGGTTGTTCCTAAACTCGTTAGGAGTTCACTCTGAGTTAAACTAAAATTATTTCGTAGAATTTTTACAGTCCATTTAATAGAACAAATAAAAAGTAATATTTACTCGAAACATTTCGGTTGATCAATGTGTGGTAAAGTTACCCAGAGCTTTGTTGATCTGTGAATTATTTTTTTAAAAAAGGAGCTCACAGCATTGAATCAAAGATGCGGTGGATTTAAGGCCCAAATTTCAAAAGATTCGAAAATTAGCGACAATGGATGGAGTATCCAGAATTGAGTTGCACAACTTCTCAGACTCTGCAAGGGAAGAATACGGAGCAGTGACATACCTCCATTGTCAAAATAGCAAGGGAGAAATTAAAGTGAGCCTTCTGTGTAGCAAAACGAAAGTAGCACCAGTAAAGGAAATTACAATCCCATGCTTAGAACTTTGTGGTGCTGTCCCCTTCTAGCAAAACTCGTAAAAAAGGTCGCTGATGCTCTCAAGATTAACACTAATGAAGTATTTCTTTATGCTGACTCAAAAATCTTATTGGCTTGGATTGCTAAGTTACTCTCTCAATTAAAAATAAAGTTTCAAGCTATGCAGAAATTAGAAATAACAGAATTTTAGCATGGCAATCAAAACAACATATTTTGAAACTGGTACAGTATTAATGTGAAAATACTTTATACAATTACCTATGTTACTAGATATTTTTTCCTTCTAAGAAAAATAATATAATAGGTACTCTTTTTAAACAGAATGTTTAAAGTATTTACAGTTTAGTAAAAACTCAATATTTTGATGTTAATTGGAAGATGCATTTTGCTGGAGCCATCTATTATTGAATTTTGTTGTAAATTCTGTACTAAAAATTTTTCAGGAAAAAAAAAGAAAACAAAACAAATAATCTGCAGCATATAATAAGCATCTTAAAATTTTAAAGCTTTTTTTTTACAGATAATCAGCAGATTATAGGCCGGAAAATACGGTACTTTGTAAAATAACATACAAATAAAAAATAGCGCTGAGCACATTTGAGGTAGTACAAAAAAGTCTACCTTTTCTCAGCAGCAAAAAAAACTCCACCATCCACATAATCATATGCCTATGTGGATGGTGAAAGCTTTCTAAGGCTGAAGAAGTGTAGACTTTTTGTACTAGTTTAAACTATCGTACTATTCTATTTTTTATTTATGTGTATTTAATTTAAGATCTTGTTAAGTTATGGCAATTCGTTCTTTCACATCTAGGATTTATTATTGAAATATGCAAAGTAACAAATAAAATAACTCAAATAAGAAAACAAGTGAAAAAAGTGAAATAAATACAACTTAAAAATAGGGGTAGCTAAAACCAAACAAACAACATGCCAATGATAGCAGCAGTGCAAGCAGCAGTAGCAGCGATGACTTAAAGACTATAACAGACCTGATAGTAAATTTGGACGTGGTAGACTGCCAAAGCCACTGCTACCACTGGCTAGACTGTCACCACTATAGTCATCACCTTTTTTGTCGACTGGCAGTTGGATTTGTGGATTTTCTCCCAGAGACACTGGTGTTCGAGATGGAGGTCTAAAAGAATGAGACATTTTAGAATTCTAAAAACAATTATATAATGATGTAAGAATGATAAATACAAATTAGAATGAACAGAAAATAAACTAGGTAATATATATGAAACGTATTAGAATTTTTATTATGCTCTTAACTATAAAAACTCTTGACTATTTAGTTTTTGGCAGTCTTTTAACTCCTTTCCTAAGATATGCCAATCAAAATCAGTTTACCAGTAAGAATATTTTACCACTGAATTCCCCAACAGCAAGTTGTGGAAAGCATGGTATAAAACCAGGGATAGCCGCCCAAGAAAAATTAGTTCAGATGCTAAAAACCAAAATGGGATTTTCTTTTTAAAAGTGAGTTTGGTATGTCATTTTGTTAATCTCATTGAGAGTTATTTGATGATAAAAGAATTTTAGCCTAAAAGGACTTTTTCTGCCTCACAAACTATGTTGAAAAACAAATTGTTTTAAACTCTACAGCTCCAGAAAAATATTTTTTTTTGTGCGATTTCTTGAAAACTTGCTGAATGTGAAAAAAACATCTTTTGTTTGCTACCTTCTCTTTTTTTCTGGCATTTTTAACCCTCCAAGTGGCTGAGACGTAAAATCCCATCAACTTCGTCCCAGTTTTCACTGCAATGCATCTATAACTTAAATTATTTATAACAGTCAGGTATCTTAAAATATGTTCCGATATTAAGTAATTTAGGAACTTGTTTTTTAATAATTACAAATCTTCCGAACAAAACTTTATTTTTTGTATAATTTTAAAGCTACCTGAAAATTTTACCGTAAAAGCAACTTTACATTATTTGCCCATTTCCAGGACGCTCAGAGGGTTAAGTTACTGAAAGGATCCACACTGCAGCATTCATATTATGTACATTTTTATTAGCTGTTCTATATGTGAAAAATATTGTGATGATGATAAATGAAGTATCAAAAATGTAGTTGTGGCACTTTATGACAGAAATACATAATCATTCTTCCTGAACTTATTAAATTTTATTAAGTACTTAATAAAATTTAATAAGTTCAGGAAGAATGATTATGTATTTCTGTCATAAAGTGCCACAACTACATTTTTCATACTTCATTTATCATCATCACAATATTTTTCACATATAGAACAGTTAATAAAAATGTAAGGTTACAAAGCCTGTAGTGAAATGTGTATATTTTATTTCATATGACCAACATAGCCAACACACATTAGGTTATTTTTTGACATAGTACCCATGTCACAGCTTAGGCATTTGACACATCTAAACAGCACCCTAATAATGTCTTACTTCTAAGTTGCTACTTTCAGTAGAAATATAGTAAGGAAAATTAGCAAATGGGAATTGTATAATAGTTTCTATTATTAACACTAAACTTCACTTTACTTTTTTTCTGTGGGAGGGGGGGGGGGGGGATATTAGCAAGAATAGTCAACAAGCAAATATGAAAGTGAAAAGTTGTATGTAAAAAAATTAAGAAAACATTTTTATTTAAAGATCACATATCAGCAGTTACTAGCCTCACCTAAAATGACAGGTTGCAAATAAGGTTAAAATAATGTTTTAAACTGTCACAGAATCCTTTTTTGTTTTATAATATTGAGTTGTGTGATAAATCATTAATATGGAGAATTTTAGCTTAATTAGAGATTGGGAAGTTAGTGAAAAATGGACTTCACACTGGTCCTTATAGCAATTTATGAGCAGTAACAAAATTTAGGAGATACTTCTCTTTTGTTTAGCATTGAAAGCAGTCAACAATATACATATTTTACAAGTACACAGACTATAGTGCATTGGCTCTAAACCAATGTGTTGTGACCTATAAGGGGTCACCATAGCTTGTTTAGCGTGTCGCTGGTTATACAAATTTGACCCATATGTACAGAGCAGAAATTAAATAAAAGAGTTTAAAGAAAAGGAAGATGTATGTTTGCTCAAAATTTACAACTCAGTAAGACTTCTGAGAATGTCAAAATGATGCTTTTTTGAATAGGTTGCCATTTTAAACTCAGAATTAGTTAAAATTAATAAAGGTTACCTACTGTTACAATTTGGTGACTTATTTTCTTTTTTTGGGTGTTAGTTTTTCAACTTCGTGTACATGAACACACAGAAAAGGAAATAAACAATGCCTCAGTGGTAAAATGCAAGACAAACAACATTTATTTCACCCAGAAAAATGAAATATACAGGAAAGAAAATGTGCCAAAGGGCAATTCTTTTAATGGAAAACTATTTTATGAAGCAGCATATCACATGAGAAGAATATTAAGCTATGGTGTGATGGAGCTGGCCTTACTGGTGGGTAGTACAAACTATTATATTGCAAATATTAATATGAAAAGGTGAGAAAAATGCCAGCATTTCATATATTTCATCTAAAATTTTAATTACGCAGAGGGAATTTTTTACAGAATAATAAAATGATACATTAACTTTTCGATACATTAATGAAAGTTCTATTTTTACTCAATTCATATTTATTCCTTCAATACCTAGTTTAAAAAAAAAAAAAAAACAACAAACATTTTTTTATATATGTTTGTTTCACAATGAAGAAAGAAAGTTTTGAAACTGCAGTCAGGTACAAAGCAGGAACCAGCTATATGAAATCAAGGATATAAAAATTAATTTTTTTATGGCCCTGAATCCTTATAACTTATTTAAACAAAGAAAAAAAAAAACTGAAAATCTTTTACATTTTAAATACGTACTGAAGTTCTATATATTGAAAGTATATCATATTCCATGGGTCGTCGCTATTTTTCTTCCCAATTCTTTACGTTGGAAAGTGTATCATTAGTCATGAATGTGCCTCGTTTTTCTTCCTTGGTCCATAAAACACCTCTTTGAAATCAAAATCTATGTTAAAATTGCCTACTAAACTATTTCACAATCTTTACCAAGCATATTCTAACTATGCTTCACCTTTATAAGTACTGTTTGGAATGTGCATATTAATTTATCAGTGTGTCGTGTTTATCTTTCTTAATTTATAAAAGATTTTTCAGAATTTAAACTTATATTAAAATCGCCTACTAGAACTGTTTCATAATCTTTATCAGGCATATTGTAACTATATTTCTTAGTAATAAACTGTAGCATTTGCTAGTTTCTCACCAAATAAGGAAGCTATCGCCACATTAGGTTCTGTTTGGGGGACATTTTTTTATTTTTTTATTTTATTACTCCTGTATGCTATCTGGCAACCTGATTGAAAAACAAAATAAAAACATGTCAATACAAATCGGTCCACTAAAATATGTTGACAGGAAAACCCAGCATGAACAAAATAAGTACTCTAGTGCTTAAAAAAAAATCTTATGTGGACAACACATGACTTCCTTGCACATCTTATTAAATGAAAATTTTTTTGGTCCACTTCATCTAAACTTATTTTGTTTCAAAGAGATAAAATATTGCAGTAATAATAAGGTTTAGCGATTTCTAGCCAAATATTTTGATATCGCCAAGCTGTGGTTCAATTTGAAAGATTTCCTTCTGATGGCTATTTCAGCAAAAGCTAACAAGCTTGAGATAATTTGCAAGATTTTGGAGATAGCCTAAGTAGTAATTGACCACAGACTTTCAATGAATTGAATATATCCATACACATTAATGTATTTTAAGTCATTTGGCTGTCCCTGTAAATAAACTACCCAGACGATTGCAATCAAAAAAGAGATGCACAGTTAGATGTTACAATAGTTCTAAATACAAAATTTCAAAATTCTATGTGTAAAAGTTTTAGAGTTATGCAAAATGAAATAATTTTTGGCAACAAATTTGGCAAAATTCACCAAGGTCGACATGGTGAGATTTTAGGCATGTATAAACAATGATTGACTATAGCCAAATTTGGCGATACTTCGCCAAAACTTGCCAAGGACAGTCACAAATGGCAATATTTTGGGCATGGACCAAATGATTGACTATCGCCAAATTTTGTGATATTTCAACAAAACTCGCTAACCTCGACAGCAAATGATAAGATTTTGGGCATGGACCAAACAATGACTCACTTATGCCAAATTTGAGAATATTTCGGCAAAGCTCTCCAAGGTCGACGACAAATGGTGAGATTTTGGGCATGGACCAGACAATGACTGACTACAGATGTAATATATAGAAGATGTCCATGACATTAATGTATTGAAATTCTTTTGGGTGGTCCTGTAAATAAACTCTCCAGTAGATTGGAACCAAAAATTGAGATGCACAACTAGATGTTACAACAATCTTATATATGAAATTTCCTAATAGTTTTTGAGATTTGAGAGTTAAATACATAGACACGCACACCAAAAGTCGCCAAGCTTGGCGAGTTTTGGCATAATTCTTGAAGGAGGCATGTAACCGTGGTCGGACCATTACCGAACTATATGGTAGGACGGTATTGTGCTAGAAATGGATGAATGTCCCTAAAATTGCCATTGATCGTAATGTGTATGAAATCTTTTGAGTGTTCCAGTAGCAGAACTATAAATTATAGACACTTTTTTTTATGACGAAATTCGTTTTGGAACCCTTAACAGCATATATCACTTCTGAGTCGTTTGAAACAGCCTAATACCTCAAAATACGCTTTTATGAATTTCAGCCCATGGAGCGTAATGTACTTAGAATCTTTTGGGCGGCCCTGTAGATAAACTATCCAGTCGAATGAGACTGAAAGAGGAGATTCAGAACTAGATGTTACAACAATGCTAAATATAAAGTTTAAACATTCTACGTCTAATAGTTTTGAGATATGCAAGTTTAATGAATTTCGGTCCATAGAGCATAATGTATTTCGAATTTTTTTGGTGGTCCTGTAGATAAACTGTCCATTCGATTGGGCGAGGTGCACAACTACATGTCACAACAATCTTAAATATAAAGTTTCAACATTCTATAACCAATAGTTTTTGAGACATGCGAGTTTGATTAATTTTGAGTGATAGAGCGTTATGTATTTCGAATCTTTTGGGCGGTCCTGTAGATAAACTAGCCAGTCGATTGGAACCAGAAGGGGAGGTGCACAAGTAGATGCTAACACAGTCCTAAATATAAAGTTTCAACATTCTACGAGCAATAGTTTTTGAGATATACGAGTTACATACATACAAATGTAAGTATAGATGGCATGGAAAAACTGGTCAAAATAGACTCGCAGACGCATTTTTATGAATGTGCATGCTAGCGTACAATGAGATGCATTGAAAAAAATTTTTTAATTAAATTTAGAGGTAGTCAAAATCGTTTTTTTTTCGTTTAAATTTGGCCCCTGAAATTTTTCGGGATCACATTACTTCCTTCTACTCCGTACAAGGAAGTAAAAAGGAAAAAAAGAAAGATAAATATTGCCAAATGCACGGATTATAAAACACTTTCCACCACAACTATATTTTAAAACCAAATTTGGCGATGTATTTTCCTTAAATCTGACGAGATTTTAGAGATAAGATAATCTTGTATTATCACTATAAATGCAATTTTATGAGACCCTGTAAAAAAGATTATATGGGGTATATGGGACTGTACATAAGGAAACATAAATTTTGCACATATCGATGTATATTTAAGCAGTTAGAACACTGGACAGGTGTACAACTTAACGGACAAATAAACTGAAATCATAAACACCTCTCAAACTTGTTGTTAAGTTAAAAATATAAATGTTCATATAACATAACAGTATTGGACGAACACAGCGAGCGATAAATTTATTTGTTTAAAGGTTAGCAGTCTAAAATTAAATTTCCACTCGCTAAAAAAATCAAAGTTTGCAATTTTGTTCCATGTAAATAAATTAACTCGTTATGGGTTCTTATGCATTAACGGATTTTCATCGGTCAGAGAAATTCCTCCCATTCCTGGGCAGATTGAACTTAACCGAATTAACCAATTTTCAAAATTCCCAAAGAAATCGCCATAGCTTGATATTATCACATTAGATATTTTTCAATTTATCGCTAAATAATGAAAATATCACCATGCTTTGTTCATTTCTCAAAGCATTTATTTGATACCCTTTTTGGCAATATATCACAAAAGTCGGCAACAATGGCTGCTTTTGGCACAACTTTTGAGGGAGGCACTTGATCGTCGTCAGATTATTAGCTAATTATATTGAAGGATAGTATTATATACTTTAAAATAGATGCCTGTCTCTAAACTGCCTTTGACCGTATTGTATTGGAAGTATTTTGAGTGCTTCTGTAGAAGAACTATTAACGATACAGACACTATTTTCGATTTTAAGCTTCATCTTTTGTATTCCTTAATAACATATACCAATTTTGTTTCATTTCAAATAGCAGAATATCTCTAAAACTAGAAGCCCGTAGTGAAGGCAGTTGCAATGGGCACTAGGAGAAAAAAAAAAAAAAAAAATTGTTTGACGAAAGCATGTCTACACTCAATATATTTAATCTTTTTCCACCTAAAAGAAATTATTTCATATTCAGTTTTTATGGCCTATACTCAAATCGAATTTCATGCTCTAGGAATGTGCAGAAACTTTTCGCATTCGAACGACTTTGTTTCACTGTGAACATTCCGAGGAAATCATTTATTAAAAAAATAAATAAATAAATACACTTATAAATCTGGGAAAAGCATATTAAGTGTGACATCAATATTGAGTGACTCTCACTTGAAATAGCTGATTTTGTCATGCAAATGATTCACTTTTTTGACTCTCGGAAATAAAACAGAGCTGAAAAGAGCAGAAAATCACTGAAAAATGAGGGAACAGGTGGATTTTAAGATTTTTAAAGGAGCACAGATTAATACAGCTATGCAGTATATATTTTTACACATAATTAGCACAGCAATTTATATATTTTTATACATAATTATGAAAATTTTTCAAGCGGATAGTACAAACGGTGTAGAAGTTATTAGGCTTTTTGTGATTAACTTTGTAAACTTTTTGCAGTAATAGCAGAAAGAAGTTTTATCTTGTAGTCAGGGATCAGCGTAGCTGTATAGTGGGATGATATGCTTTAAAGAATAACTTCCCATAGGGCACAATACATTGAGAATATTTCGAGTGTTCCTGTAGAAAAACTATAAATGCTACTCAGGCCATTTTCAATAGGGTATATGGTACTATAGATATGAATAAAATATATAAATTTCTGAGAAATCGATGCATATTTATGCGAGTTAGGGCACAGAAAATGGACAGACTGACAAACCGAAATCATAAACACTTTTCAATCTTGTTGGAAAGTGTTAAAAAGACAATTTTTTATTCAACAGTTTTGCATAAAATCTGTGCCCACTTTTCTGTGAATGTACATAAAAGTTGAAGCTACTTAGGCATTGATATAGACGTGATATCTATTTAGGGTGTAAAAAAAAACTTTTCCATATATATACAATGACAAACAATTACATTAGCATTATAGCTGAGGCTTTACTATGCCAAAAGCAGTGTCATGCAGACAGATTACAATGTGAATTTTTTGAGAACAGCACTTTACAGAAGATACAGAAATAATGCCTTTTACTCTATTAAAATATCTTTTACTGCATTAAAATAATCTAATGCAGTACAGTATAGCACAGTGCTCACAAATAGATGTGTGTATGTATGTACTGTGAAAAATACTTAACATGAAACTGAAGGGACGTAAATATTTTTTCGTGCTAAATGGATTCCATGTTAAAAGTTGTAAAAAAGAACAAAACTCACTAATATTTTCAGTGTCATCAAATTTATTTTGATTTCAAGTTAAATTACAAGCTATTTCTTTTTTCTCATCAAGCAGGCACTAGCTGATTAGGCTCGTCCACTACAACTGCCTGAATTTATTGTCATTTTATTATGGGGACACAGAGTGGGTAGCCAGCATTACCCCCTATGAAGGGATGGCCAAGTTAGCATCCATGCTCAAGCCGTGATTCGAACCCGGACCCAAAATGTGATAGTATGGTTCTTAAGCCACAACACCACCTGGACGGCTTTTTTTTTTTTTTTTTAAGTGTCTTTTGGAACACTATACAGTACACAAATGTTTGAGATCATCAGGGTTTGCGTTTACTCAGATTTTAGAATAATTTACCCAAATTTTGTTGACTGTGATGCAAAAAAATACACACATAGTGAATTTTGTATATGTGAAAACCCATATTTCTCAAGCTAATTGGCCTTTATGACCTACTTTTATTAGACTTCAGCGTGATCCCTGGAGGCCATCCATTGTTTTACTCATGTCTAATGACCATCTAAATAACTGTTCATATTTTTAATCATTTGCTGCATTTTTGAGGTAGAGGGTACCTGAACTGCATCATTGATTCATCATCAGGGGCGGCCCGACACAGAAACCAAGATAACCATTGCCTTATGTTTGAATTCACAAATTGAGAAAAACTTTCTTGAACATAAAAGGTACCTATTTTATGTTTGTAGGGGGGGGGGGGGTGCCATGTACCCTAGGGCCGCCCCTACTCATTGTTGTAATCTACAAAGGTGGAATCATTTGGATTATAAATGATCTTTAAAATTTCTTTGTGTGCCATAAAGAGCCCTGATGACGGCCACCGAGAGAAAAAAAATTATAGACAAAAAGGGGACTGTGAATGAATAGAAACCACTTTCCGGAAGTCAAACAATTGCATAAATAAATTCTACAGTGACTAGTAGCAAGCATGCCACTGAAGATCAAAAGCAAATTTTTTTTTCTTTCATGTCAAACGATTTTTGTGTTAAAAGAAACAAAATGTATTAAAATTGCATAGTATACTATCTGGACCGCTATACCATTTCGTGTTAAATGTATTTTACTGTATACATATATTTGTTTTATCTGCTTGTATTTGTTACTTAACAGATTAGTTTAATTACATGCATATTTTACCAGTTCCTCAACTGGTCATTTGTAGTTTGACTATTCATATTACAAAGCACACATTTAAAAAAAAAAAAAAACAATTTTAGAAAAAAGAAAACAACTTACGTTTTAAAACATGGATCACCAGCTAAAAGAAACATTTCTACACTAACATGAAGTTTAGAATTGTCTTGCCGAAGTTTTGAATCATACCCTTCCAGCAGGTAGCTGCGGTGTGCGAGACCAGCTCCAGCATATTCCGCAAGATTCAAATTGGCAAAACCTAGTTTCTCAAAAGAACGGCCTCCTCTAACTTCCTATAACAATAAATAAATAAATAAATATATACATATATCACATAAAACTCTGAAATGATCCTATTTTATGCCCTGCATCTTTTACCGGCATAGATCTTTGAATGCCTCCTGAGTAAAAGGCTAAGTCCCAACAGGCATCCAAAGTCTTTTGCTGGAAAGCAATACTACAACCAGAAGGGAATCTTTCTGCCATTCCAAAGACGGAAATAAACAGAGGAAACCACAAGAGGGGGGGGAGTGGAGAGTTAATGTCACTACCCTCCATACGCAACTTCTTGAGCTTCAGTGAAAAGACTTTCATTTTACCAAGCTCCTAAGTTTGAAGTTACGAAATGTTATTGACTTCACCACTAGTAAAAGTTGATGAGAGCCTAAAACCAGGACTGCATCCAAAATATGTCAGGTTTATGTTCCTTTCAAAAATTCATCAAAAATGTCCCTTTCAATATCACATATCATTTAAGTTTCTTTCTGACAAATAATTATACATACAGAACCTAAAGAACCTAAGGAATACAGAACCTAAAGGCAAAATAATCTTAAAAAAACTAACTTAAAATTAATAAATTGATTATGCTACCAATTTTTAGACTTTTACAAAGCAATACGAATCATGACTTTTGAACAGCTTCAAAAAAGAAACCAATGATGTTAAACATTCAAAAAATTAATAAAGCTTCTTCACCAAATACATTATGTACTTACATTAACAGTAAATCTATAAGTGTCATGCAACTATCAGAAAAAAAAATTTAAGCATGAAAATTACCTTCAAATATAGGCCACAAAGTTATCTGCTTAAGGGAAATATTGCAAAATATCGTATGTTTAAGATTGTCCCCTAAATATTTCGTAATTGCTATAGGTTCAACATTTGTAATAGTGCATACTACAGCTTATAAAGAGACAGTCTAATTTTTTTAAGTCCCTGTCACAATTGGATTCTTTACAAAACTATTCAAAAGTTACATGGTTTCTTGAAAGAACAACCTTAATTATACATGTCATCCCTGTTACCCAGAAAATAATGAATTTATGATTTCAAAACAAGTCATTTAATGACTTACAAAAATATTAGATCTAAAATCTGTTCAATTATAACATAAAAAAAAACAGATCTGTCCCAAGAGTTTTCAAATTTTTTTAAATTAAAAGTACAGGGTTGCTTAAAAAAATGTTTCCATTTATATGATAGTACATAATTTTAATTTTCTATTGTTACATACTAAATATGGCCATTACACCTGCACTGGGAACCAAGGCGTACTTGATGAAGGAGAGAACTAGGTTCCTTTGATATTACAGGGTGTCTACCAAATTTCTGAAAGTCAATTTCCTGACTTTTGGGAGGTCCCGGGGAAAAAAAATTCCTGACCAATGCATTTTACTTTGGGAAATTGCACAATGCCCTCTCTCTTGTCTTTATATTTGCATGTTTTGTACAACTTCTTGAAATCAATTTTAACTGAAGTATACAGGATTAAGCTTTCATCCATTGAGAAACAGAAGTAGTCGCAATTTCTGATAGAATTAACTAACTGTTCTTGGAAAGACGGTCCTAAGCCATAAGTTACCAAGTAAGCTAATTTGTCTTTTACCCTCCCGTGAGCCCCCATTTTTCCCTCCTTATACAAACACATCACTTGATGCTTTCGCAGTTCGAAAAATGTGTTGCAGTTGCTTTCGGTTTCCAGTCTGACAATTAGAGAGAAAGGGTAAAAGAAAAGGACATGAAAAAAAAAAAAAAAAAAAATTATTCCTTAGGTGAATTTTCCAGAACCATTACCCAATTTCCCGATTTTTTCCAGACTTTCCGGACCCATTTTCCAGACTTTCCGAAGCGGTAGACACCCTGTATTATGTTTTTAAAATACATGTTTCTCCCATTTAAGTGGTAAATTGTTTTTGAACAACCCTGTATAAGTGTAATTTAAAAGTATAATTGTCAGTATAAGTATTGTTAAAAGGTACTTGAGGGTTACAGCAGCTACTTAATTTGGTTGACAAGAATAGAATTAAGCAAAAATTGCAGTTATACTAGGACTGCAAATGTCCATAGCAATGCAATTGTTTTTGTGAGATTTCAACTACACTATTTTGGCAACAGACCTCCGTTGCTTGACAGCTAACTATCAGTGCAAGCTATAACCACAAGTACTATATTAAACTGCTAAAAAACTGAAATGTAAAATTTTCCTCATTTTTCTTTTCTATAAAAATTCAGAAGCTTTGCGTTGTATAAAAAATGAACCCTCTCTTTTTGCATTCATATCCAATATTATACTAATTAATATTCAATAAATGATTTCTTTTTCGATTTATTAAATTTTGATTTTATTGCAATGTTTCTATAAAGTTAACTGTTTCCCTATAAAACTGGACTAGGAGATTTATAATAGTATAATTAATACCCAAAATTTGTTTCTCTAAATACTAATGTTTTAAATTTTTTCAAAATAAAATATAAGAGTACAATTTTATCATATCATAGCAATACTTATGTTCACACTTAATGGATTTTAATTTTTTCTAATCTCTTGGACATCAAAGGAGCGATTTCACAATTCAGGTAAAAAATCTACACTGTAAAGATTTTTGTCAGTAACAATTACGTACAGGGGGGGGTCAAAACAACACTGCTGAAAGGTTGGTACAGATTTTAAAGCTTTTACTTTTCTGATTTTATCAGGCATGCTTTCATGGACTTTGTGTTTCAATTTAAAATGTTGCTTCCCCTCTCTTTTTATTATATATTTTACTTTCTTTCCTACAGACCAATAATAAATTAAATATATTTAAACATAAGTTTACTTGACACTACTGGATTCTAACCAAACATATTTGATAATAATTTAAAGATAAGAATATTTCAATTAGACAAGATATGTTCATATATGATGCATTTAAAATTTATATACGGTTAGATAAGAAAATGAAAATTAAAAAAAAAAAAAAAAAAAAAAATTCTACAAGAATGTTGAGATCATATAAGAAATATATTTTCGCAGCAAGTATTTTGATAATTCTGTCACAAAGTGAGGCTTTTCTTCCACTTCCTTGACCTTCCTTCAAGTATTTTTTGAGTTTTTCTTACTCTATTTCTATATCTCTGACTTTCCAGGTCTGTACCAACTCTGTATTATGTCATACTCGTGTTATAATAAATTTTTTAACAGTTACCAACCACTTGTTACAGATTCATATTACAGATCTGTAACAAGTGGCTAATATCTGTTACAGTTCTTAGCCACTTGTTACAGATTTTGTATAGGTTGAAACATTTCTAACATTTCCACTCTCACAGAAGATTTATAGACAAAACACCTCAAATGACCTAAATACAAAATTTCAGGCTGGTGCTGCAGCCTAATAAGGAAAGCAAATTAACAAAAACAGAACATCAAGTACTGCTGATATTATTTAACATTGCCAAAGCTATAGCGCTGATCTCCACATAATTTCAAGAATTGAGACACTCATTATAAATACATTTTGTGAGTCAAGATTGTGTAAGGTTATTATGAAAATAATAATTAAAGTTGTTATGTTACAAAGACAAATAGAATGGGGAATCAAAATTTACTGAAAAAAAAAGCTACGCAATTTATAGAAGTCTCCTTAGTTTTGATAAATAAGATGTGTTCTTATTTTATCACCTGCAATAATTTTTTCGCTGCACCTTAAAAATGATCAACAAAATGCCTGTTTCATTTTCAATACATAAACTTAGTATACTGCTGATTAATGATGGGACTAGGGTTGTATGAAAATAAAAGTATTTTTGTTATAACAGGAAGTATTCATGCAATGTTACTACATAGCATATTTATGGTTTTTCTATTAAAAAAATAAACACCATAAAATCCTGAAAGTAACCCCTCTTTTGAATATAATCCCTCTCCCCTTTTCTCGTTAAAAGTGAAATCATTCCATTATCCTGAATATAACCATCCCTCCTTTGCCCCTATCCCATCTCAGCTAACATATGGTATTGCATGTACGTGGGTAAATCTAGCTTTTGTTTCCTGCTTCATTTCTTATCTTCATTCTGGGAGAAAACAAAATAGTTACTCTCTTGTGTAATAGTCAGTGTGCATGTTATTATTCAGTACCAAAAAATGTCTTCTCAGAGAAGCTATACAATTAAAAAAAAAGTTGGAATGGCATGTTCATTGCCATAATTCTTTCGTTAAAATATGGAACTCCACCATCCTATCTATTACTAAATTATAAGGGTTATTATTAATTCTTTTTTCAATAATTTAATTTATAATATATATTTTTAATAATTATTTTATTCTCATCATTCATCTTCTGTACTCTTAATACTAAATTTTTTTTTTTTTAAATCAAATCCCAAAATGAATCTGTTTTGCTTTTCAAAAAAGGGAACGTTACTTTCGGGATTTTATGGCAAATAAATAAAAAATAAAATCAAACTCCCCCTTTTGACAATTTGGTAGTTATGGGTGTAAAAAACGCCTTGAGATACTTAGTAATAACTTTTGAAAACAAACTTGCTTTTTGTATGGGTATATTGCCAGAGTAGGTATAACTTTGCACAACTCTTTTTTAAATCTCTCTTAAGAGCACAACTCTTAAGATGATTATTTACAAAATTTACTGTGCAAAATCTTATGCATGTATTTTAAATCTCACCTTTCTTATAGATATTTTGCATATACATGGCTCTAAGACACCAGTACTTGCATTAGCTGTCATTTTGCATCCAAACTGAAATTTCGTATCCCATTTTACACAGTTGTTCTTCACTTCTTGTCTGAAAATGAATGTGTTTATATTATAGAAGTAATCATAATTATATTTATGGATAATTATACATTAATTTATACAGGGAAACAAATAGTTCTAATCAAAGCATAAATTCGAATAAACTTTTATTTTTCATTAGTAAATTTATGCATGAAAATCATTATTAATAAAATGAAATATATAACAATGAGGGAATTTCTATTATTAATTATTATAGTAATTATATTTTTATGTCTATAAACCAGACCAGAACCAACAACTGGCAAAGCATCAGCATAGAAAAATCCTGAATTCATGGCATAAATGCCAAAATAACTTTTTTCAATGGTTTTTGCATTTTGTTTTGTTTATAATCTCTTCTTGTTATTCTTGGAACAAGCCATTTATTTAAAGCATTAGTGTAGTTAGAGGGAAATGAAAAATAATTATAAAATGTCATTATATAAGCGCATTTATTATCTTATTACTAGACGGTGCTTTTCGGCACATGTGCAGTTGACGTTTCTATTCCTAGAGAGGGGTCAACTTTTCTCATCAGCTTTTTGCCAACTAAGGCACGGATGCTTTTCCACTTAGGCACACTAGGCACATGCCTAGGGTCCAAAATATGGATGAAAAATAGGGATGGATGCAAGACAAGAGAGAGATTTACAGCTTTTTATTTTGCGAGATGAGGCAAACAATTTTAACATTACAATATAGGGATTTCGCGAGACGAGACAAAACTTTTTGGCTGTTTTACAAGATGCAAGATGCCATCCATCCCTAATGAAAAAGATGTTAAAAATTGAAGATGGTAATAATTATGAAAAAGATGGAAAGACTCAAGATCAAAAATAAGTTAATGAAAAATCCCTTCAGAACTAAAACTGACAAGGTAAGAACTGATGGAGGGGTGCTCTGGAAATAGAGGGGAAGGAATGGAAAAAGTGCCTAGGGCACTGCGGAAGTTCAAAACAGCTCTGAACTAAAGTAGCCACAATTGGCAGATTGTTACTGCAAATGCTAGGTAAGCTATTTTTGTTTTGTTGTGGGGCATGGGTGCTGGGAGGGGGTGCACTTACACCCCTCTGAAGTTTAAAAAATATTTAATAAATGTGAAAATATAAGTAATTTAAATTTTTTATTTTTTAGCTTATTACATTTTTAAAAAGTCTGAATATTTGAATTCTACATGCAATTGTCACATTAAATTAGCTTTTTAGACCTGAGCTTGTGGTTTAATCTTTTCTACTATCGTATGTAAATTTATAATTCTGAGAGGTCGCTCACATATTTAATTTTGAGAGAGACTGCTCATATTCGATAATGTTGGCACATGCACTATGTGCCTCCCATTGATGAATGGTGCTCCCATAGTATAATGACCAATGCTTCCGGACATAGTAGTAGTGAATGCCGCATGGCAGGTGTCCGCCGCTTAGGAATTTAGGTTAAAGGGAAAAGTTTACAATTTCTCTTCAACATAAGAAAGGTAATTTTTCAGAGATTGAACTCATTTCAGAATTTTCAACTAATATAGTATTAGTTGAAAATTAATGGAAATTTGAGTCGTTTGACATGGTAATTTCAAATATAAAGTGAAGGCATCATTGCATCTGTTTTGAAACTTGGGCTACGTTTTAATATGTAGATCACCTATAAGCCAAGTGTGGTGTAGCATATTTAAGATAAACTCGCACATGGGGTATCTGCCAAGGAGGGTGAGGGGTCTTGCCTTGGACGGGGGACTTTTTAAGCGGTTCTAACATGTATTCATGTGACTCGGTACAAAAACAACCCAAAACTCCAGATAGTTAGATCAACAGCCATATGGTAGGCCAGAACCCTGGACCTCCAGACTTCAGCCACCTACTATTTTTCAGTGCTTTATGCACTGGGCCATAAGGGACCCCCTAAGTAAAAACTGCTATATACATCAATGCTAGGCAAAAAATATTAAGCCTCAATTTTTCTGGAAAAATTCGCCTGCTATAATTAAATATAAAACAATGTTAGTAAAATTGAATGTAATGTAAATAATTAATTATTAGTATACTTAAATTAAGATATTATTAATTAGGGTAAATTAATAGTTCATCATTTTGTGTTTTTTAACTTTAACAAAATATTATCACAATGTTTATTTCAAATATTGATGATAGATTTTCCAGTCAAGATTCTTCTCCTTTCAAATGACAAATAGTATGTCTGCTTGATCAGCAATTTTTTTTAATGAACCACAATGCCTCTATCATAGCATTGTGAAGGTGCAATAAATTCAGCACTTCACAGTATTCATGGATTGACTAAAATGCAACTTTTCTGTCAATTGCATTATTCTCTTTATTTATTTTTTTATTTGTAATATTAATTTCTACCGATATTTTTACCAGCTGTCTTGACAACAATCAATATTTCTTGATACTTACGTATTATCCCGGCGGTCATTTCTGCCAAACTATTTTTTCTTCAAATGTGCTGGCAAACTGTTGCCAATCGTATTCCAAACCATTAATAATTTCATGGGTCCGGCATTCATCTTGGCGAAAAATCACTTGTCTTGGCAAACCGCTGGGATAATACGTAAGTACCTATTTCTTAATCAGTGTTACCATAATTTGGAAATCTTCACATAGTGTGGATATTAGCTTTTTTGCTATTTTGTCTGCACGTGGTACCCATATAGGAGGAATAGATGGAGAGAGCATCGTACAGTATTTTCTGGAGAAATGTGAAGCTGAAATAACAGCTTTGCAGGGAAAGAAAATGTACAGATTTGGCTATTTATCCTCTTCTGTTTTGCAAAATCATACATTTTACCATGCTAGCAAAGAAGAGAAGGGAAATAATGAAATAGTTTTTGCAGCACTATTTTCATAGGTTCCATGAATTACATATTTGTAGCAGTTTAAGGTTACAAACGGTCCCTCCTCCTATTTCTCCTCTATGGTGGTACCAGATGAGTCGAGCGTTCCACAGTTTACAAATTTCCAATTCACTTTCTTTTATTTGCCTTTTCTGACCGACCAGTGGCTGAGCGTATTTGCGCTCTCAACTGGGAGACAGAAGGTGCCTGGTTCAAAACCAGGTCGTGTGTGCCGACCTAACCATTCTGTGCTGTCCGTGCTTTGCCTTTCTAAGTCAGTCCGTTTTAACATGGGTATCAAGCATGTTGATGGTGTTTGTCTGAGATGTTATAAAATTCAGAGTATGAAGGTTTGCTATGCTTTCTGTATATATTGCTCATGCACATGCCAGGGTGGCCACTCTTTCTCGGAGAAAAAATTCAAGGACATTTAAGGACTTTCAAGGATATCCTGAAATGCACAATGAGCATGCATATTTTTGAGATTTTTTTGTCACTATTTCTATTTTCTTATAACCTAATTTAATCTCATGGTTTCATGAACACACATATTGAAAATTCCTCAAAAACAGTTAATACTATATTAGGTAAGTTGGAGTGTTTAGGTTGATTAATTTTATTTTTTACCAACTATGCGAAAAATTCCAGAGCTGGGGATCGAACCCAGGACTGCCACTTAACATGCGGGTGCTCTACCACTGAGCTACTCTGGGACGATTTCCAGGTGAAATTTCTCGCATTAGAACCGTTGGCATTTATCATCTTCTTCTGCAAACCACAGAAGGAACAAATGAAACAATTAATTCGTGACAACTCTGTTAAGCCGTGGAAGTTATACATATTTTTAGAAAGTCTTTCTAAAAATATGTACACTTAATACTATTTTATAATTGTTGAAAGACAATGTAAATATGAGCAAGTACTGTTTTAAGCAAATATTTTGATTTTGGCAAACACCATATTTTGATACCAGATATTACTTGACACATTTTTGTATGTATTATTTGACTTAATATAAATTTTAAATGAGGAGGAAAGTATAACTGAAAGTGAATTTGCATGTTTATGTAAAAATGATATTTCTTCTTCAATTCCAAAATAGCAGCTTTCATAAGTAGGAACAAAACTCATGCATTTTAGATGGACATGACTTAAATTCTTATGGACATGACTTTAATTCTCTTTTCTTGACGAAAAAAAGAATTCCTGTAAAATTTAAATTGAAGGAGGGGAGGGAAAGGAAACACATGCCTTTAAATACTCGCACGGAAATATGTATTCCATTAATTTTAATGTAATAAAATAAAATCAAGAAATTCAAAACAAGAAAACTATTTACAAACAAATTTCAGGATAATAAAAATTTCAACTGCAATTATTCAACAATTGTGATTTTTCTTTTCCTCCAGGGTACGTGGTTTCATTACTGTAGGGGCTGGGAATAACCAATAACACAACAAAAATTCAGCAATTGGATGGTAAAATTGAAGGATATTCCAGATTTCCTTTCAAAATTCATGGACATTCCAGACATCCATTCAAAAATTTAAGCACATTCCAGGCCTTGAACTTTTTTTTTGTAAATTCAAGAACATTCCAGGTTTTCAAGGACGCGTGGCCACCCTGATGCATATGTGTGTGCGTATGTATATCTAGGGTGCACCCCCAGGAAAAAATCCTGCCAGCACCTTTGTTGTGAGGAGAGTTATAAATATATCTTCTTTTTGTCCCAACTGTGCAGTGCTTGGTAACATCAGGCCTTGTCCAAGGCAGGAAGTATTGGTCACTTTATTATGGAACCACCTAATAAGACTAATATTGCCTGCTATGACGGGACGCACCAAATGACACCTAAACCCATGCCTTGGATAAAACCCCGACCCATGGAGTGCTGTCGAAATATATGTCGGGTAATACACTTTTAATTGAAACTTTTATCCAAATTTATAAGCTTAAATAAATAAAATATGCAAAGTTCTTTTTTTTTTTTTTCGCCTATAAAGCAAAATAATAAAAAAAAGAACATAGGCTGATGAAATATTACTATTTCTAATTAATTGAATTACTTTTTTATTATTATTAGTTTTTACATAAAAATCACTATTACATAATTAAAAACTGACAAATCAATGGTGATTTCAGATTTAACTGGGTGGTTAAAAAATAAATATAGCCGTAGATTATATTTTTATGGCATGTAATATGTAATTATTTATAAAAAATCATTTATTGAGAGCCACATAAATTTACACATAATTACATGTATATCTACACACACACACATAATAATAATAAAATGTTATCTGATTAATAAAAACCTAAATTTTCTGAAACCTTTATAGAAAGAACCAGGCATGGGGGGCCCTTGGCTAGCGATTGAAAAGGGGGGGGGGCGTTTACTGGGAAATTTAGAGGGACTAGAATGTTAGAATACGTAATAAATGAAAATTGGTCTCAGATGCCTAAAAACCACATTTAATTATTTTATAGCTTTTGGGGCCTCTGACACTTCGGAGCCCCCTACAGCCGCTGCTTTCCTGGGGTCCTCCACTGCATAAAGACATAAGATTACTGAGAAATAAATAATACAATTACTCTGATATATATATATATATATATATAATTACTCTAATTATAAAGTAGTATATCCATTTTTGAGGGCCTCTCCAGGCCCCCCTTCAGGCGGGGCCCCTCGGCAATCGCTGACCTGGCCAGCCGGGGCCTGGAAAGAACTCTCCAAAAATTTGAATTTGCCAAATAATCAAACACACCAAAAACAGCAATTAGCAACAAAAACAAAAAGGTTATCATCTGTACCAATAATTTATCACTGCATGATTATCAGCCCATTATCAACCTAACCAGTTAGTTACTATAATAGTATAATCAGACCAAAGATAGCATACATTTAATAATTTAAAAAATTGCGACCTTTATGGTAGTAAGTCGTACCCTCTTATATCTGGCATTCATAAAAAAATAAATATTAGAAACACTAACTTACTTTTGCGACAACTCTGTGAATGTTCCGCCATCAATCAGCCTGATTTTAGCAAAGATAATTCCATTAACAAAGGTTACATCGGATAATTCTTGCAGTACTAAATCAACTTTAAACTTGTACTTCTTTTTCTTTAGCATAAAAGACATTTTCAGCAAACGTTTATACTAGTAAACACATTTTACATGCAAAGACTATTTCTATAAAAGAAATTCATACATTTAGAACAATAACTTTGAAATTAAATTATAAACATTTTTTCACATAATAAAGAATTTAATTGTTCAAGATTATAATAATATCTGGCAAAAATGAAAATTCTGAAAGTTGTTAAATTTTTAATAACTTTTAAAGGCAATTAAAGTTCAAATAATAATTTAAAATAACAGAAAATCTGTGATTTTTTTAAAATTAGGAAGCACAAAACATTAAAAACTTTTGTAATATCTAATAGCATTTGAACAAATTTAAGTTACCGACTTGCAGAAATGTCAAAGATACACGAAATTTAGATGACACACGGAAACAATGGCAATTCAAAGAGGAAAATCGTACGAAAATATCAATTACTTATTTTCCTCGTAGAAATGGAAAATTATGGTAATGGCTGTCAAACATCCAAATAATTGCGCTTTTAGAGAAATCATTCTCTGTCAATACTTTCAGAATGCAGATGAGCCACACCCATTTTTTTTAGCAAAATTTAGCTTTAAGTAAACATAAATTAAAACAGGCACACAAACATTAACAATAAATGTAAACTTTAGCAATGAACACGATATATCAGATCAACGGGAAGCTTTAAACAGAATCATTTTGAAATATGCCTACACATTTCAGCAATCTGAAGAACTGGTGAGGTGAACAATTGAACGAAATATTCTGATCTAAAATAAAGCTAATAAGTTCTAACACATATATTATTAAAGGCAGAGTAAACAAAAACTCCTCTGACTGAAAATTTAATAACTATCTTCCCCATTTCTACAAATTTCGAAATAAAACACACGCAGCTGATTACTGTACCATCATATATTTACATTCATCTTCTTCAGTGTAGCGTTTCCTAACACAAATGGAAAAAAAAAATAAATAAATAAATAAACAAACTTAAAACTGATAAGAAAATTCACTTTTTTCTTTTTCTTATCAATAAAAGAGAACATAAAATGGTTTCTAGAGCCGAAATTAACTAAAAAAGAAGAAGTATGAAATAAAACATGACATTATCAAGCCCGTAAATAAATGAAAAAGAAAAAGAAATAGTATTTTGCACCTAAAAGGTCATGAATACAACCTATATATTTTTAAAATAATTATTTATATACTTTTTTTGGACAATAAATTCACAAAACATTATGAAAATATCTTGCGGCTATTTTTAAGCATTGCGTAACATTCAACTCGCCCACGAAACTTGCAGTGAAACGACTGACAAGGCAGGCAACTCACCTCTGGGTCTGAGGCGCTTGTAAATGCGATTTGTAAAATGTTTTAATTTTTGTGAATTTTAGGAGTGATTTTGTTGAATTTGTACATATGTGTCCGTTCTCTGTGTTCAATTAAAAAATAAATTTATCAAAGGTTACACAAGAAGGCTCTCACCCACTTCGTAGTATGCTAAAATTTTATACAATTAATTGACGATTAATATACATAAATTTTATACAATGACTGCCGGTTACTATCACACTTCCCATCGTTTCGAAGAACTCCCAGCAAAGGAACAGCAAAGATTAGTTAAACTCTTTAAGCAACTTGATGTTACGAATGACGGTAAAATTACTGCTGAAGATTTAGCAGTAGCCTTTAAAAAAATGGGCATACCTTATCATTCCGATGGTTGCATCCAGGTAATTGTTTTTTCTTATAATAGATATATATCGTATTTTAACAAGCATCGACTTTTAAAACAAATCCACCCCCACTTTTTTTTCTTTGTGTGTACCACTCACACATCAATTTTAAGTGATTTTGCTTACTGTTTCGAAGAAATCTTCTACAAAGGTCTTACAGAAATTTGTTAGTTTGTGCTCATATAATATTTTTAGCTGTTAGATGATATATATTGAAATAATTTGTTTCTTCAAGTCAAAAACTTCATATTCCATATTCTTGTCGTAATTTATGATATTAATCAAGGAGGGCTTTGGACTGTAATTCCAAAGCCCTCTTTGATTAGGATCATAAACAATTTATAGTGCAGGCAGACCTAAGCTGATAGTGGAAGGAAAGCTATCGGCTGCAGTCGTAGCTAGGGGTTGGCCAGGCGGGCAGCTGCCAGGTGTGCAACCCTCAGAGGGTTTCATTTTGTTGACTTTTCTTTCTAGATAAAGTCTTGGGCAGGGGGCATGCTGCAGATGCAAAGCACCCGGGACAGGGGCTTAGTCTGAGGGGGCTATAGCCCCCTCCGAAATGGGACGCTTTACTTAGCTATGAATTGGATATTTAGTTTACAATTGAACTTAAAACTCACAATTTGATACCCCACCCCACCCCCGAAATAAAATCCTGGCTCCACTACTGACCTGGGCCCCGACTTCGGAGGGACCCCAATTCAAAAATAGTTTTATATTTTTTAAATTTCTTATATTTTATATCAGGTATGGGCAACCTTTTGAAAGTTGCGGGCCAAACTTTAGGATATTACTGAAGTCTCTGGCCAGGCCCGGACTGGCTCTTTTTGGGCCTTCGATTAAAGATTGAAAAGGTGCCCTTTATTGGGGAATTTAGAGGAAATAAGAGGACTTGCGTATTATCCCGACGGTCCGCCAAGACGAGCGATTTTTTGCCAAGAGAAATGCCGGGCATATGAAACTATTAATAGCTTTGAATACGATTGTCAACAGTTTGGTAACTCATTTGATGGAAAAATAGTTTGGCGGGAGTGACCGCTGGGATAATACGTGAGTACCGAAATGGAATATTAGAGTGTGTATTATTTGAAAACTAGGCTTATGTGCCTGAAAACCACATATAGCTTTTTTAATGCTGTAGGGGGCCCCTGTCTGTCGTAGACATGACAGGCAAATGAGGGCCCCCTCGCTCTGTGGGGATCTCCACTACGCCACTATGTAAAGGTGCAAAATTATTGGGAAATAAATGAAATTATTTTAATTATAAAGTAGTATAGCCAGTTCTTAGGGGCCCTCGGCAATCGCCGACCATCCGACCTGGCCAGTCGGGGCCTGCCACAGGCCATATAATTGGGATTTATATGGGGCTTTGAATGGTTTGTATGGGTTGTATATGTTTTGTGGGCTGGATCAAAGGCTTAGACAGGCCACATCTGACTTGTGTTGCGGGCCGGAGGTTGCCGATATGTGTTTTATATAATACAACCAGAAATTTCAGATTTCATTAAATTATGTTAGTTGAATGAAAGTATTGCTACTTGGCATCTTCAAAAGCTAAAACATTTTAAAAGAAGTCTTTTTCTACTGAGTTTATAGGGATCGCACTGAAGTCTGATAAAAGTGGGCCATAAAGGCTCATTAACTTAAAAAATATATGGGTTTTGCATATGCAAAACCCATTATGCGCGTATTTTTTGCTTCACAGTCAACAAAATTCAGGTAATTTATCAAAAATCTGTGTAAACGCAAACTCTGAGTTTAATAGGACTAAGAAATCCCATGTCACTTCTTTCTTTCACCTTTTGTCGAAGGAGGGAAAAGAATATCTGGACACCAGGGGAGGAGATGTACAGATTCACTGCACAATCCTCTTTCCTGCTAATTGGTATTATCAAGTCTGGGAATGAAGAATGACTCCCAGACTTCATTATTGGAGGTATGGCAGAGTCCGTGTCCAGTGTGAAGCGTGGAGCAGACATCGCTCATGAGGTCTCCCTTTCATTCTGATATAGGCATGGATTCACATTCACACATACTTCAAATATAAATAGTTTTTTGGGTATGTTGATCATATAAGCGTAAGTATGTGTGATTCACACACATTTCTATTACAGGTAAAAGTGACGTTTTTTAAATTTGAGGATCCCTCATCCAAAGGTGCGCCCCATCTAACTGCCCTATTTGTTGCTGACTTAGGCAGGCTCCGGGTACAGTGAATTACTTTTCAAACTCCTTTTCTTCATCAAAACCCTTTTCATAAAATTCTCAGATCGCTGTTTCAAAAAGTTGTTAAAAAAAACATTTCATGCTTGGATCTCAAAGTTTTATTGTTGTGTCTGCTGCCTGGTACAAATTGACTTCTGAACCGTGGCAAAAATTTAACCATTTGATGATTTGTTGTTTCATATTTGAGGTCCCATGGTTTCAGAAGAATTTTTCTTTTTCTCTTCCCCATCCCACTTCTTTAGAAAAAAATGTATAAATATATATAATAAATATATTTCCCAATTCAGAATTTTACAAGCTACTGGGCTGTGAAAGCTGTATTAATTACTAGCTGCCTCCAGCGACCAGCTGGTTTGCCATCTTAATAAATCTTGTTCGGAGAGAATCCTGGTCTAACCGGCTTCCATGGCACTGAAATCTTAGATTCTGAATGGAATTTAAAATTAAGATGGTTACAAACGAGGGCGGACCTGCAGTAAGTAGCACCACCTGCTAACATAAAAAAGCTCTCTTTATTATGCCGCTTTTGGCACCTTTACTTAGTTTTTGAGTTTGAAATGACACCTGTTCGAAGCCAGCACCCCGATGCGATGCTTACCTTGCTTACCGTGTTGGGCTGCCCTGGTTCAGAAATAAGATGGTTTAATGATAAAAACCTATAAAAATTTACAAATCATTTTTGTCCTATATTAATTCTGAAGAACTTCTAGATATATTGACCATTATCAAAAAACGGAAAGGAAAAAAAGAGTGAAAATCTGAAACACTTTCAGATTTTAAATATGCACTAAAGTGCCATATATTAAATCCATGCGTCTATTTTCTTCACTTATTCCATTAAGTTGCAAAGTCTATCATTATTCATTAGTGTGATTAAACAAAATTAAAATTGATATTTCTAACATTCTTTTTCTGGATGTAATACAATAGAAATAAAATGGGGGAGAAAAAGATGTGCAAAAAAATGCACAATTTGAACTGAAAGTAAGTTTCAAAAACTTATTTTTTGTTTGTTTGTGCAACATGTATTTCAGATTTGTGTGCTTGGCTGAAAGCCTGCTTATAAATCCACGTGAGAAGGAAAAAATCATTGAGGGTGTATTCTTTATCCAAGCGTAGCAGACGATGAAATGATTGTATTTATTAAGAACTGTGTATTCTATACGCTTGCGCCATCTGTTGACTGACCTGTAAAATAAAAACTCAATTGGATTCTTTTTTTAAATAAAAGATAGTTTTTTTTTATATTATAGGAACAGTGTTTTTTTTTTCGTGTGATAAAAAGTAGCCTATTTGTTAATCCAGGACTTTAACTGTCTTTATTCCAAATCTGTCAAACCGTTTCAGCGTGAAAGAGTAACAAACATACATATAATCCCTGACATTTATAATATTAGTAGGATTACTACATTTCAAAAGTAACGCAAGACTGAAAATATAGGACATTAAGCACAGCAAAATCTATTATGACTGCTCAAAAACCGTATTAGGCTTTTCAAATTTTTTTACTGTGCTCAATAATAAAACAGGTTTCAAGATCAAAATGCTGATCCCTGACTCACTGTATAGCCATTCTAGCATGGACGTACCTATAGCTTTCTCATGGGGGGGTCCATCGAGGGCGGCCATAAATGGGCCCCTTTTTGGCCGTCCTTCGACCAAAAAGAGGCCCCCTGGATTGGCTTCCTCTGAAATATTTTGAATGGGCCCCTTAAATTTTATAGGGGCAACTGCCCCCCCTCCTTAAAATTCAAGAAAATTCAGATATCACCCATTTAAAAATAGTATTTTCTACAATGGGAAGCATTTTGTCCCCCAATGTTACATGCCAATTTACGCCAGTGGCAACCCGGTCAACAGTTTCACAGGGGGCCCTAAACCAAACTACCTTTTTAGTTTTGTTTTATCTCACAGAATGAAAATTTCAAAGATTTCTTTAAATTATGCCTGACCATGGCACAGTGGTTATGTCATTGAAAATAATACACGGCCGATGTGTGAAGGTCCTGGGTCCGGGTCCCATCGCACGGCTGTCAATCTAACGGTCTGGAGTTTTGGTAAGTTTTTCTCCAGATGTAACGTGAATACCCGATACAACCCCTTAGAAAGTCCTCCTACCAAGAAACCCCTCATCCTTGGCAGATCGGCCAAGAGTAGCGTTGCCATAATCACACAAACAAACATCTTTAAATTATATAAGTAGATTGATAGTTTTATTATAACTCTGCATCGCTGAGAACTAAAACATTCTTTCTACGTACAGTGTTCTTTGACAGTAGGGTTGCCAGGTCGTCAAACCAAATAGCCGGACAGACCAGCCAGTTTGGCCGGACAGCCTACAATATTGAGGATTTTGTCTCAGTATTAATAGGTATGACAAAAAAAAAAAAAAAAATTGTATGTAAAATCAAGCTTTTTTGAATATTATCAATACCATGAATCTTGTTAAATTCTAATGAAATATAAATAACATTGAATGCAAAATCAGTTCAAGTACTTTATTACTAATCAGCCAAAGTTACCAAAGCCTAACAAAAGCCGAAGACCGTTAAGTTTGGCCAGACACGCAATCAGAAAGCCTATGTCCGGCTTTATCCGGACGCCTGGCAACGCTATTTGACAGTATACCACAGTTATATTCAAATGTCATTTATTTCATCTTTCACTGTGGAAAGAGAGAAATATCGAACTGGACTGCTCGCAGACGTAGCTTTAGTTACCACACTATCACATGGGGGGGGGTGACCCCAAACCAGGAGGGTGATTATATCCTACCCCACCACCACCACCGCACCCCGAAATTTCTAGACAGAATAGTCTGATTTTCCAAAATGTACTTACGTTTTTTTCACTCTAATAACTTTCTTGAACTACGATAAAATCGATTCATATTTTCTTTTAGCGAGCATTCACTGCGTTTACACTCAAAGAAAGAACTAGACTGAAAAAGTAAATGCGTATTCGCTTCAAAACTCTGTGGTATGGACTAACTATTGTGATCCTTTTCTCAGAATTGAAAAAGGAGGCATCTATGGAATAGATACAACTGACGAATTAGGCAATAAATCCTTTGTCTAGTGGGCAACAGTATGGGGCTATAAATTTCTTTCTCCTCCACCAGCTTCCAAACTTTCTAGTGTCTTGAAATTCGATAGCACTTGCATTGTCTGTGCGTGCTTTACAATAGTGTAAGATAGGAAGAAAGCTTTTTATGTTAGAGTTTCTATTCAATGCTTCTAGCTAACCAAAGACCACACCTTTTTTTTTCTCATTGATGTCTGAGAGTCGCAACTAAAAGTGAAAAATTATGTTTCTCTGGACATCTAATTTTCACCTATACTATGCTCTGAATAAATACTGCTCATCTATACGAATATATAAATACCTAATACTGACAAATTTAATTACATTTTTAGCTATGATGAGTTGCTGTTCAGGCCAAGGTGGTGTAGTTTTCTAACGAATTATTCTACCACACCTTGGGTCCGGGTTCGATACCCAGCAATAACTTGGGTATCTGTGATGTCCTTGTTAGGGGTAATGACGGTCACCCATTGAGTGCCCCTTCACAAACGGCTATAGCTTTTGGCGGACGCCAGCCAAGGCTTAATGTGCCAGTGTCGTGCCGTCAAAAAAATAAAAGAAAAGAAGAAAAGGATGAGTATATTTAAACAAAATTTATACCTCCTTCTCATTTAAAAAAAACCAGGTTTTAACAGAATTAAATGACATCGGACACTTGTAAAAATTCAGAATCTCTTTACAAACTGTAATGTATAAATCTTACAAGCTTATAAGGATTAAGAAACATTCAGAAAAAAAAATTGACATGCTTACAGTATTTTGTAATATGTGTTATAAGTGAATAACACTACAGCCAACTTTGCGGTGCAGTTTTTCTCTCCCTAAATGCTGTCCTGTGACATCTGGCTGGGTTATGGGGCAAAAATTTTGTTTTTTTTTTACAAAAATAGTTATTATTAGAAGTGTGTCACAAGGTATCATAGTCTCACAAGTAGATCAAACTGTTACCGTGTGCTTTTAGTTTTTAAGATATAGAAGTAATTAAAAACATTATTTATTAGCACTCGGGTGCTATTTCTTGCAAACACGGGATTTTGTCTACGCGGCACGCCATGGTCACTTTTCTGTTGAATTCATGTTATGTTTTCTGCAGAGTGATTTGATATTGCTAACGGAAACATGGACTATCCCTTCAGACAGGGGCGTAGCCAGAAATTTTTCATGGGGGGGGTTACGACTACTACAACTCATATATATGTATGCGTGTGTGTGATAATGTAGTGAAGAATATGCATTTTGTATGGCAAAAAATTTCTCATCGGAGGGAGGATGACCCCCTATACCATCCTTGGTTACGCCACTGACACGAACATATGTATACGTATTGCAAAATAAAAACTTTGTGAAAAAAACACACATAAAATGTAACTTCGTTACGATTGTTTCGACCAAAAATTCTTTCAGTCTTCATCAGAGAAAGACGTTCGTCTCGCGCAGTGGCATAGCCAGGATTTCATTTCGGGGGGAGGGGGCTGGGTATCAAATTTAAAGCTAAAGTTCAATTGTAAGCTAAATATCAAATTGTAAGCTAAGTAAATTGTCCCATTTCGGGGCAGGGGGCAGCAGCCCCCCTCTGGCTACGCCCCTGCGTCTCGGACTTTTTCTGATGCAGACCGAAAGAATTTTTTGGTCGAAACGATCGTAACTATTATAAGTTACATTTTATGTGTGTTTTTTTCACAAAGTTTTTATTTATTTTATCGTTTAACCCCAGTATTTTGAGTGTTTTTTACGTATAGGGAGAATGCTGTATTAATATATTAAAATATGTAGGAGTTCCGAAAAACAAGTCTTTAAAAAATATTACAGTCTTCTGAAGATTTAAATAAAAGATAAATTAATATATTTATTTATTATTAATTTATTACATGTCGAAGAAGCTCCTAAAAGCATTAACCAACTAACAATTTCTTAAATTTTTTTTCAATATGTGCATGGATGAAGAAACGTTTCAAAATATTTATAGATAAAGATACATTCTGTTTAAACAAAACAAAACAAAAAAAAATTTTAATCAAGCATTTTTGACAGTTTTAATGCCCTTTTAATCATATGGACTGGCCCTTTAAATCGCTCTGTTCAGGACGTTACTGAAGGAGGATGATTGTAAGACTGTTTTAGTAGGAGATTTTAACATAGAATTAAATTCCGATCCAGGATCCGATTTCATAACTGAAATGGATACTTTAGATTTTCCATTACTCACTAATCCAAAACATTTCACCACTGGGGGCGAAACAACAATGGATGCAGTTTTCAGCAACAAAATTATGTGAACAGGAGTCTATATGATCACTTATAGTTATCATTTTCCTCTATATGGTAGAATTGATTGAATAGATTTAAAAAAAACTCCGAAATTCTTCCAGCCGAGTGCGTATATAAAATCTGGAAGAATTTCAGATTTAAAAAAAAAATTTTATTGTCATTTGCCACACCGCTTGCAGTCATTTTATCCATGCTAATTAATTTAAGTTTAGATCTGCATTCGAATTTCTGTGACAGAATTTTATCTCAAAGGGAGACTTGAATCTACAACTCAAAGAAACAAAATATATTTATTTCTCATATTTCTAATTTTTTTCAAAATGAAGCATTGTCTCTTTTAAGAATTTTTTAAAAATATTTTCCAAGCTAAGAAGTTTACTTACACACAGGCCTATATCCCTCTTGTAGATAATTGGCCTTAATCCCACAACACATTCAACATTTAGTGAAACTTTTATAATTTAATACTTTTTTGCAAAAATTTGAATAATTAATATTTTTGTATTCCATTAAATTTAGTTTTTGAATTCAGCTTGGATCCCCCACCTCCCCCCACCCAACACTGAGTACCACTGCTTTATATGAAAGTTTCAGCTAGCCGTGAAACTAATTTCACATTAGAGAAGAAATTACAAAATGTAGAGCTACTTTCAAGTTGAAAATACACAGTGAAGAATAGCATGGTGCTCTTACAGGCACAGGGAGGAGGAAAGCAAACGGGACAGCCCAGTCCACTCCCATACCTTCAGGCCTTTAGCTCGACGCTCGTTTCTTGTCCATATTGTGAAAAAGCCCAAGATGACAAATCCCCCCTCGCACTCGTGGGTCAAGAAGATGGCATTGTACGTCGGTCAACCTTCTGATGTCAACAAACATCCGGCTTACGCGAAGCTTCTTGTATTTTTTTTTTTTTAATTACCCATTAATTTTGAGCGTGCAAAATTAATGCAATTGTTATAATTGAAATAAAATTGTCGAAATTCACAGGCAAAACTTTTTTTTAAATGTTATACTTAAATGAGGCACGAATGCAAAAAGGTGTTTGGCGAAAACTTTCATTTTGCATTGACTAAGGGGGGGGGGGGGGTTCAATCCCCATGAACCCCCCCCCCCCCTTATATACTGAAAATTTTCATATTTATGTATAAAAATACAGAGAGCAATCTGCGCTCCTTTAAAAATCCGAAAATCTACCCATTCCCTCATTTTTAAGAGATTTTTTTGCTATTTTCAGCTCCATCCGAGAATAATTTGCGTGACAAAATTAGCTGTTTCAAGTGAGAATGGTGTCATATTTGAAGTCACTGTCATCAAGCTTTAAATGGAAGTCAGTTTGTTTAAAATAATTTTTCCAGATAACATAGTTAAAATTAAAATAATTGATTAAAATAATAGGCCGAATATTTAAGTATTCGGCCAAATCGAATATTCGGTTTGTCTGCCGAATAGGCAGTGTACCGAATACCAACGAATATTCGGTGCATCCCTAGAAATAATGACTTTAACATTTTGTGTTTAACCCTCTAAGCGGCTGAGACATAAAATACTGTCAACTTCGTTCCAGTTTTTTTCTGCAATGCATCTATAACTTAATTTATTTATTGCAGTCAGGTGTCATAAAATATGTTCCGATATTAAAGCTTGTAAGTTATTTAGAAACTTGTTTTTTAATAATTACAAATCTTCCTATTTTTATTTTTTATATAATTTTAAAACTACATGAAAATTTTACCGTAAATACAACATTACAGTATTTGTCCATTTCCAGGATGCTCCCCTCAGGGTTAATATGGGGACATGAATTGACATTGTCCATGAACAGAAGAATTTTCTTCTTCATTCCTCTTACTTTTTCATCTAAATCTATTAGACAATTTAGTCAGGATTTCACTGTCCATCCTAGCAGATGTATTCACTTTCTATTCAACTTTTAGTTTATTCATATCGCCATTTTTAAAGCATCTTGGCTTCTTCGCTTTTCCTATGACAAGAGGTTTTATTGATTCTCCAGTCATATTGCAACAAAGCATAACTGTTGTTTTTTCTTCGATGCTTTACCTCCTAGCAGTTTTCATCTTTAAAGCAGAATGTTTTATTTGGTAAAATTACTGAACGACATTCTAGCAATTTTGAAAGTCCGGTTTCATCTATAAATATATTTAGTTTCATATCTGGCATACTGATTGTTGTAGTTGTTCGATTCTGTTTGCTAGTCCATTCTACAACAGTTATGTTGTAGAATGGACTAGCAAACAGCAACTGATTTGGCTTCTACAGTACAGCAGTGCACTGTATTGGCAACTGATTTGGCTTCTCCACAAAATGACTTAAAAGAAATAACATGTACGAAAATTTTTTCAACCAGCCATTTGATGGGCTTTGAAATCCGTTTGACCTAAATGCTCTGCCTCTTCCTTCACTTTTTCTTGAAGGAATACTCCGATAAATTATTTCCTCAAGTAGTACAAAACCAATCAAACACTGAAGAGTCAATGTTGGCTATTTACTGCAACTTAGTTGTTCTAGCATATTTGTCGCTGTTTGCATACCAGAGCTCCTTAATTTTACTTCTGTTTTGAACAAAGAACCAATTTTGTTTTCCCAACATTGAGCAATACCGTAGCTAGGAAAAAATTTGTGGCGGGGGTATTCAAGTTATGTTTCAATGTTGCATGTTTCTAATACCCTTTTACAAATAGTAATATATGTTCCTGAAAGTTTTCGGGAGGGCGGGGGGTGGGGGGGGGTGTTGGCGAACGGCTTTGAACAACAAAATGTTCAAAATTTCCGTACACTCACTTTTTCACCTTCAGCATAAACAATGATCTTGATTTTTTTCTTTTAAATGTTTTCTTTCAGACTACATGATAACAATATTAAATGCAGAATACTAAAGAGAACTAATAAAACACTGGAGCAATGGATGTGGTACACGTAACAATTGATGATGTGTTATTGATTGTTGAAGTCGTGCACTCAGATTTACTGAAGGAAGTACATCACACAGCTCCTTTTAATGTAAATAGTACATTTTATAATAGGTAGGTTTACAATTGGGATTCATCAATGGGATTCAACATTGGGATTTTACAATTGGGATTCATCAATGTAAAATAAGCAAAGCGCTATCATGCTGGTTGGTATTTCTCGACATAAAATAAAATAAGCACCATCGTACTGCTTAGGTCTTTTCGTACTAATTTAGAGAAAGCATCATTGCATTGTTTGGGATTCTTCGACAGTGTTTTTTCAATACCCTCTGGGACTCAAACGGTTAAAAAAGTAAAATTTACTTATTTTGGCACCAAATGTTATTGCCATGGACTTGATTGAGAAGGACCTCCATTGGCAATGGGATTCCTTCCCTGAAAACGAACCTAATGCCGATTCGGTCAACAGATGGTGCTGATGATTCATTGCTTTGCCCTTAAGTATAGTATTACTGCGACAGAAATTGCATTTTTTTAAATAGGTGAATTAATTTTTTTCTGAATTTGAGATGGCCAGTGTATGTTTTGCTCCTGGTTGCACTTCGGGTTATACAAGCGAAAGAAAGAGAAATGCTGCCTTTGAATTAAAAAGTCCTAGTTTATTCAAAGTTCCCAATGTAAGCCTTGTTTTCCGTGAGTAATAGAAAAAAAACCGTCCCATGTTCATCTATTTTAGAAACATGCATAAAAACTCTCAGGGATCGCGCTTACACCTGAAAAAAGTGGGTCACAAAGGCCTATTATCTTGAGAGATACGGGTTTTTGCATATGCAAAACCCATTATGTGCGTAATTTTTTGCATCACAGTCAAGAAAATTTGGGTAAATGACTCAGAAATCTGAGTAAATGCGAACCCTGCTCTTTAAATTTGTAAATTATTATAATACCATAAATGCATGTAAAATGTATTATTTTAATATCTATATAGCCTTTTATTGTTAAGTGGAATAGGTGTATTGGCATTGTTGCGTGCATTTTTTAGGACCGTGATGGTCAGGGAATTCTATCAATTGTGGTCGGTAAAAGTCAAGGAAACTGATTTCAAATTTTTTGTGGCAACCATGAAAAAACATTAATACTAAAATTCAAGTATTTATAAGTATCGATTCAACAAGTATTTATAAGCAACGATTTTTATATAACATTAGGTAGCTGTGTGTGGTGGGGAACGGAGGGGGGGGGGTTATTGTCCATGTTATTTTTTGAAAGGAAAAGAAAATCCTTCCAACTTTTTTTTCATATAAAAATATGTTATTTTAAAGATTGTATTGTCCAACACATTGAAATTTGTAATTATTTATTCGAACATGCATACCTCAATGCTGATTTTAAAAAATTTGTTTTGTTATACTATATTGCACAGTAGTAAGTAAAGTGAGGATTTCAATGAAATTGTTTACTAAAGAAATCATTGTAAATTAGTTCCTCTAATAAAATGGATGTAAATAAACAGCCTTTTTTTCTGAAAAGTTTCATTCTATAACAGATAAATGATCCACCAATATTATTTTATAGAAATCTAATTTTTAAAAATGCTGATAAACTTGAAATTAACAACTATTTTAATTGATTTTGTCCTTTTTGGATCCCCCTCCCCCCAGTAACCCAATAATTGAAAAGCTTTATTCAAATGAGTAATTGGCTAAAAAGACATGTAATAATTAATTTAGCTATATAATTAAACATTTCTGTCTAATTACATTATTTTCGGGCTTGCTATAAGAAATTTTTGAGCTTTAATTATATCTTCCAAAGTTGCTACTTATATGGTGAATTCTTAAAGAATAATAGTTTCTGCCACTTTCTAACCTTAAAATGGAATTTTTTGAAAGTAAACTTTTTAAATGAAATTTTTCAGTTTGTTGACAACATTTTTTTATTTCCATGAAAGTCAAATTTATAAATATTGCAATGCTGGAAAAACATTTTACGAGCTGTGGATGATAGTGTGTAGAACAAATAGTTCACTAACTTCATAAAATTTTTATATTTTAACAATTAATAGTGGAAAATAAAATTGTTTTCTCATAATATAAGTTCTAGACAATATGGCAAGCCAATCAGATAAAACATGTTTCAAATTTTTCATTTTTTATTGAATATTTTTATACGGGGGTAAAATGGGTCTAGTGAGTTTTGCTTTGTGTAGGAATAAATAATGCAGTAAGTTTTGTTAAAATTTAAACGGTGTTTCATTATTTATTTTCTTGAAATTAAATATTTAATTCTTATATTTAAACAATGTTAAAAAGAAGATTTCCTAGGCTATTTTTTGCTTCTAAACCAACGATATAATATTAAAGACATTTGTCAGAAGTTATTTTTTGGGCTGACACTGGCAGTTCTCGGACTCTCCAATAGTAGAAATGAGTTATTTATAGATAGTCACGTGCAGAGTAACACGAACGTCTGCAGAACCACATGTATTATTTATTATTATTATTTATTTTATTTTTATTTTGCTTCAGAGTGAGGATTCTCTAACATATTATACTAATGCCATGGGATATACTTACTAGTTTTTCTGCGGAATTATTTGCGACAGAATCGTTTGATTACTTTTCTATGGAAAAAAGGAATAGAAGGGTCATTCCGCGGTATTCATGTGTTACGTACGGGAGATTTCACAGCAAAATTTTAACATATGTGCACATTTTTCAATGTCAAAATATAAATGAGGAAGTTTGCAACTATTTTTAATGTTTTATATACCACCTCACCTAAATTCCTACGAAGATTCTTTTTGTTGGACCAAATAGTTTTATTTTTTAATTAATAAAGTTATGTTACGTACGGCACATCACAAGAAGTTGTTTTTAAAGTACCTTCAGCTGTTTGGATTTTACTCTGAATTTATGAGGTATTTTCACAAATACATTTAATGGGTAAATGAAGAAATATGCACATTTATTAATTAACTTTAAAATTGTTTATTAAAACTGCATCATTAATTAATGAAAGCTAATTACTTGTGTTACGTACGGGAATGTGATTTTAAGTAGCACTACTATCAGAAATTATGAGCTAAAATTAACACAGATGTTAATTTAATGAATTTATTAGCTCTATAAATGTATTCAAACTTAAGTTTAATTATATAATTAAAAATCTGGAGTGACTCAAACTCCACTCGACTTTCCGAACATTTACGATTAAGATCATTACCAAGCATTTAAATAAATTTTAATCGATGAATATTTCAAACATATATACCAAATTGAAACTCAATCGAATGCACCGTTTAAACGCTTGCGCACTTTCAAGAAGTTTCTCCCCATATGCCATTATGCCATAATATAAAAGAAATTTTTGTCGTAGCCCTGTAGAAAAACTATAAGTCCTATACACACCAAAATCAATACCGGTCTTAAGATGGTGATTTATAACATATATACCCAATTTCAGCTCAATCGAATGTACCGTTTAAACGCTAGCGCACTTTCAAGAATTTCCCCCCATAGGCCATAATGTAAAAGAAATCTTTGTCGTAGCCCTGTAGGAAAACTATAAGTCCTATACACACCAAAATCAATACCGGTCTTACGATGGTGGTTTATAACATATATACCCAATTTGAGCTCAATCGAATGTACCGTTTAAACGCTAGCGCACTTTCAAGAATTTCCCCCCATAGGCCATAATGTAAAAGAAATCTTTGTCGTAGCCCTGTAGAAAAACTATAAGTCCTATACACATCCAAATTAATATCGGTCTTAAGATAGCGGTTTATAACATATATACCCAATTTGAGCTCAATCGAATCTACCGTTTAAACGCTAGCGCACTTTCAAGAATTTCCCCCCATAGGCCATAATGTAAAAGAAATCTTTGTCGTAGCCCTGTAGAAAAACTATAAGTCCTATACACACCAAAATCAATACCGGTCTTGCGACGGTGGTTTATGACATATATATCCAATTTGAGCTCAATCGAATGCTCCGTTCAGGAGCTATCGTGTTCACTCACATACACACAAACACACACACACACACACACACACACACACACACACATACATACATCTCGTAAAAATAGCATAAATGGATTCAGAAGCCCTCAAAACGTGTAAAAACACCAAAATCTCGAAGTCGAATTTTTTCATGATTACAATACTTTCCTTACATGGTACATGTTCGGAAAGTAAAAATAATTAATGCTTTCTTAAATTTTAATTGCTATTATATAAATTAGGATTTTTCATATATAGCTCCATTTGAAAAAGTAAAACATTTAAAATTAAAATATATGTTTTATACTAGTTACAGAACATCTATGATGTTTTCAATTTCTTTCACTTCCTCCATTAGTACCGGAAAATGTCCCTAATTATTAATTCGACTTCATGTTTTTTTTCAAGCTTCATTAGTCTTTTTTTTTTTTTTTTTTTTAAGTATTTTATCCTTTTCTGAGATGTGTGGGCAGGAAAACATGTTTTTGCCTGAAGGTTTCATAAAAGATGCATGTTGATGACCTGATATCAAAGAAGCACCTTATTAAATCTTGTTTGTTAAAATCGACCACTTCCTTTTTCCAGATTTTTTGAAAATGCACCTAATCTTCGCATCTGAGCTTCCTTTCCCGCATTTACTACATTAAAAGATTTTATATTAATTTTCTTAGGAAGAACTTAAAATTTGTGAAAGCATTTATAACATGCTTTACAACTTTTCCTAAAATATGCGGTGTTACTAAAATTGACACTAGTTCTTCAGATATATCTTAATATTTCTTTCATTTTACATTTTTTTTTTTTTTTTTTTTTTTTTCCGAACATGTACCATGTAAGGAAAGTATTGTAATCATGAAAAAATTCGAATTCGAGATTTTGGTGTATTTACACGTTTTGAGGTCTTCTGAATTCATTCATGCTATTTTTACGAGATGTATGTATGTGTGTATGTGAGTGAACACGATAGCTCCTGAACGGGGCATTCGAGTGAGCTCAAATTGGGTATATATGTTATAAGCCACCGTCGCAAGACCGGTATTGATTTTGGTGTGTATAGGACTTACAGTTTTTCTACAGGGCTACGACAAAGATTTCTTTTACATTATGGCCTATGGGAGGAAATTCTTAAAAGTGCGCTAACGTTTAAACGATGCATTCGATTGAGCTCAAATTGCATTGGTATACATGTTATAAACCACCATTATAAGACCGGTATTGATTTTGATGTGCATAGGACTTATAGTTTTTCTACAGGGCTACGACAAAGATTTCTTTTACATTATGGCCTATGGGAGGAAATTCTTGAAAGTGCGCTAGCGTTTATAAACGGTACATTCGATTGAGCTCAAATTGGGTATACATGTTATAAACCACCATCGTAAGACCGGTATTGATTTGGGTGTGTATAGGACTTATAGTTTTTCTACAGGGCTACGACAAAGATTTCTTTTACATTATGGGCTATGGGGAGAAATTCTTGAAATTATGCTAGCGTTTAAACGGTGCATTCGATTGAGCTTCAATTTGGTGTATATGTTTGAATTATTCATCGATTAAAATTTATTTAAATGCTAAGTAATGATCTTAATCGTAAGTGTCCGGAAAGTCGAGTGGAGTCACTCCAGATTTTTTTTCTTAGTTGTTTGGACTTTTTCTTTTTTCCCAGTTTCAAACTTTCTATGCTGATCTGTTTTTTATGCATAGTTGACTTAACCAGCCATCGAGGTGTCTTATTTTTTATTTTCAGCTAATTGTTTTCTCAATCTTTCTGTAAGGGGACCTGAGTTCTCAAATAAGGATTTTTATAAATTTACATTTTTTTTTTAGCTAAATATATATTTAAATGCTATTATACAATAAATGATCACAGTTTCATCTTTGTTTTCTGATGAAAATCAACTGATTAGTTAAAATGTTTCAATATTTCAAGCAAGCTATCTTCATTAATGGTAGCTATAATTAAACCATATGTTTACTTGTATATTTTTCTGTACTTAGTGCAGCTAATTGTGCAGAAAACCTATAAACGTAGTCTAAAAATTAAAATTTTGCCAAGTTTTAAATCAAACTTATGCATTTTGTCCCGTATGCAACGCATTTTTATTTGTCATGCCCAGCTTCTAAATGAAAAGCTATAATGTTTTAATTGAATAATTTATAAAGCTAGTTCACTGGTTGAAGAGCGAAAAAAAAAAAATGTTCAGTTGTCATCAATATTATGAGTTAAAAAATAAAAAATAAGCTCAAAATTGTTTCGTACGGGACAAAAAGAAATTTATCATTGAAAGTTTGTAATAAAATATTATTTTATTATTTTTCTTTTTATTTCACACAATACTACTATTGAAGAGGTTTTATGAAACATAGGAACTTTGAAATAAAATAAAATATTTTTTGAGTAATAATTAAAAATATAATATCTCGTACGTAACACATTTTTCTGTATGACTGAAAACAAAATGCTCTAATTTTTGTTTGGTTAAAAATAAAGATTTTTTGTTGATAAACGTTAATATAAGAGACTTCAAGCTTTACAATGATGTATTGAACTTAATTTTTCATTTTAAATTTTTTTTTTCAAGCTTGTGAAGCCTAATACTGCGGAATGACATATATACAAACATTTTTACACTTTAACTAAAAGCATTGGATATTTTTATTTTAACGTAATAAAATTGATTAACTGGCTCCATAGTTGAGGAATTATAACTAGATGAAAGCGGATACTATTTCACTTTTTTTTTTTTTTTTTACCATAGATATTAAAATAAATTTGACTAAGATCTCAAAGTGTTTCCAATATTTTATTGGGGGGGGGGTGCAGTTTTGGGAGCTTAGGTTTCATGTGCCCTATGATAACGAAGACACTTTATATTATGAGAACTTGAAAATGAATTAGTAGGAGGTCAATCCAGGAATTTTTTCCCCATGATCCTATTTTCGTGAAAGTTGATTTTTGTGAATTTGCATGACTTTTTTTTTTGTTTGTTTGTTTTTTGTAAAAGTCACTTTTTTTTCCCTTAATATAATTTACAAAACAAATTAAAATGTACGGTAAAATTCCAATGAAGGGTTGATATAATCGATTGTAATTTTGTGAAAGGGCGGTAGAAAGGACCCAAGATTCTTCTGAATCTACATTTAGGATAAAGGCTCAAGTTTTCATTTAGACAGTATAATCAATTTTTTATGTCAGTTCTAACACAAAGCTGGCCAAAATTGAAAACACAATATAGTAGGTTGGTGAAGTGTGAAAGTCCAAGTTTCTGGACTACCGCGTGGCTGTCGATCAAACGGTCTGAAGTTTTTGGCAGTTTTCTTCAGATGTAACTTAATACGCATTAGAACCCCTTTTAAGAAGCCCGCTATCCAAGGAACTCCCCCCCCCCCTTAACCCTTTAACGCGCAGTGTTCCCGCTCTGGGAACACCAAACTCTGGCGTTTGGACTGTTGCCAGTCACTAAGAATAGATTTGATTTCTATAAAAATAGTTGCGGGTGACATAGCTCCACGGGAATCCTTTACTTTTTAGCACATCCTTTACCGTAAAAAATCGTCACGATTATTCTTAACAACACTGACATCCGCTGAAAAATGGAAGAATGCGAGGACAGTTGGATAGATTGCCCAATGCTGAAAAAAGGGCATCCGTTGACATCGCTCGACTTAACTACCAGCAAGATAGCGGACGATCGAAACGTTCATCGCGTGCCACAGATCTAGAGACCTTTTTTTGATGACAGCTGGCTGTGCGGCACAGCCAGCTATCGTCAAAAAAGGGTCTCTAGTAGGGATCGACCGATACTTTACCTATAAATTCATTTTCAGAAATAGCCGATACCGATACTTTTAAGTTATGGTATCGGCCGATACCGATATTTTACATAATTTAATGTCATTTAAACCTACATCTGTATTCTGGGCAGTTTTTGTAACGAGAGTGTAGTTCTCGTTAAAATGAATAACAGCGTGATGAAATTTGATCCCATTAGAAAGCATTAAAAAGAAAAAGCAGTGGATACATTAAAGTGTGAATTTACAGTAGTTCTAGTCTTTTTTTTTCTATTCAATCATGCCGACAAATGGCCAAATTTATAAAAAGCTGAGCACTGGGAAGCGTCTTAGTGTGCAGGTTCGGAATTCTTTCTCCTCGCGTGGCTGTCGATCTTGTGGTCTAGAGTTCTGGGCGATTTTCTCGAGATGTTACGTGAATATGCGTTAGACTCCCTTAAAAAGTCCCAAGCTCCCCCTATAGATAGATGCCCCTCATTTAGGCTTGACAGAACACAAACACGGGGGCGGGGAGTTAAAGGGATATATTAATAAGAGAATCCATTTCCAGTGCCGACTGGTGCAAATATTTAAATCACTTTTTCGCAACCTCTATTTTGTCGCCTAATTGTTGCTATGAGCCAGATAAAAAGTTTCCATATTAAACCCTAAATAGCTTCCTGCTTGCTCTTACTATATGTGTCTTTGTTTTTGGTTCATGCCTCGATTTTGTGCTTACAAAAGTAAACACATAAAATTTATTCAACTTCAAAGCTTCAAGTTTTATTTAGATTTTCTTTAATTACAATTCTTTCACATATGAAAATATTTTTTAGATTACTTATACTGAATTAAATTGTGATAATGTATAAACTGTACAGTATTATGTAAGTACATATGTATTTAGATATTGTTCATTAAATACGTATGTAAATTCTCCCCTTAAAATACATAATAAGTTCACATTAATTAATGGTTTTATTTATGTGCTCCAATTATTTGACCACTAAGTGAATTACTAAATGTTTTAGCAAGATTTCTTTTTAATATGAACTCATATGATCATTTTTAAGTTCTTTTTGAAAATCTGAATATTTTGATTCTTTGGACAGGGTTAAGTCACAATTAATCCGGATGATCCATTTATATTTTATCTTTTCCGTACGAAGAACAGGTACACACATATTATTCCTGCGTTTTCCTTATATAAAAACTAAATACTATTCACAAGAAATATGTTTTTAACCCTGAAATTTAAAATAAACTAAATAATAATTAGTATTACTAATTATACTAATACAGCTTCAAATTTTTTAATTAAAATTATAAATAATTATTAGATATTGATAATTTTTACACTTCTCAAAACAGAATGATACTCAAATCCTACTTTCTCTCATAAATCTGATAGATAATAAAATCATTAAATGTTTTATAATTCGTACTTTTGATAGAGTGTAATGTTTTAAAAATGAATCATTTAACTTCTGGACCAACATAATTAAAGTTCACGGGAGTCTCCAGTTTTCAAGTCACTGCCAAAAAGTTAATTTCTTTGCGACACAAAAAAGGAATAAATTGTTTTTTATAGGTTTCGTTTATTGTTTTAGTATCATTAATTTTGTCATTGAAACAGCTACAATATGAAGAAAACTATTTTTGCTCGTTTTCAAGCTACGCCTTGGAGGGTCTAAATAAAAGATGCTTAAAAATGACGAGATTAAATGAAGGTTAAAGAAACATCAAAAAATGATAAACTAAATTCAGTCTTCAAGTCTTAATTCAATCTTCAAGTCTTAATTCAATCTTCAAGTTTAATTTTTCCCACCCTTTTCGACCCACCGAAATTGCTCCCTTGACCCAACAATGGGTTGCGGCCCATTGTTTGAGAACCACTGATCTAGAGCACAAAAGTGGCGCCTTTTTTTACGTTTGCGGAGGGGCACCATGGGGGGGGGGTATGTCCGACAAACGTCATTTGGTTCAAACCTTATCCTCGTTTGCATGCTCAGAAATACGATTCGCTCCTGATAGCAGAATGCTACTTTCGGTTTCAAATATTTCCGGCTGACTAATATTAAAATGTCTGTATCTGAAGTTCTGTAAGCTAAATAGAAACAAATTGCTCAAAGTATTTCGGAGGCTGAAATATTACACTTTAACACACATATAGGCAACCGCCGGCCCGTGGGCCAGATGTGGCCCGTCACAGCTTTTGGTCCGACCAGTGGAACATTTGAAGACTCCGTATAAACCATTCATATCCCATATAAATCCCAATTATACGGGTCGCCATTTCGCTAAAATCTGCAAGTTTGGCCCGCAACTTCACTAACATTCTAAAGTTTGGCCCACAACTTATCAAAGGTTGCCCATACTTGCTTTAGCTCTTTAAAGGTCGTCATCCCCTGAAATATCAAATGATGCTAAGGTGACCATACGTCCCGCTTTTAGGTGGTTTGTCCCGTTGTCCCCTAGCACAGCTTTGGGACACCGTAATGTCCCGTTTATAGAAAATGTCCCCTGCAATGTCCCGTTTTTAGGAAGAGAGCAACCCACGGTAACGATTTCAATAAAGGCCGCTAAAAATCTAAAATTATCCAACTGCAGTGTCTGTAAAAACAAAAACTGACCTCCCGCCTTCCCCTATCGAGACCAAAAAAAAAAAAAAAATACCGGGAATGCATTGTTTTTGTGTTTGTTCTTTTTGGTCAACTATTTCAATTTCTTTTTTTAAGTACATGTTCCTGTTTTGTTTATTCCTCCCCCGATCTCCACTTTATTATCCCTTTGCACTCTGGTTTTCTAAGAATTTTTTACTCCCGAATGACAACTTCTGTTTTTCTGTGTGCCCTCTTTTGTTTACATTTCTCAGTTTCCCTACCGTCCTGACTTAACGGATGGTATTTTTGAAGTCGAAGAAGGGTCTAGCCTTTACACTCCCCGAAACGTACGTCTTGCACTATTTTTTATAGTATATGTGTGTTTCATATTTTTTTTTTTTTTTTCATTTTATTTTGATATTAACATTAGCACAACCTTTTTTGCGCGTGTTTTTGACAACTAAAAGATACCTAGACCTGTAAATTCAGTCTCCCTACACTATTGCCTTAAAAACAGTAGATGTCCCGTTTTGAGGAATACAATAAATACACTATTGCCAAAAAAGTAGTAGATATCCCGTTCAGACTTCGTGCCGATTACACAGACGTGTAATCGATTACGATTACGATTAATTTTCACTTTTAGACCAGGATTACGATTACCGGAGAAAGTGTAATTCCCGATTATGGTTAGATTACGATTATCATATAAAACCCAATTTCCGATTACGATTAGATTATGATTATGTAATCTATTAAGACATTCGATTATGATTACATTCGAGTCCGATTACGATTACATTACGATTACAAAACTTTTCTTTTTACCCTTCTGGCATTGATATTATAATGTCTAAATTTTACAATTTTAACTCAAGAACAGAATAATGGGTCCATCTGTTCAGGGAGCTAAATTACAAGAATGCCATACAGCAAGAACTTCCATACTATTAGACGAACCTGGTTGATTTCCTAGGCCCACTTGTGAAAAGTTTTTTAATGCATACGAACCTCTATTTGAACATGGCATTTTCCGATTTTAACTTAAACATATGTCATTTGCAGTGTGCGTGTGGGGTGGGAGGGGGGGACAGGCTTGGTGGTTTAACACATCTTTGAAATGAACCCAGGTTTATCCTAATCAAGCAAAAATTAGTATACAAAAATTGATATTTGATCCCTTCTATGATCGGCGTTGCTTCCTTGCCTATGTCCTGGTTTTCTGGTTTTGAAAGAGGTACTGGCAGACGCATGAAAAGTTAGCCGTGGTTTCTATTCAGCCGTGAAGGAGGAACCTCTGTCATTACGATCTTGCAACGATGTGCACGAACATATTAAACCAAAGTTTAAGATTTTTTAATGCATTGAGTAAAATGCTAAAAACAGGGGCTCTCGACAAATGCATTGTTTTCTCCACAATAACCATTAGCCTGAATCTGAATAGATGAGGCTGGACGTATATTGCAGTTATTATTTCACAGAAAACTTCACGCACAGTTTAACTTCTTTTTTTATACTTTCATAACACGTATATGGGCATTAAATATCTAAAACCGGGCCTGCCGAACAAACAAACTTTTAATTTCTAGAATACACACGCCGTTTTAAAAATTCAAAACTAACTACTAACTCAAAACTACATGCATACTATCTATTGAAGAAAGACTTAAGAATACTACTAATAAGAATTACCTAAGAAAAGCAGAATGGAGATGTCTAAAGATATCTCTAAACATACATCTTAAAAGTGTGGTGGGTCATATATAGTGTATTGGTGCTGGTACGACGTAATAAACAAAACTGGACAGTGATATTGGCGGTGTGAATGGTAAAACCCAACGTAATGCCAATTACAATAAAAAAGGCACGAATTTACTGTAAAACTATTTTATAAATAATTAATCCTTCAAAGATGCTCACTTTCTAAGCAATTAGCTGTTATATATGCTAAAGAACTGACACACATTTTTGTCTCCGGTCAAGAATTCCTTTTACATATTGAATATTTAATATACACATACATACATGCATTTGAAATTTAATGAAAATAGTATAGTGCCAAAAGTTGTTTAAACTTTTGAATGTGGTATAAAGGAGCTAACATTTTTATGAGAGATAGAAAATAGATTAATATAGACGTAGAGATGTCAAAGATTTGCGGATGGGGGGGGGGGAGGGATGTGTGTATATAATATATTCAAGAGTGGAAATAGTGAAATTTTTATAGGTTTTGCATGAGGAAAAGACTTTTGAATCGATGGTATTTTAAACAAAGTAGACGGCAAGCGGAACATGTTGTCCCCTGTCCTACGCCTATGTTGTTTAATGCGAATTCTCGGAGAAATTATAAAAGCTTATAATACACACAATAGAAAAGTTATATATAATTAGTCTCCAGTTTAATTCCAAATTGATAATAAATAGATGCCAACAATTCAAGTTCGAAAGACGTACTATGTTTTAATATAATATGTGTACAGTACAAATTAGATAAAAACAAAATATTTTAAATAATTTTCACACTCATCAGTGAAAAAAACGAAGTATGAATACTTTGTGAATCATATTTTTTAAAAAATGAACTGTTTTCTGGGACTAATCACTAACACTGGCATAAATGAAAATAAATTATTTATCCGTTAAACTTTCAGATAAGTCAAGGCAGCCAATCAAGTCGAAAATAAGACAAAATTGATTTTTAATACTTCATTATGTATCAGGTTGTAACGAAAGTTTTCCGCCATATCTGCCTGAAAAACTAACTTCTAACTCCTTAGATAACTGTTTTTGAACTTTCGGTACCAAACCTGCACAGTGTCACATGATACAACAATAGCAGTTAAAGCTGTACTCATAATTCGTTGATATTATGTAGCTGACTTTTTACAACACAACTGAAAGTAAATGATGGTTCTAATCCTCTAGAGTGATAGTTCCATTTGAGACACCTTATACTTAATGATAACTATATTTTTTACAGATTTCACAACACAGTGTTATAAAGTAAGCCTCTTTCTTTCAAAGCCAAAAATCGTTTGACAAAATATGAGCAAATACGCCAACGAGAACTGTGTGCTGACGATGTTTGCGGTGGCGGGAAACTTTCGTTACAACCTAATATTTTTACGCATTTTTACTCACCATCAAATTCTATTGAAGGAAAAAAAATATTAATTCTATTAAAGGGGGAAAAGGGATTTTGTAGATCATTGTCTATGTTCCCTACTCTTTACCCATTTATCCAGAAATTTATCGATCATTAAAAAATATTGATATTTCTAAAGGTCTTTATACATTATAAAATTATTACATTCGTATGCAATTACATTCTTATTAATAGCACAAAGATATACTAAGTTTTAACGGAAATATATGCGCTCCTACCTGCTTATCCAAACAACACAAGGAACCAAAGTTTATCTGTTGTCCACTAATCCAAACAACACATTCATAGTTTTTAAATGCATATCCTTTTCCATTTTTATTTTTATACTTTTCTAAAACTGAAAAAGCATGCTGCACTTTTTCCTGTGTAGGTGCCATTTATGTTCTTTTTCACGACCGCAAATCAAAATAAAGAAATGAAGGAAAGATCTGACACCACAAGAAATAGTTTTAGCTATTCCCTCCCGTGCAACCCTCACTTTCTTCTGGGAAGTCCATTCTTGTCTCTCACCAGTCCAGACTTGGATGAACAGAAGACGACAGACAACAACAACAAAAGAATGGTCATCTAAATATTTTCCCGGGAAAAAAATAAATAATACAAGTGAGCTCCTAACCGTCTTCCTCCAAACGTCGGAGCTCCAGGGGAACTTCCTGCCTTCAGGGCATGCCTGTGCCTCCCCGTGAAAATTTTCCCAGCAAGCTGAACAAAAACTAAAACTGGGCAACTGTAATCGTTTTGTAATCGTCTCGTAATCAAAGCGACTACGATTACAGGCTCTTCGATTACGACTATCTGGCAAATGAAATTTCTAGATTACGATTAGACTACGATTACGCGAAAAAGTAAACTTCCAGATTACGACTAGATTACGATTACATGAAAAATTTAATTGCCAGATTACGATTATATTACGATTACACAAGAAAATGTAATCGATTACAGTCGATTACGATTACACGATTATGATTACACGAAGTCTGATCCCGTTTTAAAGGAAAAAATAAATGCTCACGTTAGTCAAGGACCTTCTCCCCCACCAATTTTGATATCTATATCATACCCAAGCCGAATCAGATGTCCTTGCGCCAATTTATTTAATTAAAAATTTAAAGCATGTCTCTTAAGCGTGAAATCTATATTAAGAGCTAGACTTTCTCCAACGATATCAAAAGGCTATATATACGGTAGAATCTCCCTATAACGCAGTCTCTTTACAAAGAATTTCTCCCTATAACGAAATTTTTCATGGAAACGTAACTTTAAGGCTTAAATAACACTATGAACATTCTCCATATGACGAAAAGCTTATCTTCCCATAGCGAATATTTCAGATTTACCTTTGATTTTTTTGTTAGTTTTGAAGAAAATTTTAATTTTTGAACAGACCACTTAGTGGAAGTGTAACAGATGATAAAAATGGAGGCCAGGAAAGTGAAACTGACTCCGATAATGAAGGCACTTCAACAGCGCCCGATTATGACCAACAGGGGCACCGGGCATTGATAGATTTGGGGGCCCCTAATCTATGAAATTTGTTGTATTTTTCATAAAATTTTGATATAAAAAAGAATATTTCAGAAAAAAACATTTAAAATTGGGGGGCCCTTTCAAGTCGGGGACCCTGGGCAAAGTTCCGATTTGCGCATATAATAATAAGGCCCTGCGCTTCACGACCAAAACCACATCAAACTTCAATGCTTTAACCTTTCAAAACTATTAAAAAGAGGTTTCCAAATGGAAGAAAATGTGCCTCACTCTATTTTCAGCAGACTTTTAAAATGTGAATATTTTGAATGCACAGAATGCAAAACAATGTAAAATAACGGAATTTTGAAGAAAAATAAATGTAAGTGCATTACATATTTTATTTTCAATATTCGTGGATTGTCTTTACTTTCGAACATTTCATTTATACAATGAAAACTAAGAAACCGCAAGTTTAACAAATTTAAAATAAATACCAATTTATTTTTAATTGAAAGTCATCCTAACTAATATTATAAATGCGAAAGTGAGTAAGTGAGTTTGTTTGTTTGTTTGTTTATGACGCTTTCACGCCTAAACCGCTGAATAAATTATGATGAATTTTGGTTTTAGATATAGATGGGACCCTGGATAAGGTTATAGGCTACTTAGAATTCTAGATTTTTAATTACTCTTTTATTTATTAATTAGAAACGGTTTTTACGTTGCCATGCTTGGTGAGTTTCGCCCGTATCAAGTGATTCATGTTTTGAGCTAACAAGAATGCTATTACTTCAATAAAGAAGTACGTGCATCTGAAAAACATTAAATAATACGGAACTTATGCCAGTTTTATGCCAAATCTATCTATCTCTAATAATAAAAATGAATGTTCTCCAGACAAATTTACAAAAAGCAGAGCTTTGAAAATTTGAGCATGACTGGGCCCATGACTTCGGTAAAGTGCACCTGAGGCTCGGAATTTTGAAATGTTAACTACTTTCTAACTATTAATTAAAAGCGGTTTTATCGCCCGCACAAAATGATTTATGCTTTTGATAAAGCAGAAATTCTATTTGCAAAATCACATGCATTTGGAAAACATAAATAAGTATGGAAATTATGTTGATTTTACGCCAAATTAAAAAGCATAAATAAAGAAAAGTGTACTTACGTTTTATCCCGGCGGTCCGCCAAGACGAGCGATTTTTTGCCGAGATAAATGCCGGGCACATGAAATTATTAATGGTTTTGAATACAATTGGCAACTCATTTGCAGTTTGGCGGGAATGACCGCCGGGATAAAATTCGTAAATTTCCAAAACCTTCCAATAATATAAATGTGTACGTTTATGTGTTTGGATGTTTTTGACTGAATCACACAAAAATGGTCCGAAAAATTTGTAATGAAGATAGCTTATGCTGCCCTGGATTAACATACAGGCAACTTTCAAGCATATAGCATAAATAATTCTTTTACAAAGACACTCAAAATAATGCTAATGCATTGCGCTCTATGGAAATTTTGTAGTTACTAAACCGATTTTAAAACTTTTTTCACTGATTGGAAGTCCTAGGCCTGTAGGGTTCTAGGCCTATATGGGGAATTCCTCTGTGTGGAATTTTCTAAGGGATCCTAGCCCGTATTTTTGCGAGGTTTTGGAAAAAGACACGGAAAACTGCGAGCGGTTAGGTCGACAGGCGCGACCGGAGTTTGAACCTGGCACCTCCCGCCTTCCAGTTTTGAGAGCAGAACCTCTTAGACACTGGGAGGAACCTGAGTGTTATAGGCAACCTTTTATGCATATATCACAAATAGCTCTTTTACAGGGATACTCATAAGAATTATATTACGATCTATGTGTATCTCTGTAACTACTGAACCGATTCCAAAACTTTTTTCACTGATAGTAAGCTACACTATTCTCGAGTATTATAGGCTAAAATTCATGCATGTAGCGCAAATAGTTCCTTTACAGGAACACTCAAAATAATTCTAATACATTACGCTCTATGGGCATCTCTTTAACTACAGAACCGATTCTAAAACTTTTTCGCAAGCTGCACTATTCCTGATTAACATAGACTTAAAATTCATGCATATAGCATAAATATTTCTTTTACAAGAACACTCAAAACAGTTAGCAAGTACTGTCGTAACTGTCTCTATTCGCCGAATGCCTGAAAAAAATCTAAATTTAGTAATTCTGCATACTCTCTTATTTTAAATGAAGTATACTAGAGATGAGACGGGCTCGTGAAAAATTTCTATTTTATTGAACATACTTCTTGAAACAGATTTTTAAAAATTGATTCATATGGAAAATAAAAGTACTTAAAAAAATAGCGGCGCGGGTGCCTTGAAGGCGCGTGAAGCTCTTTGGGTATTTCAGAACGGCGGCTTATATTGCTTAGTTAGTCATGGGATCCGACATTATTTCATAAACATAGATATAAAGAATTAGAAAGTGCATTAAAAATGTGCAACTATAATTGTCTTTAATTTGTACAAACGGCAAAATTCATTGTATTTTATCAAAAAATTACTTCTTTGAATTTTATGGAATTTTATTGAATTTTATTTATCTTTAGCTGAAATTTCGGGCTCGGGCTCCGACTTAAATAATATTGCTCGGGCTCGGATTAAAAGTCTTCCGGCTCGGGCTTCAAAAAATGAGCCCGAACTCATCTCTAAAGTATACTACCATGCATTATACTTCATTTAAAACAAGTAAAAAGCAAATAATATTTAAATGCAGTTTCTTTAGTCGCAAACATATTTGTTATTCACACATGCTTCGTTTCTCTCGGGACCTAATTCTAAAGCAGACGCGGACGAAGTCGCGGGTAGCCGCTAGTAATTTAATACTTTTAAACATCGAATTAACTAAAAAGTTTGTAATATTTGCTGAAATAACTGCAAAAATCTCTAATTTCGAAATTTTCTCTATAGCGAATTTTTTAACTGGAACCGAGCGAGTTCGTTATAGGAACATTCAATTATGTGTGTGTGTGTGTGTATTATATATATAATATGAATGAACTCTTTTTCGAGTCCACACTGTGAGAAAATAAACGTTTATAAAACGGAAGTAAAATTATAGCCTACCTCTCGACATTTGTTTTTTCCAATCCTTGCAGATAGCGTATTTAGTTTTGGGCAACATTTCAAAATAATTTAGAAGAATAGACAATTGTCCTGTTAAACTGTCGACTAACGATTCTTCGTCCATAATTTCGACCACATTTGGTGATACAACATCCATTCAGCGATAGTTAGAATTAAAAAAAAAAAAAAAAAAACACAGTTCGAAAACACTCGCGCAAACAAATGTACCAATGAAACGGCGCCTCTCATCTCATTACCAAAATAAAGATTCTAGAATGGTGTTGCGCCTGCGTGGTTTCTTCTGAAAAGCGAAGTATAGGTGAAAATGGATGAAAGCAACAGAAACCGATACTTTTCCGATACTTTTAGAATCGAAAGAACCGATACCAAAAAAAAATAGGAGGTATCGGCGCCTATACTATCGGTCGATCCCTAGTCTCTAGATCTGTGGCACGCGATGAACGTTTCGATCGACCGCTATCTTGCTGGTAGTTAAGTCGAGCGATGGCAACGGCTGCCCTTTTTTCAGCATTGGGAAAGGGTTGCTCCTCAAAGGGTTAAGGCAAATAACCCTCGTGCATGTTTGCACATAGTACTCTCACGCAAAGTATTTAGGTTATTGTTCTTCTCCCCTTGATGGCTAGTGTTTTCCTAATACCGTTTATTTCTTAAATAACAAATATAATAATAAATATAGAATTAATTTTATAAAACGTTTAAACGTTATAAAAGTTTTGATTACTAGGATTTATTTGATTTTGATGTATGCTTTTTTTTTTCTTTTTTTTTTTTAAGCGAGTGAGAATTTCCAGGATTTTCCTCGCAAGCTAACATAGAATAGGAAAAAACGCTTGTGCAACGTTCCAGTGCTAAGTGTTTCCGCTCTGCATTTCTTTCTTTTTATGATTTACGCGTCACTGGGTGTTAACTTCCTTTTAGCTTTGATCATTATCGACACGGTTTTCTTAAGAGGTTATAAAAAAAAGAAAGAAAATGGGAATGATATTTTAGTATTATATATACTATACAGGGATTCCCGAAAACACTGACCTAGGCTTTTATTCCTTAAACATTGATCTGGATCATAGATATATACAATAAATTACAAGTAAAAAGTACCGAATTTTATGGTATCGATTAAAATTTTCCTGAGATTAACTTTGAATAAATACAAAATTTAAATTTTTATGTGGAACCCGTATAAAAATTATTCCCAGTTAGTGAAATGTGCCTCTACATTAATTGATGTACAAAATTTCAGCTTTCAGCTTTCGTCATATAAAACTTCAGAAACATGTTTAAACAAAGTTATATGGGGCTATACGATACCAATAATAGCAGAAGTATTATGCATATATTCAATTGTTTTCTTTCGTAATTTGTGTATGGCCCTTGAAACAAGATCTTCAATTGCTTTATTTTTTATTTTAATTATTCATTCATTCATTTATTTTTTGAGAGCTACTGAAAAGCGGTTTAAATCAACGTATATTTATTTTCATTACATGTGGCTAGGTTCAATAAACAAGAAATTTATAGAACCCGCAGTGCTAAATTACTAAATCCGAGCAGCCCTCCGCATCTTTAATATTTTTACATAATAGACTAATTCTTTTCTACACTTGAGGTCCTTTCAACATGTAATTTGCTTTATGCCAGTGCATCCTAATAGTATCATTGGTGTGTTATGAGGGCGGTCGCCCGCCCCCAACCCGAGAGAAAAAAAAAAATAGTAAAAAATGTACGAGATCCTATTTTACTTCCATAAAATGGATATATTTTTAAACACAAATTTCAACTTTCTCTCCCCCACCCACAAAATTGCATTATCTTTCAGTAGCTTTTTTGTGTGTGTGTCTGTTACCTAAGAAATGTAAAATATGATACTTGATAGCCATTCTAATACATTATATCGCTGTTAAACCGCGATATTTTGTTGAAATGTGAAGGTTACTACCAGGAATTTCTTCGGGGAATTATGTAACAGCCACTCTCTTTTATTTGTCAGACGCCATATCTATAAATGGTAGAATCCCCGGTGGTTCTTCGGGCATTCCTGATAACTTCATTCTCAATTGATTTGCACTTCTGAGTATGATAAGATTAGGCATTCGAATGATTTTAAATATGCCCCACAGATGAAATTGGAAAGATTTCTATTTATAACCGCTTGAAGTTGTCTACGTGGTGCTGTATAATTTTTGCCTGTTTATTTCCATTTTCAGGCGGGTATGTTCGACGAAAACAAATAAAGTGAGATGGGAACATTACTAACATTAATTTGATTATATGGATATTTTTTAGGGTTCGCATTAACGTGTTAATATTGAGCATATTTTAGTTTACTCCCTTAAACTACAGCGCTCTGGAATCCTGCCTTTTTAAGACAATCGTATGCTTGAAAGATATACATTGACAACATCCAACAAATTTTGTACTATTTTAAAATTTACTTAATTACAAAGCATTTTTAAAAGTTACAATCATTCACCCATACTCGTAATATTAATCAGCTAGATATTTTACTTTAAATAAATATATATTCTTTTGATTATTCGGTATTTATATGGTCAAGTTTAGTTTTTTTTTTTTTTTTTTTTTTTTTTAATCTCTTTTTTTTAGACAACATACGTGAAAATTTAAACAAATATAATGCGAGAAAAATGAGAAGAAAATCTACTTTATTTTATTATATACATTTCGAACATAAAAGTAATAGGCTGAATTGATAAAGACATTAAACCAGATGAAACTAAATAAGTTAGAACAACTTAAAAAGTCCTCGCCCAAGCCTCCTTAGGCAAATAGCCTTCGAGTAGCTTTGGCTTAACACACAATACAATAAAATAGCATTTACTTTTAGAATATCTCTCATATGCTCTAAATTTTGGCAAACTAAAGGTTTTGAAATTTTAAGCATCATATATCATGACTTTATACCCCAAGTGTATTGTAGGCCGTTAAACACTAAATCCTTATATTTATAATAATAGACGGCGTTGTTTCTTTGTAAACTTGTTAAAACAATGGGTGTAGCCGTGAAAGACACTTCAGGATTCTATACCCACTCCAGCACCAAAAAAGTGAAGAGAACAAGTGGTACTCAGTCAAGGAAGAATTGAAGGTTAAATTTCTCATTATTTTTGGCGATGAATATATTTATTACCCATTTTTTATTCCAATATTTTTTTATCCAGATGGTGGCCCGAGGAATGTTTCTAGCCTCGCACAACCATTCCGTAACCTTGACTATCGCGAAAGGCTGTTTTAAGCATGACTCTTGTGTTAGTTCTTATGTAACTAAGCGGAATTATTCATAACATAAAGAAGCGTTGACTTTCAGACTGATACCTGGAATAAGTTGCCTCGGCCATTGTCTCGGAAATAAATCCCGGTGTTATACACAAAAAATACAGCTGCGTTGGGTGTATCGTGTGGGAGGACTGATATCGTCGAGAGTGCACCCTCTCGGGTCAAGGGCGCAGACATAGGGGAGGAATTGTTAAATTTACCTCTATACGTTTGGTCAAGGATCATCGGACCAAGTTTAGAAAACGAAGGGTTTTTGCACTTTCGTGATGGAGTTTGTGGAGCATTTATAAGAAATGTTTTAAACCACGCTACTGTTTTCGATGTATTGTTAATGCTAGTGTATGAATTATTTTGTGAATTAATAAATAAAAGTAAATTAAATATTCTTCAGAATTTTGATTTACAATTGCTATCAAATAATGCTAGAGTAGCTACAAGATGTAAATATTATCTTCTTCGCTACAAAAGTTTTCCCTGTACTGGTATCAACCAGGGACTTGTCCAGGGGGAGGTGGATATCGGAATATCCTGCCCCCTCCGAAATTTCCGGATTAGTTAGCATAAACTTAAATTCATGCAGAAATTCTGTTTAATTACGATTTATTTCATATCCCCCCCCTCACCGAAATATTTTCCTGGCCACGTCCCTGTTTCAAGTGCTAATTATTTTGTTCTGTTGGCCCCTAGACCAACATACCCTATTTTTTAAATAATCTTATTCTTATAATAACAATTATATTTTAACAAATGGTTGTTAATTTTAAATGAATTTTTCCTTTTCGATTTCAGTCCAAAGGCCCGATTTTATCGACGTTTCTATGTTGTAGTCCAAGCAAAGAACCTTATGTACTTGGCCCTTGGTTTTCCTTTTTTAACAATTTACTGCATAATTTTTTTAAATTAAAAAAAAATGGAATGGTTGACGTATCAGGGTTGCCACCGGCCATGGAGAACATCGAAAACCTGAAAAAGACAGGGAATTTCATTTTGGCAAAAAGTCGGAAATGTTAGGGAAAACTCAAAATTTGGCCCAAAACGTTGAAAATCCCTTAATCTGACCTGGAAAATTATCAGAACTCAGCATTTTAGGTATAAGAATCTTCCGCGGATCTGCAGAATTCTGCATTTTAATTATATATTAGTTTTTAAACAATACGTAAATAATAGGATCATGGCCGAGCACCGTATTTCATATCTGCCAACTAAAGTTCAATCTTTTTGCATCCTTTTGGTAATTGAGTATTTTCCTTTGAGTATTTCCTTATTCATATCTCTAATGCAGTTACTAAATACATGAATTCTTATTTCGATGTATTTTTATTAATTTTTCGAATTTTAAAAGGATATGGATTTTCATTAGATTGACTGAATGAAAAAGCATCCGCTTTCTGTGATTTCATTGAATTAATTAAACAAAAATTTTAGTGTTTATTTTTCGGATTTTAATACTTTTATATTTATACAAAATTTGTCTAATTTGAAAAATCTGGATTAAAGCCGTGACTAGTTACTAAGTATCAGCGAATCTTAAATTGATATCTAGTAAGCTACTAGGCAGGTCCACCGAAAGGGGAAAACGGGGAGGGGGCAATTGGACCTGCGCCTGGGGAAGGCAGGAAGAAGACACTCCACAAGAAAGATTTGTGGACTAATCACTGTTGCCATAGTCTCGGATCTTGTTCGTTCTTTGAACTTTGAACATGTAATTGACGACTTTCATCTAAAAGAGACAGAAACGCTACTTCATCGAAACATTTATAAGCAACCAAATTTGCCGATTGAAATATTTCCTATTTTTCACATTTTCTTATAAATTGGAGTTTTGTAAACTGCTTAATGCCTGCGGCATTAACCCTCATTGATGTTGTTAAGATTTTTCTTTTTGCGTTATTCATTTGGCTAAGAATTTTATAATAAATCAGCTGTATTTTTCAGATAGCGAGTACTCAGCATTTAAAAAAGCCTTAGATTTAAATGTATCAAGTGATTCTCTGTATACATTAAGAAAGAA
>JAWZYV010002295.1:0-15915 GCA_038373885.1 Cheiracanthium punctorium | reverse complement strand
GAAATATGGGCAGAAAAGACAGATTTTTTTTTTTTTTTTTTTCGTAGCATGAGTTATCAAGCAATTTTAATTAATATTTCAAAAAATTAATTAGTTATAATATTTATAATGATTTATTGAAAAAAAAAACAATTTGTAATCAGCATGAATTTTGTTGACAGTTTGCATGTTTCTAGAAAATGTCATTGCAAACTTGTAAGTATAATTCCGTGTATTGAATAAATCTAAAAGACTGAGCCATAATTTTTTCATAAACTAAAACTGATTGAGATTTATCAGACATATTTAAATTGCTAGATAATATCATAAAACATTTCACACAATGGATTTATCAAGGCGATTTCAGTGAAACAAAAATATTCTGAAAAGTTCTACGAATATATTTCGCGTTTGCGGCAGTAACTGGATTTTAAAGGCATCTTTCAATTTTCGTTACTGTAAAATGTTTCGTTAAATTCTTATTAAATGAAAATTCTTCTAATAAATTCGAAAGATATTTTTAAAATTATATAATGGACATCACTTTTCCAATTTCCTGCAACAAAAATATCTACCCGCTGCGCCATTGGAAAAGTGAAAAGTCAAAACTGCCATTGATCATAATGCATCGCCTCGGAACATGAGTGAGGAAATTAGTGTATATTTAAAATAGAAACCCTAGTAAATCATGTAATTGAATCACTGGTTTAAATGTATGTACGTGACATATTTTTTGTAGATTCAATTTCGGTGATGAATAAATTATGATATGATTTCTTTTAAATTATATACTGTTAAATTTCATTGAAAATACAGGGTGCTCATAATTAACTCCGATATTCAAAGCAGTGTACAGCTCAAATTATTGGTCAGAATACTACCAAATTTTCAGAATACCTTAATGAGACGATGGATGAGAGATTTGATTGGGGGAAAAACAGTTTAAACAATCATTACCAGGCGGAGTTTTGTAATGTTAGAGTTGCTGATATACAAACTACGCCGAAGTAAAAAACATCTGCTGCAAAACTTCTTCCTTGTTTTCTTGGCTTGAAAATGGTTACTTGTTTTTTTTTTTCCTTTTATTCGTACTAAAATGTTGTGGGGCGCCACCTGGTGGGGATTTTTTAAATTACTTTTTCAAAGAAAATCTTAAAGGGAAAGAAAATTTCAGTTCCATGGTCTCATTAAGGTTTCATGCAAATTTGATAGAATTAGGACCAGTAGTTATCGTTGTACACCGGTCTTAATAGGAAAGTTTTAGTTATAAACACTTTGTATATAGGGTGCCCCAAAAAGGTGATAACGTGCTTGAATTCTTTATCTATTAGAGATAGGTGAGGCATGTAAATTTTAAAAAATGTTCAAATTAAGATAGAAAAAAAAGACTACGTCAAGAAAAATATTCTCTCGTTAATTTTTAAAAAGTTCGGCATTCAAAATGTGCATATGACACCTGTACGAAAAATTCTTAGTCAGTAAAATGTTCCCCATATACTAATGAGCTAATGTACAAAATTTAAAGCTTTCATCATAAGACGCCTCGTAGATATGTGTAACTTAGATGGTAAGTAGGGTAATATTGACAGTACTGCGCCACCCCAATCCGGGCGGAGCAGCGGAGCAGGGGAGCAGAGGTTACATAATCCACGATGTGCTAAGAGGGGGGTGGAGTTGAATGACAGCTGATGGAGGAGAATTCGGTCGGAGCAGGGGAGACGGAGTTGAGTGGCAGTTGGTAGATAAGACAGAAGGGTACAGATTTTTTTTTCTTGCATCATTCCTAATAGAGGGGACTCGGAAAAAAGTTTAATTTTTTTCTAATAATTACCGACTACAACTATTTATGTAGAGACCGTTTTGCAAAGTATAAAAGAGATGTGATTATGAAATAGGAAGTAATTGTAAGGATGACTCTTAGAAAAAAAAATTTTAATTTGTGTTTTTTAGGAATTTTGATATGTGAATTTTTCAGACATAGAAAATTATGCTGAGATACGAACTAAGAATATGTAAAAGAAATTATACAAGCTAATGATTTCATTATTGAAGATAAAAATTAAAGTTGGGAGTTGAATGATATATGTTTTATGCAAACTTTTACAGAATAGTCGAAAGAATTGTGTTTAATGCTAGGATAACGATACTTTGTGAGTTTTTTTTGCTTAAATGGTATATGTTAATTTTTCAGACATAGAAAATATTGGATTTGTGTTTTTAGATTTTGATTGTGAATTTTTCAGACATAGAAAATTTTGGATTTATGTGTTTTTGGAATTCTGAATGTTAATTTTTCAGACATAGAAAATTTTGCGCAGATATGAACTAAGAAGATGTAAAAGAAATTACAAGGGATAACCATTCTTTTAGCTTTAGATTTTTTTTTTTTTCTTTTAGATACTAGAAAGAGTTAAAATATTATTGTGTCTGCCATCTTAATTAAAAAAAAATATACGTTTCAGATTTTAAAAAAATCATTATGGTAAAATTCTGTTTAATAATGAAACTTAGAAACTATTTTAGCGAAAGCGAAATCTACTGTATGGATTTGCCCCTAAAAGTTAACTTCATAGTACACCCATTCACTTAACAGCTATACTGTAAAGATATAGCTATATTATTCTTATACGTGTAAAAATATCATGTCCCACCCTACAACCGGTACCACATTATCATGTAAACCTTTTACAGAATAATAGAAATAATTATGTTTAATGTTAGGATGAGACTTTGCGAATTTTTTCGTGATAAAATGACATTTGTTATATTTTTAAACCTTTTAAGCAAGTATTAGTATTGATAGATTTTTTAAAAATCCTACAGTATTGAAAATAAAGTTTAGGTTTATAGTAACCGATCAGGCAATCGCGGTTACATGGTATTTGCAGTTTTAGATCTAAACTATCAAGCATATTATAGTTATAGGGAAAGTAATAATATACCAATTCAATAATAAGAATGCTTATATTTTAGGTACAAATGTAGCATTTATACAGATACAGACTACACATGTGTTTCATTTTATGTTATAAGATCTCTCAAAAGCGTTAAGTATTATAAATTTAACTCAGAAAAAATATTATTTTGATGGAAATAGTGTCATCGCATCTTGTTGCTGTATATTTTTACGTTTAATAAGGTATTTGCACAAAGATTGAACCACAAATGTTCAGCAAACATGCTTTCACTAAATAATGATTAACTTTTTTTTTTTTTCTAAATCATGTATCAACAAAGTGCACAAAACATATTAAAAGTAACAAAAACATATTTGCAAGTTTTACTAAACAAAATACTAAAAGGAATAACTGACACTAATAGTCAATACCATACTTGTAAAAATCTCTACGATTAAGCGAAATGCATTTTAGAAAATAAACATTATCAAGACATCATATTCAAATATTTACAAATACACTGGAAAAAATCTAACATAACTATCAAATAATAGATAATATACTTGCGTATACTAGAAAATATTTAAACAGAAATGCACTTACTTCATAACTTGAATGATCGATAAAATACATCATCAGTGTACATCCTTTTACTTCTTATGTGTGTTTTTTACAAAGTTTTTTAATTACTTTATCGTTTAACACCAGTATTTTGAGTGTTTTTTTCAGTTTTTCAGACATCATCAGTGTATTTTCATAACGTGAACTATTTTAAATTAGGCTTAGTATAAGCGATCGAAAAAAATGCATCCTACCACCACCACAGATAGAGTGAGAACAATTTTTTTCATATAAAAATACCTTGTCAAACCAGTTCTGTTAACCTTAATCTTGAAGCTTTGACCTTGAACCGGCATAACCTTGAAACGACCTCTTTGATGGTCACGTGATTTTTTTGTAACCAGTGGGAAGACATTATTTCATCTATGTTAGATAAAGCGGCTGAATGCGAGGCTCACATTATGCTGTGAGTACCTTCACTTTAGACGTGTGTTTCTAGTTTTATACTTTAATTGATTTTTTTTCACCGTGTTTTAAAAAATGTCTTTGCCTGAATTGATCGAAAATACTTTTAACATTGAATACACTCCTGAGTTTTACACTCAAAGTGATGCTGATGTGTTACTTCAAGAATTATCGCAATTACCTTTTGATGCAAAGCCTCTGCAAACTGGTGAAAAGGATAATACTTCGACTCGGAAAGTAATTGCTTTCGCGGATGAGGGGATAAATTACAGTTTCTCTGGAGTGACTGTCTCTGTTTTCCCTTGGTTACCCATTTTGCAAAAACTACGTGAAGATCTACAGAAAGCAACAAATTATGAATTTAATTTGGTACAAGTAAACTTATCCTCTGACGGGCAATCTAAAATTGAAGACGGTAACAACGAAGATTTTTCTCTGGACCTATCATCATGTGTATGCATTCTAAGTTTTGGATCTAAACGAACTTTAGATTTTAAACCAGCGAACTGTGAAACCACTACCATTAAATTAGAACATGGTTCAATGTGTAAGATATATCCCCCAACCAACAAACTTTTAACGTATGGTATTCCTTCTGAGCCTCATGTGACAGATCCACACATTAACCTAACATTCGTCAAAATGTGCATTTATGAACCTGCGCCGAAAAGACCAAAGTTGGACGATTGGGCGGATCATGCTTACCATAGCTTACATGCTTCTGTAAATAGTACATGGCACTTGGAAAGACTTATCTACGTTTCGCTCCACGATGAAAAAACTGACTTGAAGATTCATATTAGACAATTTATTCAGAACGCTGAATTAGACTATATACCAACCAGTCAGGGAGTCATGATGGATCCTTCAACATGGATTGAATTTATTGTAAAACTATTAGATTTTACTAGATGTCATCACAATAGCTCTTTTATTTGTAATAATCAATTATCCGTATTTAATGACGATGGAAAATGCATCCTACAACAAATTTACAAAACCGGAGATTCATTTACATTAAATCCAATCCCCTTGATACTTTTAAATGACCAAGTATTAAAACTTTGTGAAATGAGAAATGAAATATCAGAATGCATTCTAAAAACATTGTACACAACCACCCTGCCTCATATGACACTAAAATTAAAGCCGCAAAAGTGTTACCGTGAACCGCATTGTGAATATGAAATGGCTAAAGATCAATTAATGGATATAGTATCTCATGAAATTCACAAAAGTTTAAAGAAGCAATTTAATTGCATAGACCGAGTTCGGGATAATCCTTCACAAAGGATACATGCTTGTTCGAATAGAACACATGTTGATGAGAGAGATGGTCTTATAAACATTAAAGCATGGTTTATGCTCGAAGTGCCATATATTGCAAGAGAGATATGCGAGAACAAATGTACTTGTCATTATGACGGAGAATTTTTTTCAAACATTTTCTTCGAAGACTACGGAGAGTATTTTCAAAATGTATTTCTTCGTTCATTTTTTCAACCGTTTTTAGATTTTTCTAATCCCAAGGATGCCAAATCATGTGTAATTATGTGATGTTATTGTTGTATAACTAGTATTACAATTGTAAAAAATTATTAAAACCATTGTGATTATACAGAAAAGGTATGCTTGCTTCTACAGCAGTGAGTTTTTACTGACTTATGTATGCTTAGTTATAGATTACTCATTGAAAAGTTATTATTTTCTTTTGTGTTAATAGTTTGTGTAGTTTAAAATACATTTTTTTTGTAAATAAATCAGTTTATATAAGAAAAAAAATTATGTGTTTTCTTTATGTGTGCATTGATTACTTGCAAAATAAATACTTCTGAAATTTTACTAAAACAAAAAGTGATAAAGTTAACATACGTAGACAAGATTTCAGATTCTCTTTTATACTTATCTCTTAAATTCTATTACCATAACTTATAGACAGTTAGAAATTTGACAAAAACTTATTGAAACTAATATTATGAAATATTAAACAACTGTATAGAAATAAAGTGATCTTCTGATTAAAAGCATAAACCTAAGTACGTTAGGTAAGTTTGTCACATGAGAATTCACAACAGTAGTAATATTTTGTAAAATGTACTTACATAAAAAAAAAGGTATTTCCCACAATACTTTGGTGTGTATAAAACGTAGTATTTTAACTTACCACACATGTTTTACGTTCAAAAAATCTGAATAAAAAAAACGTGTTACCATAATTTTAAAACATCAGAGTATTAACTTAGATTATTTCTTGCAATTTTTCTAAAGTAACGGACTTGTATATATTTTTTTGTTTTTGGAAAATATCGACTAATTGCACGTGTTACATATTTTACAGACTGATCTACTTAGACTTACAAATTTTAAATAAATGTCTTTTTACTTTTTATACATAATACTTGTTCAAACTTACTACACTTTTGATTTGTGCATTTGCTACACATAATACTTGTTCAAACTTAGTACACTTTTGATTTGTGCATTTGCTACACATAATACCTGCTCAAACTTAGTACACTTTTGATTTGTGCATTTGCTACACATAATACTCGTTCAAACTTAGTACACTTTTGATTTGTGCAATTGTTACCAATATAAGGAATTTTTAGGTATTCTATAATGCAAATCTTGTGTTGTAGGATTAAGACTAATTATCTGCACGAGGGATCTAGACCTATAGGTGGGGCGCCTCCGTGGGGGTCTTTAAGGGATCCTAACCCGTATTTACGCTATGTTTCGGAGAAAACCACGGAAAACTCCGAACGGTTAGGTCGACGGACGCGAGATGGGACTCACACCGGGGACCTTCACACTTCGCCCGTCTACCATTTCCAGTGACATAACCACTGTGCCATGGTGAGGCCTCTATAATGTAAAAATCTTGGTATATTTTATTTGAAGTAACCGAGTATTTTAAATCAAACACTATAATTTTTAAATTTTTAAAACATCGAAGTATTAACTCAGGTTATTTTTTATCCATCCTACTTGTTGAAACTTCGTAAACTTTTAATTTGGACATGTTTATGTGTTTTCATGTTATGAAATTATTTCCAGAAATAAACTAACAGTAACTAATAGTAATTCGAGTTTTGTAAATGTCATAGAAGTAGTACGTTTAAAATATTTTTGATGTGAATGAACTTAATTTTTTTGTTCTGAAGTAACATGAAGACACTACATCTGCTGAAGTTGTGATCTTTTCATTTTACAAGTTACAAACATAGGAAAGAAAAGAATTTTTAGATAAGTATAACTTTAGAAAAGAAAAAAAATAATGCTTTTTTTTTTTAATTTTTGAGTTATGTGTTCAAAATTAGTATATTTTGAATTAAAATTGTATTTTATGTTCTGGCAGGACATTGAATATTTTCATGAAATGAACTAGCACATCTGTACTTTGTTAATTTCATAGAAGGTATGAACTTTGGTATTTTCTTTAAATCTTAAGAACTTAATATTTTTTTTTTCTGAAGTGCCAAATATGTAGACATGAATTTTTTAAAACATCGTGTTATTCAACTTAGTATATTTTAGTTAATCTTTCAAGAGAATGGACTTATAAATTTTTACCTTTTTAAAATCTCCACGAATGAAAATTAGTACATTTTATGTCTATACGAAATTAGACACTTACAATTTTTTTCAGAAATACCATGTAAAGATTTTTATGAAATATTTTGTAAACTGCATTAGCTGAACTTGTAATTTTTCTTTTTAGAAGTTTTGCACTTAGTATTTGTGTTAGTTATATTTTGTGTTCTTACAAGTTGTTAAATATTTTCATACAGTAAACTAACAGATCTACACTTTGTAAATTTCATAGAAGTGATAACTTTGATATTTTTTTAAATGTAACGACTTAGCGCTTTTTTTTTTTCTGGAACGCTAGATATGTTGAATCTTTTTTTAAAAACATTATATAACTTAACTCAGTGCATTTTAGTTATTTTTTTTTAATACCACATGAATAACTTGCTGCATAAGCAACTTGTAAATATTTCTTTAATATTGTTATTAAAAACTGTTAAAAGTATATCTACTACATAAGCAACTTGTAAATACTTTTTTAATATTGATATTAAAAACTGTTAATAGTATATCTACTAAATAACTAAAATATAAGATACCAAAAACTAAGAAAAACTAATGTTTAACTACATACCACAAGAAATTGTGAGAATTCTTAAAATTAACTGCTTGCATAAATGTTTGAGGTGTAAAATTGATCACCCCTCTCAAACAAGACGCACTTGTTTAACTAACTGCAAGCGATGGTGAAAAATAGCGTGACATTGGGAAAAAAAGGGAAATGCCTTCTAAGGTGACTTTCATGTTGGAATATTTCACTAGAAAAAAGCAAACAATCCTATGAAAAGGGTCGAACCTCGGTTGAGTCTTGTGAAACAGAGTACATTACGTGATCTGTTTCACAAGACTCAACCGAGGTTCGACCCTTTTCATAGGATTGTTTGCTTTTTTCTAGTGAAATATTCCAACATGAAAGTCACCTTAGAAGGCATTTCCCTTTTTTTCCCAATGTCACGCTATTTTTCACCATCGCTTGCAGTTAGTTAAACAAGTGCGTCTTGTTTGAGAGGGGTGATCAATTTTACACCTCAAACATTTATGCAAGCAGTTAATTTTAAGAATTCTCACAATTTCTTGTGGTATGTAGTTAAACATTAGTTTTTCTTAGTTTTTGGTATCTTATATTTTAGTTATTTAGTAGATATACTATTAACAGTTTTTAATATCAATATTAAAAAAGTATTTACAAGTTGCTTATGTAGTAGATATACTTTTAACAGTTTTTAATAACAATATTAAAGAAATATTTACAAGTTGCTTATGCAGCAAGTTATTCATGTGGTATTAAAAAAAAAATAACTAAAATGCACTGAGTTAAGTTATATAATGTTTTTAAAAAAAGATTCAACATATCTAGCGTTCCAGAAAAAAAAAAAGCGCTAAGTCGTTACATTTAAAAAAATATCAAAGTTATCACTTCTATGAAATTTACAAAGTGTAGATCTGTTAGTTTACTGTATGAAAATATTTAACAACTTGTAAGAACACAAAATATAACTAACACAAATACTAAGTGCAAAACTTCTAAAAAGAAAAATTACAAGTTCAGCTAATGCAGTTTACAAAATATTTCATAAAAATCTTTACATGGTATTTCTGAAAAAAATTGTAAGTGTCTAATTTCGTATAGACATAAAATGTACTAATTTTCATTCGTGGAGATTTTAAAAAGGTAAAAATTTATAAGTCCATTCTCTTGAAAGATTAACTAAAATATACTAAGTTGAATAACACGATGTTTTAAAAAATTCATGTCTACATATTTGGCACTTCAGAAAAAAAAATATTAAGTTCTTAAGATTTAAAGAAAATACCAAAGTTCATACCTTCTATGAAATTAACAAAGTACAGATGTGCTAGTTCATTTCATGAAAATATTCAATGTCCTGCCAGAACATAAAATACAATTTTAATTCAAAATATACTAATTTTGAACACATAACTCAAAAATTAAAAAAAAAAAGCATTATTTTTTTTCTTTTCTAAAGTTATACTTATCTAAAAATTCTTTTCTTTCCTATGTTTGTAACTTGTAAAATGAAAAGATCACAACTTCAGCAGATGTAGTGTCTTCATGTTACTTCAGAACAAAAAAATTAAGTTCATTCACATCAAAAATATTTTAAACGTACTACTTCTATGACATTTACAAAACTCGAATTACTATTAGTTACTGTTAGTTTATTTCTGGAAATAATTTCATAACATGAAAACACATAAACATGTCCAAATTAAAAGTTTACGAAGTTTCAACAAGTAGGATGGATAAAAAATAACCTGAGTTAATACTTCGATGTTTTAAAAATTTAAAAATTATAGTGTTTGATTTAAAATACTCGGTTACTTCAAATAAAATATACCAAGATTTTTACATTATAGAGGCCTCACCATGGCACAGTGGTTATGTCACTGGAAATGGTAGACGGGCGAAGTGTGAAGGTCCCCGGTGTGAGTCCCATCTCGCGTCCGTCGACCTAACCGTTCGGAGTTTTCCGTGGTTTTCTCCGAAACATAGCGTAAATACGGGTTAGGATCCCTTAAAGACCCCCACGGAGGCGCCCCACCTATAGGTCTAGATCCCTCGTGCAGATAATTAGTCTTAATCCTACAACACAAGATTTGCATTATAGAATACCTAAAAATTCCTTATATTGGTAACAATTGCACAAATCAAAAGTGTACTAAGTTTGAACGAGTATTATGTGTAGCAAATGCACAAATCAAAAGTGTACTAAGTTTGAGCAGGTATTATGTGTAGCAAATGCACAAATCAAAAGTGTACTAAGTTTGAAACAAGTATTATGTGTAGCAAATGCACAAATCAAAAGTGTAGTAAGTTTGAACAAGTATTATGTATAAAAAGTAAAAAGACATTTATTTAAAATTTGTAAGTCTAAGTAGATCAGTCTGTAAAATATGTAACACGTGCAATTAGTCGATATTTTCCAAAAACAAAAAAATATATACAAGTCCGTTACTTTAGAAAAATTGCAAGAAATAATCTAAGTTAATACTCTGATGTTTTAAAATTATGGTAACACGTTTTTTTTATTCAGATTTTTTGAACGTAAAACATGTGTGGTAAGTTAAAATACTACGTTTTATACACACCAAAGTATTGTGGGAAATACCTTTTTTTTTATGTAAGTACATTTTACAAAATATTACTACTGTTGTGAATTCTCATGTGACAAACTTACCTAACGTACTTAGGTTTATGCTTTTAATCAGAAGATCACTTTATTTCTATACAGTTGTTTAATATTTCATAATATTAGTTTCAATAAGTTTTTGTCAAATTTCTAACTGTCTATAAGTTATGGTAATAGAATTTAAGAGATAAGTATAAAAGAGAATCTGAAATCTTGTCTACGTATGTTAACTTTATCACTTTTTGTTTTAGTAAAATTTCAGAAGTATTTATTTTGCAAGTAATCAATGCACACATAAAGAAAACACATAATTTTTTTTCTTATATAAACTGATTTATTTACAAAAAAATGTATTTTAAACTACACAAACTATTAACACAAAAGAAAATAATAACTTTTCAATGAGTAATCTATAACTAAGCATACATAAGTCAGTAAAAACTCACTGCTGTAGAAGCAAGCATACCTTTTCTGTATAATCACAATGGTTTTAATAATTTTTTACAATTGTAATACTAGTTATACAACAATAACATCACATAATTACACATGATTTGGCATCCTTGGGATTAGAAAAATCTAAAAACGGTTGAAAAAATGAACGAAGAAATACATTTTGAAAATACTCTCCGTAGTCTTCGAAGAAAATGTTTGAAAAAAATTCTCCGTCATAATGACAAGTACATTTGTTCTCGCATATCTCTCTTGCAATATATGGCACTTCGAGCATAAACCATGCTTTAATGTTTATAAGACCATCTCTCTCATCAACATGTGTTCTATTCGAACAAGCATGTATCCTTTGTGAAGGATTATCCCGAACTCGGTCTATGCAATTAAATTGCTTCTTTAAACTTTTGTGAATTTCATGAGATACTATATCCATTAATTGATCTTTAGCCATTTCATATTCACAATGCGGTTCACGGTAACACTTTTGCGGCTTTAATTTTAGTGTCATATGAGGCAGGGTGGTTGTGTACAATGTTTTTAGAATGCATTCTGATATTTCATTTCTCATTTCACAAAGTTTTAATACTTGGTCATTTAAAAGTATCAAGGGGATTGGATTTAATGTAAATGAATCTCCGGTTTTGTAAATTTGTTGTAGGATGCATTTTCCATCGTCATTAAATACGGATAATTGATTATTACAAATAAAAGAGCTATTGTGATGACATCTAGTAAAATCTAATAGTTTTACAATAAATTCAATCCATGTTGAAGGATCCATCATGACTCCCTGACTGGTTGGTATATAGTCTAATTCAGCGTTCTGAATAAATTGTCTAATATGAATCTTCAAGTCAGTTTTTTCATCGTGGAGTGAAACGTAGATAAGTCTTTCCAAGTGCCATGTACTATTTACAGAAGCATGTAAGCTATGGTAAGCATGATCCGCCCAATCGTCCAACTTTGGTCTTTTCGGCGCAGGTTCATAAATGCACATTTTGACGAATGTTAGGTTAATGTGTGGATCTGTCACATGAGGCTCAGAAGGAATACCATACGTTAAAAGTTTGTTGGTTGGGGGATATATCTTGCACATTGAACCATGTTCTAATTTAATGGTAGTGGTTTCACAGTTCGCTGGTTTAAAATCTAAAGTTCGTTTAGATCCAAAACTTAGAATGCATACACATGATGATAGGTCCAGAGAAAAATCTTCGTAGTTACCGTCTTCAATTTTAGATTGCCCATCAGAGGATAAGTTTACTTGTACCAAATTAAATTCATAATTTGTTGTTTTCTGTAGATCTTCACGTAATTTTTGCAAAATGGGTAACCAAGGGAAAACAGAGACAGTCACTCCAGAGAAACTGTAATTTATCCCCTCATCCGCGAAAGCAATTACTTTCCGAGTCGAAGTATTATCCTTTTCACCAGTTTGCAGAGGCTTTGCATCAAAAGGTAATTGCGATAATTCTTGAAGTAACACATCAGCATCACTTTGAGTGTAAAACTCAGGAGTGTATTCAATGTTAAATGTATTTTCGATCAATTCAAGCAAAGACATTTTTTAAAACACGGTGAAAAAAATCAATTAAAGTATAAAACTAGAAACACACGTCTAAAGTGAAGGTACTCACAGCATAATGTGAGCCTCGCATTCAGCCGCTTTATCTAACATAGATGAAATAATGTCTTCCCACTGGTTACAAAAAAATCATGTGACCATCAAAGAGGTCGTTTCAAGGTTATGCCGGTTCAAGGTCAAAGCTTCAAGATTAAGGTTAACAGAACTGGTTTGACAAGGTATTTTTATATGAAAAAAATTGTTCTCACTCTATCTGTGGTGGTGGTAGGATGCATTTTTTTCGATCGCTTATACTAAGCCTAATTTAAAATAGTTCACGTTATGAAAATACACTGATGATGTCTGAAAAACTGAAAAAACACTCAAAATACTGGTGTTAAACGATAAAGTAATTAAAAAACTTTGTAAAAAACACACATAAGAAGTAAAAGGATGTACACTGATGATGTATTTTATCGATCATTCAAGTTATGAAGTAAGTGCATTTCTGTTTAAATATTTTCTAGTATACGCAAGTATATTATCTATTATTTGATAGTTATGTTAGACTTTTTTCAGTGTATTTGTAAATATTTGAATATGATGTCTTGATAATGTTTATTTTCTAAAATGCATTTCGCTTAATCGTAGAGATTTTTACAAGTATGGTATTGACTATTAGTGTCAGTTATTCCTTTTAGTATTTTGTTTAGTAAAACTTGCAAAATATGTTTTGTTACTTTTAATATGTTTTGCACTTTGTTGATACATGATTTAGAAAAAAAAAAAGTTAATCATTATTTAGTGAAAGCCTGTTTGCTGAACATTTGTGGTTCAATCTTTGTGCAAATACCTTATTAAACGTAAAAATATACAGCAACAAGATGCGATGACACTATTTCCATCAAAATAATATTTTTTCTGAGTTAAATTTATAATACTTAACGTTTTTGAGAGATCTTATAACATAAAATGAAACACATGTGTAGTCTGTATCTGTATAAATGCTACTTTTGTACCTAAAATATAAGCATTTCTATTATTGAATTGATATATTATTACTTTATAACTATAATATCTTGATAGTTAGATCTAAAACTGCAATTTATTTACAAGCTTGTAACTTATTTTCGTAAAGTTCTAAAGTCATATAAGAAATACCATGTACCGCGATTCCTGATCGGTTAGTATAAACCTAAACTTTATTTTCAATACTGTAGGATTTTTAAAAAATCTATCAATACTAATACTTGCTTAAAAGGTTTAAAGATATAACCAATGTCATTTTATCACGAAAAAATTCGCAAAGTCTCATCCTAACATTAAACATAATTATTTCTATTATTCTGTAAAAGGTTTACATGATAATGTGGTACCGGTTGTAGGGTGGGACATGATATTTTTACACGTATAAGAAGAATATAGCTATATCTTTACAGTATAGCTGTTAAGTCAACGGGTGTACTGTGAAGTTAACTTTTAGGGGCAAATCCATACAGTAGATTTCGCTTTCGCTAAAATAGTTTCTAAGTTTCATTATTAAACAGAATTTTACCATAATGATTTTTTCTAAAATCTGAAACGTATTATTTTTTTTTATTATTAAGATGGTAGACACCAATAATTTTAACTACTTTCTAGTATCTGAAAAAAAAAAAAAATCTAAAGCTAAAAGAATGGTTATCCCTTGTAATTTCTTTTACATCTTCCTAGTTCATATCTCTGCAAATTTTCTATGTCTGAAAAATTAACATTCAAATTTCCAGAACACATAAATCCAAAATTGTCTATGTCTGAAAAATTCACATCAAAATTCTAAAAACACAAATCCAATATTTTCTATGTTTGAAAAATTAACATATACCATTTTATGTCAGAAAAAATTCGCAAAGTATCGTTATACTAGCATTAAACACAATTCTTTCGACTATTCTGTAAAAGTTTGCATAAAACATATATCATTCAACTCCCAACTTTAATTTTTATCTTCAATAATGAAATCATTAGCTTGTATAATTTCTTTTACATATTCTTAGTTCGTATCTCAGCATAACTTTCTATGTCTGAAAAATTCACATTTAGAATTCCAAAAACACAAATTAAATTTTTTTTTTTCTAAGAGTCATCCTTACAATTACTTCCTATTTCATAATCACATCTCTTTTATACTTTGCAAAACGGTCTCTACATAAATAGTTGTAGTCGGTAATTATTAGAAAAAAAAATTAAACTTTTTTCCGAGTCCCCTCTATTAGGAATGATGCAAGAAAAAAAAATCTATACCCTTCTGTCTTATCTACCAACTGCCACTCAACTCCGTCTCCCCTGCTCCGACCGAATTCTCCTCCATCAGCTGTCATTCAACTCCACCCCCCTCTTAGCACATCGTGGATTATGTAACCTCTGCTCCCTGGCATGCTCCGCTGCTCCGCCCGGATTGGGGTGGCGCAGTACTGTCAATATTACCCTACTATGGTATGGGGCTATATATGAATTTGAATGTAATCGTTTATTGAAAAGAATGAAACAACCTTATTTTTTATCGCAATTTCTGTACGAACCTTGAAAGCTCTGATCCTACATGATTGTTTCCCTTCTAGACCTATTAAAAAGTGGTCTAGGTCATCATATATTTATCTTCCACTCTCTGACACTTTTTAGGGTATAATTATCAAATTTTATACATCATCTCATTACTGCATGGGTCACATTTTACTAACTGTGAATTTTTTGTGCGGGGGGGTTGTATATAAATTTAAAAAGTCTAAATATTTGAAAATCAACAAGAGAATATTTTTCTTAACGTAGTCTTTTATCCTACCTTATTTTGAACATTTTTTTCAATTGACATTGCCCACTTATTTCTAGGGATGGACGCGCGAGACGAGAAACATGACTGTCTCGTCTCGTCTCACATTGGTAAACCTCTGTCTTGTCTCGCGTCTCGCAGAGAAATTATCTGTCTCATCTCGCGCGAGAGTCACGCAAGTCTCCACACATTAAAGACTGCGATTTTGTTAGCATATTTTTAGAAACATTAATACTATTTTATTGAAAATTAATATTAATTATAACAATTAGTTACATATTACCTGATAGTACATATATTAGTTAGCATATTAACCCATATCAGTATTTGAAGTGATAAAAATTCATAATATAATCCGTACATATAATGTGACATCACACCGAAAATTATTTGTTTTTATTTATTTCCTGAACTGCGTAAATATAATATGTATGGTTGGTGGGA
>JAWZYV010002294.1:0-15168 GCA_038373885.1 Cheiracanthium punctorium | reverse complement strand
CCAACGCGCACAATGTTTATTAATGGAAAGCATACACTACATGAAACATCGATTGCAGAAACAGACTTGATTACATAATAACGGAATTTATTTTTCGTTACTTAAGATCCGCAAAAATCAGACAAGCCAAGATGTAATGCTCTTACACGTGTTAAAAAAACGTTATAATTCTATAAGCAAGAGCGTAAGCACAGGAATGTCTCAAACACGATCCTAATGGCATATGTATGAATTTTTCTTGTTTATTATCGCATACATCATATAAATACAAGTTGTCAATTACGGACACATATACCCCGGAGATAAGGCTTGGACGTAGATCAAACTCTTGACAAACACAGCTCTTAGAAGGTGCGCAAGAACAAATTTAATATACAATTCAGAGCAGTTCAGAATACGGAAATATAAATTTACGTGAAATATATATATATATATATATATATACAGATGAAATATATATATATATATATATATATATAATAGTAAAAAGGCTAATCTTACGAATCAAGGACTCATTCTACAGCAGTTTTCGTAGTATATATATACACTGATCACCAAATCTTAAGCAAATCAGGAAGATTTTATGGATGAGATAAGAATTTAAACAGTATACGAATCCGCATGGAATGATCATAATTCGCAATAGCTATTACTCAAAAATATATGATCAAAAGTATATTACTAAAAAATATAAGAAGATGCATTTAATAGATTTCCAATCGCTAAGTCAAAATGCGCTAATCCCAGCTGTATTTTGGCTTGCAACAATTTTATTTAAGAGGAGATTGCCTAATAATGGCATGGTTGTGAATGCATCAATATTAATAAATATTTTATAATTATATTAATATACCTGGATACTATTCAAGTATGATAATATTACGTTTTAGTATATGGCAACACCTATGCTTTCTTTTTTCAACTTTCCCACTTTTATTTTGTGGCAACACCTCTTTTCACTTTTTACATTTCTTAACATTGGCAACACATTTTACTTGTGTTAACTAAGATTACTATGTGCCCTCTGGTATGTAGAATATAATTGCTCTTTTCACAATAATTCTTGCACTTTATTTGGCTTCAAAATGTGGTTTCTAATTCTTGCTAATAGCTGTTATATTTTTATGCGATGTATGTCTTATTTGTAGTATGTTTTGTGTTTTACTTATTAGTTATATATATATATATATATATATATATAGATATAGATAGATATATATATATATGTATATGTATATATACAGGGTTACCCAAAAAATTTATGGAGGCTTTAATTTTTTATCTGTTAGAGATAAAAAGGGCAGTGTAAATTGAAAAAAAATGTTCAAAATAAAGGTCGGAAAAAAGAGCCCGTTAAGAAAAAACTCATCTCGTTCATTTACAAAAAGTTACACTTTTTAAATTTGTATACGACTCCCGTACAAAAAAAAAATCCAGTTAACAAAATTTTCCCCTTACACTAATGAGGTGATGTACCAAATTACAGCCTTTCACCATACAACGTCATCTTTAAAGAAATGTGGTGGAAGGGCTATGTATGATTTTGAATGTAAACGTGCATTCCTAGAATGGAAACAAAATTTTTCTTTCGTAATTTCGATACGACATTAAAATAAGATCATGCGAGGTGATTTTTTTCCCTTTGAGAGCCATTGAAAAGTGTCTTAAGTCAGCGTTATATTTATCTTCACACCTCTGGCACTTTTAAGGATGTAATTCTCAACTTTTGTATGTCACCTCATTAGTGAATGGGGCTCATTTTACTATATGAGCATATTTTTTTTGTATAGGGCTTGCATACAAATTTAAAATGTGTAACTTTTGAAATATAACCAGATGATATTTTCCGTGACGTAATCTTTTTCCGACCTTATTTTGAGCATTTTTTCAATTCACACTACCCATTTATCTCTAATACATAAAGAATTAAAGCGCGTTATATATATATATATATATATATATATATATATGCTTAAAAGCTGTGTAGCCGTTCTTCGGCAGGAATAGGATATTTTTCTTGCACATGTAATTCCAATTAATAGCAGTGATATGGCATCTCAAAAAATGTAAAATTGTTTGATTTTGGTATGTAAAGTTTCTATTACAGGTACTAACCTGAGATAGTAGTATAAAGCGCAATTACAATGTGGTAACAGATAATCTATGTGAGTGTCAGTTGCATTTAGAAAAAAAAAGTTTCACGTTTTACAACTAGAAACTGTTCACTTTCAAAATACCTCTTTTAAAGAATAAAATATTGCTTTTTATGCTTATATTCTAGATTAATACTCCAGAAATTGTATTGGAGGGTGCGCGCAATTGTTTCATATTATATTGCAATTCTCAAAAACTGAACAATTCATAAGCACAGTCAGGCTGCTGACGACCTTGTTGATGCCTTAAACTGCATGAAGTATCCAATTCTCTATACACGATGTGGTGCCAAAATTGCAGGTTCTTTCTGTAGCTATCAAGGCACTATTGGGAATATAAAAGGTTGCGCTGAAGCTTCGGCGTAAGAGGATATTACTCTTAATATGCTCCTAATTAATAAAAAAGAATAAAATAATTTTCAACGACAAATTAATGTATTTTTATTGATATTAGGCTCAAATAGCGTCCTTTGTACCATAAACAATAAACTTTTCCAACACAAGTGAAAAAGAAGTTTAAAAAATGTTTAGCTAGTGTGAACTACAAGGACTACTGGACAGACTTTATTGAAATTTGGTTACAACACAGGTTGATGTAATATAAAAATATAATATTCGTAGTAAGGTTATTCGAATAAACTTCTTGCTCTTGGGCGACTTTGCTAGGATTTTTTTCTATGGATATGGTATCCGGAAATTATATGTATAAGTTGCACGGAAAGATATGTACGTTGTACAGAACGTTCTACAAATCTGGCACTTTTCGTCTTGAGATTGGTCTGCTTTTAGTCTTCCAAAAATTCACTACCTCATTCCATTGTCAAACTTTGGTGTGATTACTCAGTTTGCCTGAATTTGACCGATTGCTGCAAAGGATACAAAGAAATTCGGAAAGGTGTGCAAACGAACAAAATGTGGATAATTCCACACGTGCTTATAAAGACTGTATCTGTACTAGTACTGTATCACCATCGCACAACTATACGCTTATGAAGTTAATTCGCAGTATTTCCATTGTTTCTTCGAAGCAGTAGTTTCACAATTCCTCCAGTTCTTTTAAAAAAAAAAAAAAAATCTAAGTTACGAAGATCATTGAATTAAGCGATGTTTATCGAACCTTGTGGAATTCGAAAAATTTACCGATTTTCTTTCGAAAATCTTTTAAGCATGAGATCAATATTCTTAAGCTGATGAACTGGCTCACAAACTTCTTCCACTAAAAAGGCATTTTTCTGTAATCTTTCCTGTGTTTTAGAAAAGGTTATGTAAATTCTGCAGCTGCGAGTTAATTACTCTGAGAAAATTTTTGAAGGCAAAGAGTCATGCGGGGATTTCTTTTTGTTGAGTTAATTAATGCAAATATTATCAGGAAAGTATAATTTAATCATTTATGCAACAGTATAAATAAACTGATATAAACAACTCTAACGCTAGGTTTGGGCTATGACGTGAATTAATATCCGTTCTTAAACGCTTTATAAACTGCTTCTTAAATGAATAGATTATTTTTTAAGTGCTTTTATCGATTCGTTTCGACATCTTTTGTATATTCTTCAGCGTTCACATTTTTAAGATCACGATATATTTTTGGTTTATTTCAATTTACTGCACTATCAATTTAATGTTAAATTCCTGTTGCATGCAAGCTAGAACCACTTGACTTTAACTGCTGCATTTAGGAATGCCAGGTAAAGTATAAAAATATTTCATACGCAGGTTTTTTGAAAATATAGGATAATCAAACAGCATTTGTAATTCTTTCAATCATTTTTAAATGTCTTTTAATTTATAATTTACGTACTCTTATGAATAATGCCTTTTAGTTTAGTTAATTTTTTAATTAAGTTATATGTTACAAAAGTTTAATACCTAAATTTTGAAAAAAATTCAGGAAGTCTCTTCTGTTAAAATTATCTTGTTTTTATTAACGTAGGATTACTTAATAGTTGCTAACCTCTTTTTTTCCTTACAACAACCTCTACATCTACAATCTACCTTCTCAAAATCGCTAAACTTGGCTAATTAGGCAGTTTATTCTTTCACAGAACTCTAAAATTAGGTATGATTTATTGTTTAACTTAAACAATTAATTCCCACTCTGTTTTTCCATGGCGATATTTTAATATAAAATGACAAATCAAGATTATTCAGTTAACATTACAAATGGAATTTCTATTTATCTCTTAGATTAATAATTTTTTGTTTCCAAAAATCGCCAAGCATGAAAAAAAGTGATACTTTTTTAGTTTTCTGATACTTTCTTCTGAAATAATTCGAATTTCGAAGTTCAAATCAACTGGCACTCATCTCTCAATTTTCTCGACTTTCTTACACCCATCACATGTTTGTATTTGGTCTGTTCCTCAGTAGATCTGCAATTTACAACGATGCAGAAAAATATGGTTTTTTTTTTCATCGGGCATTTATGGAGGAACGTAATCCTCTAAAATGAAACCAATTGCATACTAAAATTCACATTAAATGCCAACTAAAACATTTTCAATTTGTTTGAATGGAAAATTTAAATTGAAAGTTAAAGTGCATTATTACATTTATATCATTTAATAATATGAATTTTGTTTACTTTTAACTTATTTTTTGCTCATATTTTAAAGTGTTAAAATCAAACAATGAAAGAAATTTCTCTGTTTTGAAATGAGCCAAATAAAATGTATTTGATTAGGCATGCAAAAGTCAATTTTCTGAATTTAAATAATCTGCAAAGTTTTATAGTGCCTCTATTAATCTGTTAATTAAACTGTGTGTGTGGTTAAGAGTAATTGGGATAATCATGAAAGGGTGTTTCGAATTAAAGGGGTTTATCGATATTAACGGAAAGAATTAGTTTAGAATATAAATTGAGGAATGCCTTAATTATAATTCAAACTAAATTATCAAAGATATTACTCAAATATCCTCTGCAAATATGGGATAATTCTTCTGTCTGATGCATAGATTGGAGGAATTTTCAATCGGTATTAATTGCTAAGCGTGTATATCTATTAATAAATATATTAATTGACCCAATTTCTTAAATGCATTAGAAGGGTATTATAGAACTAACCAGACTCCTTAAAAATATATACGTATTTGTACGTTACGGTAAATGTTGTGGCTTAGTGGTTTTTCAAATGAACGATTTTCAAGTGTTAATTATTTACTGGCTTTTGAAGTTTGTTGACTGGTAAATTACTTACGAATTGGACTACTTGTTCCAATCACTTATCTTTCCCAAGTGTTCACTACTTAATTTTCCGAAGTTTCAGCTTCATTTTCTTTCTGTGGTCCAAAAAACAAAAAGTCCTCAGAGCAGTAAATTGTTCTCGCAAATAAACTTAACTTCAATGTTTTTCAAATTTAGAAAACAGAATTTTAGTAGTTTACATCTTAAATCACCTGTACTGTATAAAATCCATATGTACTCTCAGCAGGATTAGTAAAGAATTTTTTATTTTGCTTGGAGGGCAAATGCATTCTCAATAGCACTTTACGCACAAAACGAGGAGTATTTTTTAATTTAAAATGCAAATAAACTATTTTGTTTGTGTCTAAGTAAAATAAAAGTGAAACTAACTAGCAATTCAAATCACTGAACCTGTAATTAGTAGACAAACGCTCTTGTCAGGTACAAAAGCTTTGTCGCTGGGCTAAAACCGTAAGCGACGTTAGCTGAATTCAAGGCATTAAAAGTTAATTAAAGTTTGTATGAGATTTTACAATAATTATCTTAATGATTTGAGATTACCCACAAAGTGCAACTAATTATGAATAGCTGCAAGCGTACACAACTGTCGAAAATGACTGAATGTGCGTACAAATACTACCACTTCCTTTTTAAAATCTCTTTACTTGAGCATAAGCTTATGTTCAAAATATCGTTTAATCGTCTTATTTTGTGTTTTTGTTTAGTTTTAATTAATATTTTGACTCTGTTTTAGTTCAATGTAAGCTTCAAACTTTGTTTAATTTATGCATCCATTACAATTCCTTTAATATAATGAGATGATGCAGTGGAAGATTTCCGAGATTACAATACGTTTCAGAGATTATAATACGTTTTAAATCATCGGGGGAACTTAAAATTTGGACGAAACTATTTATACGACAAGTCTAGTTTACGCCTCTGAATTATCACTAAGAAGTATTTTATACGTTGCTCATTTGAATCTTTCTCAAGTAAGTTATTAGGAAAGCAGACTCAGGCCGCACCGTAAGTATAGGATAGAGTCAGACTCCAGAATAAGATCATTGCACACACAGTTCTGTATTTTCTACAGCATTTATTTATTTATTTTGTAAGAGCGTGCGGCTCTATATTTGTAGTTTAAGAACAGTTTCTATCTTGAAATAAGTTGACATTAAAATAAAAAAGGCACTAACTTAATTGTAGTTAAATGTACATAATTATTCTAACATTTGTATATGTATATGTATGTAATATGGGGGTAGCCCCCACTAGCAGTCAGGCCGTCATTAAGACACAGTTTGAGAATTGAAGCATTTTTATTTAACACGATTCAATATCTGGATTAGCAAAGCAGTCATAATACAATTATAGAGCAAGAAACAGTCAAAAAGCGAAAAGCGAGTAAAGTTCAGTGTGCAGCTGTATTTAAATAGGGATAAGGCATTAAAGGTTGCAGACAAAGATTCCCTGCGATACGTAATAACACGTAACTAACTGGGCAGGAGCAGGGGGTATTAATGGGCTTGATTGGCCCTAGTAATTTAGACAAGGCAGAGTCAAAGTCTACCAGGAAAAACCATGTCTCGCGGATTTGTAGAGGGAAAAGACTTTTAAGACTCATATGGCTCCGACATATGGCAAAGTGCCTTTGTTTTGAGTAAAAGATTAAAAACAGTGACTAGAACAAATATTAATTTGGAAAGCTTAATTTAAAAGCCTAAACGGGGTTTTTATATTACATCCCCCCTCTCCAAGACGCTTTCTACATCTCCGGAAAATTTGAAAGGTCTAAACTGACTTTATCTGCAATCTATTTTTTTTTTCCAAAATATACTATACTAAAATATTTTTTCAACGCAATACAATACAGTAACATGAAACTAATTTTTCAATACAAAAATTCTTATTGTCCTTGGCTTGTTATAAAACAATATGAAAGTTCTGATAGTCTTTGGCTTGCTATAAAATATAGTCTTTGGCCTGCGATAAAATAAAACTAGCTAGCTACGTTTTTATCGAAAGGCTTTGGTTTCTTTAACACCCTTTTAAGCAGAGCTATGCAGTCATATTATTATACTTTACATAAAAACATTGATTTTTAAGAAAATAAGAAACAATACTATAAAATTATATAGAATGAATTATACACTTCTTACAGTTATTCATGTGACAATTTGAACTTGTCAGGCGAGTAATACCTTCGTAATCTAGAAACATGTACTATTTCTGATTTTTCTTTTGTATGGACATTTGCTTTATTTATTTCATAGTTAACATCATTAATCTTTGCAAGGATTAGATAGGGGCCACTGAACGGTTGTGCTAATTTTCTTGTATTGGGGTATTTAAATTCCTCTAAGATGACTTCATCATTGGGATTGAAAGTTATGTCTACAAATCTGGCATCATAAAGAATTTTGTTTCTTTCGTGGTATTGTTTAGTTCTTTTGATGGCTATTTTTCTGGCTTCTGCGATTGGAGGATAAATACTTTCTTGTAAAGGATTTGGAAATGGAACATTACCATACATTAAATAAGCAGGGGGAAACTTTGTTACAGAGTGAGGAGTTAAGTTATATTCCTGAGTTACTTCCTGTAATAATTTTGGCCATGGAATTTTTTTGGAAGACTCATTCACTTTGCATCTTAAACGGGTCATTATTGTCTGATTAAGCCTCTCTACCTTTCCATTGCATTCTGGGCTATGGGCAGTGGCCAACAGTTGCTTAACCTTATTATGCTTAAGAAATTTCTTAAAATGGGAGGAAGTAAATGAGGCATTTCTATCGCTTAAAATACTTTTAGGTAACTGAATGTTAAAAATTTGTTTGAGAAAATTAGTATAGGTTTCAGTAATTATAGATTAAGATGAAAAGGACCACATGTATCTTGTATGATGATCAATTATTAAGGTTGAATAATTTTTAGTAGAATTATAATAATTTAATCCCCCTACACTATCTAAGGCAATCAAATCAAATGGTTGGTCAGCTGGTGGCATAGATTGTAAAAGGCCAAAACGCTTTTGTCTAGGTTTTTTATTTACCTGACAGGTGTGACAATGTCTGTTAAAATTTGAAATGTCTGAAGTTATATTCTGCCAGTAATATACATGGGTAAGCAAATTAATTGTCTTTTGTATCCCTGGATGCCCGAATTTCTCATGAGCAATTTTGAGTAATTTATATCTTAACGAGAAGGGAATAACAATCTTTGTAAAACCTTTTTTACGAAAGCATAACACATTGTTAATTTCAGAAAAATTTCCAGTCAAATTATCATTTTATGAGCCTCTTGGATTTCATCTAATTGAAGAAGGTGTGAAACGTGGGCAGATTCAATTTTCATTGTATTCTCACTAACATCAGAAATATCTCGAGACAACATATCAGCTTCGTTGTTTGTGGTGCCTTTTGTGTACTTGATATCATACTCATATATACTTAATTGTAGTGATCACCTGAAGAAACGTCCTTTTAAGTTTTTAACACTTTTGAGCCATTTTAAAGATTGGTGATCCGTATGTATGGTAAATTTTTGTCCAAACAAGTAATTATGAAATTTACTTAAAGTGTCCACAATAGCAAGGCATTCAAGTTCTGTAATACAGTAATTCTTCTCAAAATCTTTCAGTCAACGGGAATGGAATGCTATTGGATGCAAGACATCCGAAACATCTAGCTGTTTTAAAATTGTACCAACACCATCTGGCTGCTACCAACACCATCTGGCATCATTTGACTGGCATCTACAAAAATATGACATTCTTTTTTGCGATCAAAAATATTTAAAATTGGTTTGCATATGAGAGCATTTTTTAAGTTTTCAAAAGCCTCTTGGCACTCATCCGTCCATTGCCAAGGTTGGTCTTGTTTGAGAAGTTTATTTAAGGGATTTCTTAAGGTAGAATATTTATCTATGAATTTATGATACACATTTATTGAACCCAGAAACCGTTGTAAGGATTTCACGTTATGAGGAAGTTTTAGTTTTTTGATGACTTCAATATTGCTGTTATCGGGTTTGACAATACCATTAGAAATTTCATAACCTAAAAATTGAATTTTAGTTTTGAAAAAGGAACACTTAGAAGATTTTAATTTTATATTTTCCTGTCTGCATACTTCAAAGATTTGATTTAAATGATCCATATGATCCTCATGACTTTCAGAGAAAATAATTATGTCATCGAAATAGTTAGCAGCAGATTTGATTTTATGTTTAGTAATAATTCTACGAATGGTTCTTTGAAAGATACTTGGTGCATTTTTCCACCCGAAAGGTAATTTTTTTCCATTCAAATAACCCGCTGTTAGTTGCAAAAGCAAGCTTTTCTGTATCATCCGGATGAATGGGAATATGCCAATAACCTGAGGCCATGTCTAATTTAGAGAAATATTTGCTTTTTCCTAACTTATCTATGAGCGTTTCGATTAAAGGTAAATGTTCTGCATCTGGTTTGGTAATTTGATTTAATTTTCTGAAGTCTATGCATAATCTACTCTTTTTATTTTCAACCTTTTTAAAAACTAATGTCACGGGTGCTGAATAAGGTGATAAGCTCTCTTTAATAATACCGGCTTTCAATAATTCTTGTATCTGGTTATCAATTTCCTCCTGTTGTTTTGGGGAAGTTTTATAGGGTCTTAAAGACACTGGTAAGTCGGATGTTAATCTTACCCTTTGAGGTTCGATCCTAATTTCCCCTACATCATATTTATTTCGTGCGAAAATATCGTCATAGTTTCTTAATAATTCCTTTAATTGGCGAGGTTCTTCAGCGTTTTGAGTCTCCATACTTCCGCCGTTTCGATCCTGGCAACGTAGGCCTCCATCAACAGGGTCAGCATCAGAAGCATCGGTGGACTCGCAACGACTCTTTATTTTCTTCCCGTTTACTTTTTCTTATGTACTTTCCTCAGCTTGGATTTCCGGTGCAATGTGTAAGGACAGATCGCCAGCCTTAGAATCGGTGAAGATGATCAGTCTTATCCCCTGCCTAACAACCCTTTTAACACAATCAATCACCAATTGAAACCCGACGCAACTTGGCAACACCAAAACGGCATATGGTAGATCGGTATCGAGAATAAAAAACTCCACCTGCCTAACAATATTACCTATTCTTACTTGAAGGGTGCAAGTTTTGTTAAGCTGCAAAGTACCTTTAGTTTGTTTAATTGTAACACATTTTTTTCGTTAATTTTAACATTTATTTTATCGACAAATTTTTTGGAATGATATTCAAAGTAGAACCAATATCTATGTTTAAATATACCGTTTTAAGACAATCCGAGTTTTGACTTTTGACATTTTTTCCATATATCGGTCCATTTTCCTTTTCAGCGCTGATTAAATTTGAACGTACCCGGGTACTATTAATTGTCAATAATCATTTGGTTTATTTTGACCACTTTCCTCTAGTTTGTCAGGCAACGGTGATTTTACACCAACTTTAGTAGCCCTATTCAAACACGATTGTCCCCAGTGGAAGGCGTTGGAAATTCCTAACTTGGCGCAAAATTTGCATGGGTTTGGGGGGAAATCTTGTGAAAAATGACTCGCCTAATTTGTAGTAGAAGTTACTCGAGGTCTGCCTTGGGTTGTCCCATAGAAATTTTGTTTAGGTCGAAATGTATTGTTTCGACCTCTTGGGCTCCACTTCTGCTGCGATTGCATTTTGTACTTGTGTTCTGAGAACACCGGTTTATTTTCGGTCTTGGGTATCTCATCGGGAACCTCATGTATTAGTTTATTAACTAACTGCAGCCATTCAGAAGGGGTATTTACCTCTTTAACTATGAGACAAGCTCTAATGTGCGGTGGTAAACCCACAGACAGACTTTCTAAAATATGTTTTGTATCCAGGTTAATCCTTCTCCTTAATTCTACTTTCTCTGTAAAATACTTATGTAAATCTTTAGCTTTCCCAGAGAAATTTACATTTTGAAAATCCATGAAGCTGGCACTCGGAGTGAAATAATGTTCTTCAAAAATTTGAATTATTTCTTGAAAAGAGCTTCAATTAAGGCACTGATTTACAAAAAGTTTCAAAGCCGAGCCAGAAATAAATTTTCTAAAGTTTTTAAATTTTCATTCATTATCTAACTTAAATTCTTCTGTTTGTTGGTTAAAATGAGCTAACCAAGCTGAAAAGTAAATACCTAATTCCGGTTCAAACTTTAAAATTTCCGGAAAACCCTTAATTTCTTGAAATTTACAATTTATAGAATTTTTCTGACTTTTGCTATCTGTTAGAGAAGCAGTAGAATAGCTTAAATTTATGTCCTCAATTTTTTCTGTTAGGGTTTGGGATTCCGCATCTATCTTCCTAACTTCTTCCTCAGTCTGAGTGTCAGCCTCACTCGTTTCAGACTTATCTTTACTCATTTTTACTCGATAAGTCTTACCACTCCTTAAAATCATACAAGTTTACACAAAAATACAGCTATTCACTTAAAATAAAAAATAACTTTAGCACATCTCTTATTTAATGATAATAACATGTAATCATATAAAAACATTACGATACCAAAATTATTAATTTTTCTTAACTCTTTTCAGACATTTTAACTACTAAGACATTCTCATAAACACTATACATTTTTCCTCACTCAACTCTATTCATTAAATAATAATATTTGATAACACTATTATTTCCATTATATCAGCAAAATTAAGAACTAAATCACTTACTTTGTTTCACAATTTAAAAATAAAAATCCCCCCATACCACGGTAACATATTCTAGGAAAGAGAAATAGTGCACATTATAAACAGAATTCTCTTTTTCGCACACGCTTATTAGATTCTTTTTTTCATTCCCCCTGAACTTTCATTTCTTCGTATGCAGTAGTTTTACTGATAACACGCTATAGATGAGACGATCAGGAGAGCAGTTAACGAATACCCATATGCTCTTTCTCTCTCTCTCTCTCTCTCTCTTTTTTTTTTTTTTTTACTTAAGAGGCTTATAGAAGGAACACATTTTTTATTCGAAGATCCTTTGGTACTCCATTTTCCATAGCACTGAGCAACATCGTAAATCGGGAACTGGATGGGAGATGGTTGCGCTATTTGTCCACTTGGTTTTAAGCAGAGAAGGAGGGCTGTTGGTGCGAAAAATGAGGTACCCCGAAGGAGCATCTAAGATGTGTCGCATATGAAGGGAGCGGGATTCGCGAAACACCGCCGTCGGCTCTGGCCAGGCATGGGACGTCCGTCGTTCAACGCAGCTTTTATTTTGGAAGGCTCCTGTTTCATCTCTCAGCTCCTGTTAGCTCCGCTTGTCAATTTTTAAAAAAAATTTAACACTTTAAAGGCCTTTGCGGAGATCCAGAGACATGTCGCGGGTCGCTAGTAGTAGGGTGCCAATAGCGGAACCAATTCTTCAATAGTGTAACCATTTCCTTTAAAAAGGTGGTGATACTCCGGTATTAAACCAACAAAAGATAATTGGGGACCGTGAATAATATTGCGATTTCGAGCAGGGGGTATTGCGAGCAGGGGGTATTAATGGGCTTGATTGGCCATAGTAATTTAGACAAGGCAGAGTCAAAATCTACCAGGAAATACCATGTCTGGCGGATTTTTAGAGGGAAAAGACTTTTAAGACTCATATGGCTCCGACGAGGCGAGCAAACTGCCTTTGTTTAGAGTAAAAGATTAATAACAGTCTTTCCCCCCATCTATTGTTCGGTAGAGGACACCCCAAGTGTCGCTGCCAGTCGCAGCTTCCTAACCATATTCAAATTTCCCCGTTCAAATACATTATAGCCGCGACGGTCTCTGGATCTCCGCAAAGGCCTTTAACGCCGCAGATAACTATCCTGTCGGCTTGTAATATGGGGGTAGCCCCCACTAGCAGTCAGGCCGTCATTAAAACACAGTTTGAGAATTGAAGCATTTTTATTTAACACGATTCAATATCTAGATTAGCAAAGCAGTCATAATACAATTATAGAGCAAGAAACAGCCAAAAAGCGAAAAGCGAGTAAAGTTCAGTGTGCAGCTGTATTTAAATAGGGGTAAGGCATTGAAGGTTGCAGACAAAGATTCCCTGCGATACGTAATAACACGTGACTAACTGGGCAGGAGCAGGGGGTATTAATAGGCTTGATTGGCCATAGTAATTTAGAAAGGGCGGAGTCAAAGTCTACCAGGAAAAACCATGTCTGGCGGATTTTTAGAGGGAAAAGACTTTTAAGACTCATATGGCTCCGACGAGGCGAGCAAACTGCCTTTGTTTTCAGTAAAAGATTAATAACAGTGACTAAAACAAATATTAATTTGGAAAGCTTAATTAAAAAGCCTAAACGGGGTTTTTATATTACATGTATATACAGGGTGTTCCAAAAAACTGATCTTGGCTTTTATTACTTAAATATTAATCACAGACCTATACAATAAACTACAAAGTTACATAAAAAAGATATAGAATTTTATGATATCGGTAAAAATTATCCGAAGTTTAAATTTAAAAAAGAAATAAATTTTTATACTACCCTCGCTGAAAAAAATTGCCTATTTGTAAAATGTACCCCATACATTAATTAGGTTCTGTATGAAGTTTCAGTCATTCATCATAAAGTGTTTCGGATATGTAAGTAAATATATGCTGACATAAGCTACTTTTCAATGGCTATCGAAGGGAAAACAAATCACAACAAATGATTGCATTCCAGGGTTCGCATACAAATTATAGAAGGAAGCAGTCATCGCATGAATAGATAATGCATCTCTTTTTATTGGTATCGCACACACACACACACACACACATGCATAGTCCTTCATGCTGAAACCTTCTGCATCAGCTCATTAATGTGTGAAGTAGATTTTTCTAAATGGAAATTTTTTCGTACGATGGCGGTGTAAAAAATTAAATTTTTCCATTCATTTAGATTTAATCTTCTAGCAATTTTAATTTATACCATAAAATTCTGTACCTATTTTTACGTAAGTTTGTACTATATTGGGTATATGATCAATATTTAAGGAATAGAAAACCTAGGTGAATGATTTCGGGACATTCCTTCATTGCACATTTCAACAGGGTTGCCAGATAGCGCTGGGGGGGGGGGGGGGGGTATAAAACGTAGGAAGTCGCCAAGGTTAGCAATTTTTAGCACTAGAGTGCTATTTCGTTCACTTTGGGTTTTTCTGTGGACATAATTTTGTGGACCGATATGCGTGGACACGTTTCCGTTACATTTTTCAATACGATTACCAGATTGCACAGGGAGGGGTGGGATAAAACTTGGAAGTCGCCAAGATTAGCAATTTTTGGCACTACAGCGCTATTTCGTTCACTCTGGGATTTTCTGTCGACATATTTTTGTGGACCGATATGCGTGAACATGTTTTCGTTGCATTTTTCAATAGGGTTGACAGATATATCACGAGGAGAGAGAATAAAATGTTAAAAGTCGCCAAGGTTTGGAATTTTGGATGACTTATCGCTAAGTTTGGCGCCAAAACGTAAGTCCTCAAAACTGAACCCAGCTTGGCAATATCTTCCATATTTGTCTAGAAACTAGCAAACCCTACAGTATACTACAGTAAAAAGAATAAGTTAGAATATGCCTGGCGAAGATTGTAAAAACAGTTTTAGTAGACGATTTTAATATAGATTTCAATTTCAAAGAAATGTTCGAACAAGGAAGACAAATACGGTATGCACTCATGGATATGATAAACTTTCAAACAATGCTTATAAAGGTGAAGTGTTGTTAGAATAACGCTTGCCGAAGATTGTAAAACAGTTTTAGTAGGCAATTTAATAAAGATTTTCAATTCCAAAAAGATTGTCTTATATGAAAAGGTTCAAAA
>JAWZYV010002293.1:0-15911 GCA_038373885.1 Cheiracanthium punctorium | reverse complement strand
GCCAGCCAAGTCTCCAGATCTTAACCCTATAGAGCATGTCTGGGATGCTCTATCGGGTCTGGGAAGCTCTGTATACGCGAGTTGCTATTGCCTTCTGGGAAGGGCAATAGCAACTCGCAACCCCCCTCCGAGAATCATCCGGGGAATGAAAACAGCGTTGCTGGACGAATGGGATCAATTGCCACAGGAAATGATAAACTGCCTTATTTCAAGTATGAAATCACGCTGCGAGACCTGTATATCTGTAAGAGGGGACCATACTCCCTATTAATCCTTTTTTTTGTTTATTCTGCAACCGCTGTTTCATACCTTCCGACTCCAATGTATGTTACGCACGATCATACGAGTGTATTATAAATATTGTATTGTTATTTGTTTTGTATTGTATCAATGTATGTACACATATCAAATTTCATTAAAATCGATCTAGTTGTTCTAGAGAAAATCGACCAATTCTGCAAATTCTCTTAATTTTTTACACCAGGGAGTACGCTGGCCAATCCATTCGGGTGATATCTTCACTTTCCAGTAGCTCCTGAACAGAAGGAAGCCGGTGTGGCCGAATATTGCCATCCATAAAAACGAAGTCTACTTCAACGGCATCTCGGAACAGACGCACGTGGTTAAGGATAACCTCCTGACAACAGCGATCTCTGATTACAGAACCTCTGTGGAAAACATAAAGCTCAATCCGCCCGTTCAACATATGCCCTCCCCAGACGAGAACTCCAGAACCATCGTAACGGTCTTTTTATACGATGTTACTGGGATGAAACCATGACTTGACCTCTCTCCAAATCAACTGGCGTTGAGAATCGCTTGTGGCACCGAAACGACACTCATCCGTAAAGAGGACACGACTCCATTGATGACATGACCAGTTTTTGTGCTCTTTGCACCACTCTAAAATGTGGCGCCGATGGCCAACTTTCAAAGAGATGCATCGTGCTGGATGGCGGGCGGATGGGCCACGATTGTGAAGTGCGACACTTGTCGCCTTAAGGCCGCTTTCCACATCGAGAGACGGTCGCTTGTCGCCAGCAGTAGGGTGCCAGTAGCGGAACCACTTATCACTTGTAAGCAATAAATTTTTCGCACCGCAGAGAAAGAAGGAGATACTCCGGATAACAGGTAATTGGGGATCGTGGATAATATTGCGGTTTTCACACTTGTGGTTCACGTGGTTCCACACCCCATCTATTGTTTGGTAGAGGGTCGCCGCGTCAAGACTCTGTCAAATATCCCCATTCAAATACGTTATAGCCGCGACGGTCGCTGGGTTTGGGCAATGGCCTTTAAGGCCATTCCTACAGGCAGTGTCTCTCATTATACCCCACAAAATGTAGTCACAAGGAGTTAGATCGTAAAAATATGGAAGTCAATCTGTTATGGAGGCCTGCAATTACAGATTGGTCTTTTAGCGGTTTTTATAACTACTAGTTCCAAACCTCAGAATAAAAATTTTACAGCTTACGTAATAACTATATGGTTTTCTGCATCCTTCTACTGATGTATGTTTTTAAGATTTTTAACTTCAAAATCAGGGTGTTATTTCCTGGATATCCTGTAACATAACCATTATGCATAATACACTACTTTCTTTACAAAACGATTTATGCAGTCAAGTAAAAGTACGCAAATAATTATTTCTTAGACATTAGAGTAATCAGAAAAGGTGCTGACAAAATTATACCGTCGACTGCACCAAATAGAAGATTTTGGCGATCACAACTCTTAAAGCTGGTGATATTAAAAAGGATTATGCATTAAAGTAGTAAACCGTTATATAATATAATTAATTATGGTTAGTGTGATGCAGTTCATCACATATTTATAATTACTTCCGATTTCCTTTCCCTATACCCCCTAAGTTTATACTCTTTGCCATTTTTAAATTCCCAATAATATGTGGATAAGATTCAGGTGGGGGTTATTTAACACTTGAGATACTGCGTTTATGAAGCGGTCTAGTGTAGTATTTAGCATGCAACACCCAGGAATTCCATGCCGACAAACAGTCACGTGACAATTCATTTTATTGACGTATCCAACAGAGGGAAATTACAGGCAGTAGTGCAGTGGCTGGCACAGTAGCGAAAACAAGCATGAACCTTTTAGAACGAGACAAAAACGTTAAGTGATCGAAAAAAAAAAATGCGAATGCAGAAAGCCAACCTGGCGATAGAGCTGAGTGCTAGAAAGAATGGACGCCATAAAAATCTCTAGATTGAAAAAAAAAATGAAAAGATCGTTCAGCGTTAATGCAAGTTTAGCAAAATTCAAATGTGGGTTGAAAAGAGGGGTTAGTCAAAGAGAAATTGTAACATAAGTATTATTGAAACCCCGTGGGAACGAGATGAAAATGCAGGAATCTTCAGAAAGAAAGACGCCAAAAAACGCTAAATACATTGCAAAAGTTAAAGCCAAAGTAGTTCAAGAAACTGAATTAAAATAGTGTAGAACGGAATTTAAAAATGGCAAAGAGTATTAAATTTAGAATATTTAAATCAAAATCAGAAGTAATTATAAATATTTGATGAATTGCATCACAGTAACATTAGTAATAAGGCACAGTGCTATTAATTTCCGTTTTCGACTTTGAGACTGGGAAAAAAAATGAGAAAATGGTCGACAATATAGTACGAAAGTACTTCAAACATTTTGATAGCACATATACAGAATGTTTCACGAAGAACCCTCAACTTTGAAAATTAATAACTCAAAAACGGTAATAGATAAAAGCATGAAACAAGGGGTATGCTAATTTAAAAAAACCGTAAGAATTTGATGCAGAAGCCACAAAATTTTAGTTACAAATTGCACCGATAGGTTGCTCTGTAAAATGCAATACGGATACCAGAAAGAGAGCTCCCCTGCCGATCAACCAATGGTTGTTAAGTGGGCACGAATGTTTCAAAAGCGCAATACAGTCATTCGTCATCGTTTCTCGAAAGAATAAAGGTCAAATGATGCCTTTGTAAGATATTGCAGCCCAAACGGTAAGTTTTAAGCAATTGACTTGACAGTGTGACAAATGAGGATTTTCTTAGATCCGTATTGCCGCTTATCGAGCCATTTATCAGTGCAATTTGTAACTAAAATTTTGTAGCTTCTGTATCAAATTCTTACGCTTTTTTAAAATTAATAAACCGCTTGTTTCAAGCTTCTATCCATCACCGTTTTCGAGTTATTCATTTTCAAAGTTAGGAGTTCTTGAAATACCCTGTGTATATATATTTGTCAGAACAGCAACTACATCTTATCCTGAGACAAAAGTAAATTGCGATGTTCGCTTTAAACTTTATTAATCTTACTCATAAAATACTATTATTATAATATTATTTATAAATTATTTTTCTTAAGAAATTATAATCCTAATAAAGTAAGTAGTGACATAGTTGATATTTGGAAAATGTCATGTTTTGTATGACACCTTGATCACTATTTCAGGTAATAAACTTTAAAAACTGTCAATAATAGTGAACTTGATCTCGCCTGATGCTTCACTAAGTTAAAAGAAGTATTGCCGGGCAGATAAAAACAAAAATTGTATTCATTTATTCTAAATCTTATTTTGCTTACATATCGCTAAATCATCTAAAGAATATTCTTTAATTACAACCTAACGTTTTGATTTATTCTGTATCACAAACGTGTAGAAACTAAATAAAAGTCACGTGTGCACATACGCATTAGGAAATTATGATTCACGAAAGTACCAAAAAAAAGTATATTCGAAAATATTCATTACCTTGCTGTGGCAGAAAAGCATCTCATAATTAATAACCACGGCCACCTTTTTACTTAAAACACATAATTTATTTTTGCTAGTCTAATCGGCAAAGCAGTATCAATAATAATCGCTTGAACCTCAAAAAATATAATTTTTCAGCGCTACACCTAAAGCAAAGCCCCCCATTTTCCTAAGCAGAAAAAAAAATGAAAAAGAATGAATAACATTACCGTCCAGACTAAGTAATAGGCCTAACCTGCTCGAGGCTGTACAGAGAATTTCAACGCCGGTAATATTTCAGAAAAGCGTGAGACCTTCAGCGGCCGTTTGATCATAAAATAATGATTTTTGAGGCGCAGAAGTAAAGAAGAAAAAGGAAAAAGAAAAAAAAAAAAAACACCTCAGCAAAACTCGCGCTATTAGCCTCACCGCCTATCATCTGAAAGTTTAATACTTCCTCGTAAAAACCAGCTCCCGAATCAGGTCTTTAATTTATTAATGACCAGGATCAAAAGGATGCAAGGGGACGATCATCGAAAAACCTATGAATATGAACTAATTACTTACGCAAGGCATCGCTTTATGAATATTCATAAAAGAGACGAACGGCGGAAAGATAAAAAAAAAAAGAGTTCCAGCGGAATGTAATCATCCGCCGGAACACGAAGTATGGGCACACACAGAAAAAAAATGGCTGCGAGAAAGCATTTATTCTTTCCTGTGTTTTTGTTCGGTTATCTGATGAGGATGCTATTTAAGAGCTCCGGCACAGCTAATTCCGAGGGAAAAGAAAAACTGATTTTGAATTAGGCTAATCCATTTTTGCCCTGTGCAATATAAATACCGGCCCGACAACTTCAAGTAGCCTAAATTGCAGGTTCTTCAGAGGATGAATAATTTACCAAGTTGCTATCGGCTTATTTTTCTTTTATTTTCTCTACCCGTAGAAGAACTGTGTTTAAAAATTACGCGAGTGCTGGCGTTCTAGTCAGCCTCACGGACGAATTAATAGATCCTTGTAAGGTTTTCAGACGAGGTTATCTTGACATGTTAGAAAGAAAATCGCGTTCTAACGTAAAGTATCAAAATTTTGAAGCAGGTTTAAATGAGGGTTAGTTTTCCCTTGTCATACTCCCTGTTAACTCGTTAAGACTGTATGCAGTTCTCGTTAATGCAGTTGGAAGCATAGTCTATAAGCGAGTAACAAACAAATGGAGTCATATGTTAGATGGCAGTTATGCTATACCTTCAACTGAAGTACTGGTGAAATGTCTGACATTTTTTATTCTATTATTTTCAATTCATCTACAAACTTAATGAAACTATTGATAAAAACCTTACTAAGCCCTGCACTGAAAAAGACGCTACTAAAACTATTCTAAAGAGTACGGACCAAGGCATTTAAAGAAGAAGACCTCGCACGCTACTATACTGATGGTTAGTTTAATGAGACCATTCAGGAAGGAGATACTGGTGTATACTCAGAATTACAAAACGGAACTGTTGCAGAAAACAAGATCAGCATAGGCATTATTGCATCAAATTTTACTACTGAACTAAGAGCAATTTTAAAAAGCAAAGCAAGAGAATCTCTCACTCAGTGACACAAACAGAGCAAATGGATCAGTCATATGCTCTGCTTCTGGCTACTGGCTATTAATTGTCTCTAAGTCTTCTTCAGAGTTATTTTCTGGGACTCCAAAGATCCTAGAGGCAATAAAAAAAAGGTCACTCTGCAATTACACAAGAAAGCCATTTCTAACTGGAGCAAATTAACCAATTAAACAAAATCTTTTTGCAATGTATACCAGCACACGGCATTCCTGTTGATGAGACAGCTGACAGACTTGCCAAGAAGGCTCGTGATCTAAATAACAACAATAGCAAAGTTATCCTTGATGATGCAACTGCCTTTGCAAGGTATTTTTTAAGAGAAAAAGCCACCAAGAAGGACTATCAAATGCGCCAAATCAATGCTAACAGTGCTTATTAAGACCACCATAAGACTTGGAGCTGGACACTTCAAGTGCCATCTAAATTCATGGTGATGGTATAAGATTTTATCGTCTCTGTAGTAATTGTGAAGTCCCTCTCATCTTTGAACATATTTGTGACTGTAGAGCGATTATATGATCTCTGGTTTACCTTGGAGAGTTTCCCTTCAGTGGACAAGTCTACTTAAATAATATTATTGACACTGCCAAATGTGTTATTTCTTTGCTCGGCTATTTGTAGCTGCTTCGTCTCTTGCAGAAACGACAGCAGCCAACCAACCAACATGTTGCAAATAAGATGAAGCTACTTGTAACCTAACAAATCGAAAATTTTCAATTAATCGAAAATAATTAATTCACCGAAAATGTAGTGAGAAATTTAACTATCCTTTTTGACAGTTTATTGAAGTAAAAATTGTAGCGAACAGATTAATGTAATAAGACACTGAAAAACTTATTTTAGTTACTGATCTCGGAGCCTATGTCTATATTACGTTTTACCGTGTAAAAAAAAACGAAAAAAATTTCTTTCAATTTTTTCGGAATAGAGATTTTTTATATCAAACTTCACCAATCTATATTTATTTTGTGCTGATCTAAACAAATTAGTGTCTCCGAAATTCTCTTGAAACAATGACTGCTCATAGACTTTGATCCAGTGAAAGACATTTTGGTCTTTCTATAAAGTAAGAAAGCTATATAAGCTATTTTCAAAAAGATACATCAAATGGCTTATAGCAGTAAGGCAATATCAATATCATCAGTTCGCAAATTTGTCGTACATATATTTTGTGGTAATTTCTTTCCTAGGGTTATAAATCAATTACGTCTTTAAATTCACGTCTTTATCGTTTACAGTTGACTATAAATAATTTACGGAAAAGGAAATTGCAAGATTTTACGGATATGATTTAACGAGATGACATTTAAAAACAAAAAAAAAAAAGATATCGTATAGTAATTAAAATTATATTACTGATTTTTGCCACTTTTAATAATCAATCTAATCACATCAATCAATGTCATAGCAATATAGTTAAATGGGAAAGAAAACTTTTGTATTTTTTCTTTTAAAAAACATGTAAAATGATGACGTTCTACTACTTAAACCACCTACATCCTTTAGATGAATTTCGCGAAGGGCTCATCTCAGAAAACTGTAAAGATCATTTTCCCCCTTAAATTTTTCCTTCTAGGATACTACTTTTTAATGTTATAACTCACACAGTTTATTACGATAATATTACAAAAAAAAGTGCTTCAGTTAGTCAAATGGTTCAACAAGAAATCAGTTTTTTTTTGTGCCTCCTGTAAAATCTAAATTTTCAGACTTGAGCCCTTTTCGAAATTTGAAATTCAATTATTCTTTCATATGTTTTAAAAACAAGTTTTGCTTACTGAGATTCATCAATTTTCTGCAGTAAATGTGTGGCTTCAACCAGCACTACCTAGAAATAGATGGCCAATCTCATAGTGATATTATGACGTCACATCACCGACAAATCTTATATTTAACAAGTTATTAGATTTAAAATAAACATAATTTATAAATTTTCTCATGCACGACATTTTTGTTTTCATAACATGAAGTAAAACTAATATATAATTTTACAAAAAAAAAATAGCATTTCTTTTAATATCAGTAATTAAATATTACAAGAAAAAAACTTTTTTAACGAAAAACTATTTTTTTCTATTTTGAGTTCGAAACTTTTTTTTTAAATCTGCAATATTTACTGAAAGTTTTCTATAAATTTACTTTCCAAAAGTAAAATTTGAAAAGCAAGCTTTTTAATGGCATCAGAGTTTAAGATTTCTAGATCTTCATAGTGTTGTTTCACCCAGTGGTTGTCAAATATTATTATAAAACATAAAAAAGTCTTCGGTTTTTTAGTCATGCTAGTTTTCTGGAATTTTTACAGTTTTATGGTAACGAGCAGCGTAAGAAAGTTTTTTTTTACTGTTATAATATTTTTAAAATTCTTTTAAATCTTGGTAAAGCACCGTTTATATATTTGTCAAGTGACCGATCTAAAACGACGTATAAATGAAAAGATGCATAAACGAAATATTAATACACAATATTGATTATTACAGGTTTAGCGCTATCTATATAAATAAAATTAGACTTTTGCGATTTAGAATTTTGCGATTTCTATCCGTTTCAAGCATCCGGAAATCCGGTGCGACCCTCAAAAAAAAGTGTGTCAGTCATTCTGTCCGTGACACTTTTTTTGTTCAAGCATCACGTAAAAACGACTAAAGCGAATGATATGAAATTTGGTGTCATGACAGGTGGTCGCTCAACTTAAAACATATCGTCGAATTTTTAAAAAATCTTGATTGAATTTTGAGATTTTGCGAAAATCCTTTCAAACTGCGTAAATTTGTGTTCGAGCATCACGTATAAACGACTGAAGCAATTGAAATGAAATTTGGTATCATGATTGGTGGTCACTCAACTTAAAACATAGGCACCGATTAAAAAAAAATCTTGATCAGATTTTTATATTTTGCGAAAATCGTTTTAAACTGCGTAAATTCGTGTTCGAGCATCACGTAAAAACGACTGAAGCAATTGAAATGAAATTTGGTGTCATGATAGGTGCTCACTCAACTTAAAACATAGGCGTTGAATTTTAAAAAAATCTTGATTATATTTTGAGATTTTGCGAAAATCGTTTCAAATTGCGTAAATTTGTGTTCGCACATCACGTAATAACTGCAAAGGTGAAAAAATGATATTTGGTGAAATGATAGGTGGTCACTCACCTTAAACTATAAGCATCTAATTAATAAAAATCGATCAGATTTCGAGATTTTGCGAAAATCGTTTAAAACTGAGTGAATCTTTGTTCACACATTACGTAATAACAACTAAAGCAAATGATATGAAATTTGGTTACATGATAGATGGTTGCTCAACATAAACTATAGGCGTTGAATTTTTTAAATATTTTGATTACATTTTGAGATTTTGTGAAAATCGTTTTAAAATGCTGAAATTTTGTTCCAGCATCACGTAATAAAGACTGTAGGGAATGAAATGAAATTTGGTGACATGTGATAGGTTGTCACTGAACTTAAATTATAGGCTTCCAATTTTTCAAAAATATTGATTAGATTGAGATTTTGCGAAAATTATTTGAATATGCGTAAATATTCGTTCGCGCATCACATAATTTCGACTAAAGTGAATGAAATGATATTACTTAGCTACTCTCTAACTTGAAATATTTATCTTAGTATGTATCTATGTAGAGTATCTTAAATAGTGCATATAAGTTTTAGAGTTAATCAAATTGATATTGCCTGCCAATTATGATGCGATTTATGTTCACACTGATATTGAATTTTTTTTTTAAAATGTACATCCAATGTATAATTTGCGCATCATATCGGGATTGTCACGAATTAATTGTTTCATCTGTTCAATCTGAGGTTTACAGAAGAAGATGATAAATTTCAATGGTTCTAATTCGAGAAATTTCATCTGGTAATCGTCCCACAGTCGGTCAATGGTAGAGCACCCGCTCCCGCACATTAAGCGGCAGTCCTGGGTTCGATCTCCAACTCTGGAATATTTCCATAGCTAGTAAAAAATTAATCAGGCTAAACACTCCAACTTGCCTAATTAACTTGAAAGATTGGTGAAATCACTTTCTAAAATACGGTGATTTAGCATTTTCTAAATTGTAAGCAACACATTATCACAGTAGATAGTAAAATGTGTCTGGATCGTGATTACGTTCAGTTTTTCTGTCAGAATTCTTTGATTAAAAATTATTAGATGTCTTAATACAGTTATATGTTATCATTATTCGCTAAAATATAATATATCTATGCTTTAGCATTAAATATCATAAGGACTTTACAGATTGTCGATGTATATATAGCTTTCAGAAGTTCTTCAAAATAACCTTGTAACAGGTGTTCCCCACCTGAGCAGCCAAACTCCAGGACTGCAGCGGCAAAATAAAAGCAGTGACGTTTCCGCCAGGGAATCGTTTTGAGTTCGTAGAGGGGTAGCGAGGCTAAGATGGAGTGAGCTATGACTGTTGTTCTTTTTATGTGTATTCCGTGCAGTGTTTGTTTTTTTAATAAAATGTTTTTGTGTAAGTGAGATGAGAGTCTCTTCTGTCATTTTGGGAGTTCGTGTCGTCTTACAATTTGGCGCCCAACGTAAAAGGCCGTGGAATGGATATAACGTTTGGATTTAGCTGGATGAGGTAGAACGTTATTTTCGTTTTCGTCTGCTGTTAAATGAGTTAAGTACTCTAAAGTTATTTTGTAAATAGTATCTATTTGTATATTTTAATATGTTTTGGAAATCCTTTTGCCTGATTATGTTTTTAAGAACAATTTCGTTTGGATTTTGTGTTTTGTATGTGCATAGAAATTTGTTGGCGGTTTCCCGCCCAAACTGGCTGTAGAGGTAAATAGCGTATAAAAGAATATTTAACTAGTATTTTGGGTATAATTTGGTGCATAAAGCGAAAATAATATTCTAAATCATATTTTGGCAAAACCGTTGGCTGGCGGATATAGTTGGCAAATCTGCTTGCTTGAAAAGTTTTAAAACAAACAAAAATGGTCCTAACTGACTGTGAATAGAGAAAAGTCACCCAGACTTTCGATAGAATATTGATTTCTGAAACAAAACTCTGTGTAGAGTTGTGTGCACTAAAATTGTTGGAATGCCCATAAAAGTGGAAATTTATGCTAGTTAAACTGAAATATATGTTCTATTGATTGTGATCGCTAGTTATGTTCTTGTATATGTATATATCGGATTTTGCAGTTTGATGTTTTGTTTTAGTAGTGATGAATAGCATTAATTTGGTTTGATGAGTAAGATTAGTTTTGATTTTGTAAAAATAGTTTTGTTTCATTTTGTTCAGAAAATGGTATTGTTTTGAATTTGTTTATGATTAATTTTGGTTTAATTCTAATTTGATGAAAATTTGAAATTGGCAGAATTGTATTTTTGGTTTGTTGTTGCTTACTAGTAAGTAGTGGTATTGGTGGCCCTAATCAATTAAATTGTTGCATTTTAGTTACTATTTTGAAAGTTATGGATAATTCTTGTTTAAGCGAAGTTCAGGTCTAATGGCATCGGTGTGAATGTCGCTCAGGTTAAGTTTTGTTTCTGCTCACTCCTGAGAAAGCCTGAAAATTAAATTATCTAAGCCTTTCTGTCAGTAAATATAAAAAACCGTAACTCAATAAATTCTATTTGTGCTCCTGTGATACAATGGCTTACCTCGGAAAAGGCCGAAAAGATGACCTACGACTCCTCGCCCTAGAACTGGGTTTGGAGGGGGTGGAAAACCTTAAAGTGCCCCAATTAAAGAAACTGATAACCCATTCAAAAGAATATGATGAAGAATTAACAAAAAACATGTTGACATCCATAATTGAGGAGCGCGTAAGAAGAGAAAAGTTAGCTGATACGGAGTTGGTGGAAAGGAGAGAGGAAGAGAAACAAGCCAGAGAACGAGCCCTAGAGGAAGAGAAACAAGCCAGAGAACAAACTTTTGAGCTAGAAAAGCTGAGACTGCAACTTGAGATTCAAAAATCCTCCCAGTCAAACCTTGCATCTACCACTTCTTCAGCTCTTGAGCCGGAACAGCCCAAGGTGGATCTGAAGGGGATCTTACCCAAGTTTGATCCAAAAGAAGATGACATGGCGCTATACCTAAGTTTATTTGAACGGCAGTTAACATTTTTGAAGGTTCCGGAGACTACCTGGGTCCCCTACCTGATTGGTTCCCTCCCGCCGGAAGTCGGCAGAATGGTCGTTCGGGAACCTGAGGAAGAATGCAAAGACTACCAGAAGGTCAAGGGCCTACTTCTTAAGCGTTTCAAACTCTCTGCTGAAAGGTTTCGACAGCTATTCTCATCTCACCGCAAGAATCCCACATGCACCTGGCGAGACTTCGAATTAGATGGCTACTTAGATGGTTGGTTAACAGAATTAGACATCACCACCTTCGACAAACTTAGAGACCTTGTCCTCACAGACCAAATAAAACGACGAGTTCCCCCTGAAGTGAAAGAACACTTTCTCGACTCTTGGCCCGATCTAAACACTCCCTTAGAACTTGTGGAAAAGCTTGATGCTTACGATAACATCAGACTAAGCCACAAAAAATACAACGCACCACCAATGCAAAAGAAACCTTACCCCGTCAAAGAGGAAACTTCAAGAAATGCTCTAAACAAGAAACCAGGCAAACAACTGCCTAAATCCGAAAAACTCAACGCTGGTGAAAAACAGGAGCGTCCAGCTCTGACTTGTTATGGTTGCGGTAAGCCTGGAGTTGTCAGAGCTAAGTGTCCAGTTTGCACTCCAACGCCAAACCTTGCCTCCGCCAACTTTGGACACTTCAACCTCCAGAGCCTGTCCACCTCGGAACCCACCGCATGCCTGCTGGTTACCATAAATGGAGTAGTAGGCACCGCCTGCCCAGACAGTGGAGCAAGCCACACAGTAGCTAGTGAAGGACTATACAAGATCCTGAGGAATCAAGGGGTCCAGTTTCAAAAGTCCAATCTACGGATGACTCTTGCTGATGGTAGCCAGACTGACAAAGACGTATACACTACAAGAGTGACAATACAACTCGAAGGACGTACTTTCAAGATCAATCTTATTGCTCTCCCAGAGGCTAAAGGAAATCGTACCCTACTCGGGACAGATTTCTTGAAGAAAGCTAAAGTGGTGTTAAACTTAGGAGACCAAAATTGGTATTACAGGGACAACCCAAGAAAGCGGTTTCCCTTCGTCGAAGGCTACAAAATACCTCCTTCGGCAGAGGAACGAGACGACACTGGTCTCAAAGAAAAAGTCAATATGGCCCCAAAACAAGAGGTCATTGCGGTTGCAGAAGAAGACGTCACGCATACCCCAAAGTGTGACTTCAAACTCCGTGCAGATGAAGGTGAACACTTGACAGAGGGTCAAAAGAAACAACTTGATGCTCTATTGATAGAACATGAAGATACGTTCCGGCCGGGGGGAGAGCCGACTCCCTTTATAGAACATAGGATCGAGACAGGAAATGCCCCTCCCGTGGCTACTATTCCTTACCGACTATCTCCTGCCAGGAGAGAAGTTCTTAAGAAGGAAATCGATGCCTTGCTTGCGGCAGGAACCATAGAAGAGTGCGATTCTCCATACGCAGCACCTGTAGTCTTGATCCCGAAACCAAATGGAGAGTTTAGATTATGTGTAGACTATCGCAAGTTAAACTCTATCACGAAGCCTGATCCATATCCATTGCCACGCATGGATGATTTGTTGCATAAAGCCAAACAGACTGCCTATATGTCAACTATAGATTTGAAATCGGGGTGCCATCAAGTACAAATGTATCCTCCGGACAAGGATAAAACGGCTTTTGTCTGCCAGTATGGGGTCTACCGGTTCACCAGGATGCCTTTTGGCTTGAAGACAGCGCCAGCGACCTTCCAGCGGTTAATGGATCTTTTCAGAAATGGTCTGAAGGTCAATACGCTTGTATACCTGGATGACATCATCGTGTTGTCTTCGACCTTCGAGGAACACATAGAGGACTTACGGCATGTTTTTGAGAGACTCCAAAAGTTTAAGTTACATGTAAACCGTGCTAAGTGCCACTTTGCTTGCCATAAAGTTAAGTATTTAGCACATTTCATTACAAGCAAAGGAATAGAAGTGGACCCGGCTAAAGTGGAGGCAATTGCCCGAATTCCTCCCCCGAAGTCCGTAAAGCAGGTTCAAAGTTTCCTACAGACCTGTAGTTGGTACCGCAGATTCATTCCCCAATTCGCAGACCTCTCGAGACCTTTGAGTCAATTGACCAGGAAGCGAGCCACGTGGAAGTGGGGGGAGGATGAACAACAGGCCTTTGAAACCCTGAAAAGGAAGTTGATCTCACCGCCAGTGTTGAGTCAAGTGGACGAATCAAAGCCTTTTGTCATAAGGGCAGATGCATCCGGCTACGCTCTGGGAGCTGTCCTTACCCAAGGACAAGGTCCAGAGGAACACCCGCTCGAATATGCCAGCCGACTTCTACTACCAGCTGAAAAGAACTATTCCACAGCGGAAAGAGAGGCCCTAGCAGTTGTTTGGGCATTAGAGAAATTCAGGGGATACGTGGAAGGAGCAGAGATCACGGTGATTACTGACCACCAGCCCTTGAAATGGTTATTAAGTCTAAAATCGCCAACCGGCCGATTAGCAAGATGGGCCCTACAGTTTCAGTCGTACAACTTGAAAGTCGACTACTTGCCAGGAAAAGCCAACGTTATTGCAGACTTACTATCACGTCCTGCATGTGAACACAAGGAGCCTTCGGGTGAGATTTGTGCGGTTGCCATTGACCTCCCAGTCCGGAAGCCAAGTGACATCCGGGAGCAGCAACTCAAGGATCCAGATCTGAAAAAGATAATAGACTGTTTCGAGAGTAACACCACAGATGAAAATTATGCCAACTGGACACAGCGGGGATATTTGATGTCCCAGGGAATCCTTTACAGGTATGCACCAGACTCGGAAGCCGAGGAGGCTCAACTAGTCGTCCCTATCCATGAACGAACGAGAGTGCTAAAGGAGTACCACGATTCCCCAACTGCCGGCCACTACGGAGCCGAGGGCACCTCCTACATAGTGGCCTTGCGATATTACTTCCCTGGAATGCGGAAGTTTATTACCGATTACGTCAAAAATTGTGCCGAGTGTAGCAGATTTAAGCCAAGCAATCAGAAACCTGCAGGTTTATTGAGAACTCCCGCTTATGCCCAACGCTTCGAAACACTCGCCATAGATCTCTTTGGTCCCTTACCAGAGACTGCAGATGGAAAGAAGTGGATTTTCATCGTAGAAGATACGTCGACAAAATGGGTAGAACTTTTTGCTCTGAAAGAGGCGACGGCGAAAGAGTGTGCCATAACTTTGTTTGAAGAGATTTTCCTGAGGTATGGATTAGCCAGACGTGTCATAAGTGATAATGGCCCACAATTCACAAGTGCTGTCCTACAGCAACTGTGTTACCTACTCGAAGTGTCCCAAGTCTTTACACCCGTATATTGGCCCCATGCCAATCCAGTTGAAAGAAAGAATCGGGATCTAAAACCAAAACTAGCAATACTTGTTGGTGAGGATCATACGTCATGGTCAGATAAACTTGCGACCATCCGTTTTGCAATGAATACGTCGAAGTGTGATACAACAAATCACACAGCTGCATTTCTCCAATTCGGAAGAGAATTACGAACAATTGATGACGTGCAACATGATGTAAGAGCGGTGATTGACAACGATAATTTCATCGCTGAAATTACACCCTATCTGAAGAAATTCGCCCGGATCTCAACCGAGATCAAAGATCTTGTAGAAAAGAAGCAAGACCAGCACAAAAAGTATGCCGATGAGAGTAGAAGAAGGGCACATAGGTATGAGCCAGGTGATAAAGTATGGGTAAATTTACATCGTTTAAGCAATAAAGCGAAAAAGAAAACAGCTAAGTTTCCACCCTGTAGGGATGGCCCCTATATTGTGATTACCCAGCGCTCCCCTACAACCTATGAAGTTGCTAACCCGGAAACGCCGGATATCCTGCTTGGCACATACCACACTTCTGCTCTCACCCCTTTCAATGAAACTCCTCTTTCTGATGTTGTGCCTGTCGCCCCCCTAAGGAAGAGGGGACGACCTCCCAAGAGTAGCCCTCCAAAGACTGTTCGTCGAAGTGCCAGAAGAGAGACTCAGTTACCATCCAGCTCTTCTGGCCACTCGCCGGGACGTCATCGTGGCCAGGGGGGGAGTCTGTAACAGGTGTTCCCCACCTGAGCAGCCAAACTCCAGGACTGCAGCGGCAAAATAAAAGCAGTGACGTTTCCGCCAGGGAATCGTTTTGAGTTCGTAGAGGGGTAGCGAGGCTAAGATGGAGTGAGCTATGGCTGTTGTTCTTTTTATGTGTAATCCGTGCAGTGTTTGTTTTTTTAATAAAATGTTTTTGTGTAAGTGAGATGCGAGTCTCTTCTGTCATTTTGGGAGTTCGTGTCGTCTTACAACCTTTAATTCTGTGATAACAATGAAATCATTTTCCAGTCCTCGTTTAATTAAACATCCAAAACCAACCCTAATTACACTAAGATAATAAATGTCAAAGTTTACATGTTTGTTACTCTTTCACGCT
>JAWZYV010002292.1:0-15696 GCA_038373885.1 Cheiracanthium punctorium | reverse complement strand
GTTATTTTAAAATTTTGTGGGAATGTAAAGCGAGAAGAGCTGTGCAAAACTTTTGTATGTTGCCAACGTTTGTTGGAATTCATGACTTAATTAATACAAGACAGCTAGTGCAATACCACACTAGATATAGTGTGATATTGGCTGGTTATTCCAATCATTGTGTTTCCAAGCCGCCGCAAGTGGAATCGACGTAATTTTGTTGTCATATATTTAACTTCGCACTAGAAACTCCATGCAATTTAAAACTCCTGACTAAGGCTGCAGAAGACGTTTTCTGAACCAGGGGCGTAGCCAGGGGGGGGGATATCGGGATATATCCCCCACCCAAAATGTTTGGATTAGTGATGAAATTCCGTCTATTTATACACATATAAGTTCATATCCCCCCCCTGAAATTTTTTTCCAGGCGTATATCCCCCCCCCGAAAAATTTTCCTGGCTACGCGCCTGTTCTGAACGTTAATTGACGTTCAGAGAACCTGTGCGTGTTTGCTGGGAAAGCTACTACGTTAAAGGAGCTCTTACTCGTGATATTAAACTAACGTATGCTCGTATGGTTTCCAGTTTCCGCATTCTGACTGGCTGGGAATATTCCCTAAAGGTGGATTCATACCTGCCGCGCCGCAACTGTTTCGCCGTTTTGGACCGTTCGTTGGCTGTCTGCGCGGCGAGCTTGCGGCGCTCTTCTGTAATTGGCTGTAGCTTTGCGGTCGCTGCGGAATATCTGTTCTCGCCAGATATTGCGCAAACCCTCCGCGCTCGCCGCGCGGGGGCCGTGTTGCTCCGCCACGTGACGTCATTGCGGCGTCTTAGCAGTGCGGTACGGCCAGTATGAATCCGGCTTAACAGTGTGCAAGAATTCAAATAGCTTTTGTCAAAGAAAATAATCTGTGCTACTTTAAAAATCTGAAAATCCACCCATTCTCCAATTTTCAAGCAATTTTTTGCTATTTTCAGCTCCATTTTATTGCCGCAAGTAAAAAAAGTTAATCATTTGCGTAACACAATTAGATGTCGCAAGCATAGATATAGGAATCCTATATCTATGGTGTATTCCTATATCTATGGTCGCAAGTGATAATTACATCATACGGAAGTCACGGTTATGAGGATTTAAGGGCAAAATAGCGATTCCAATTAGTTTAAAATAGTTTCAGCATCGAATAGTTTCAGATTATCCAATTTATTTATTTATTTATTTTTATTTATTTTTTTTTTTTTTTTTTACAGATAAAATGATTTCCTTTGCATAAAACATTGATATAAAAGGGGACGCTCCCAATAAAACGAAATCTTCCGAATACGAAAACTTTTCGCGCGTTTTTAGAAGAAAATGCAATTTCGAATTCGATACATAATAAAAATTGAATATGAAGTTATTTATTTTAAGCAGACAGAGATTAAATATATTGAGTGTGGACATATTTTTGTCGAATGTTTTTTCCAGCGCTCGTTGTAACTGCCTCCACAACGGGCTTTGACTTCTAATTATGAAGAAACAATGTTGATTAGGTCGAATTAAAGAACAGGGAATGATATTATTCTAATGTAGTTGAAATAATAAGGTAAATTGTAATTAATAACTGTACCCTATTATTATTAAATGTGTTAATTGTAAAATACTACATAAAATAAGGTACTTATTGCGTAAACGCACATTCTGGGTGATACAAAAAGGTCTACCCTTCATCAACTGCAAGATAGTTACAGTTAGAGTTGCCAACCGTCCCGCGAGAGACGGGACGTCCCGTTTCTAGAGCTTCTAGAGAGGCTTCCCGTTTCTAGAGAGGGGACACGTCCCGCGAAAGTTGTGTGCGGGACGCCGAATGTCCCGTTCTTTTTTAATAGAATAAGTAATTTCATAATTTGAAACATTATAATGATCTCAGAAGAAATTTTAAACATTAAGTTTCTTTTCTAAATAAATATGATCTCAATCGAAGTGATTGTTAGTTTTAAATTACTTTTCTAAATAGGTAACATTATGATTTCAGAAAAAGTAGTTTAATATATATATATATATATTTCCCAAATAAATAATTGTCTTAATCTTAGTAGTAGATGTGTTTCAAGATTTGAAGTTTCTTATGTAGTATATTATAACATGGTTACCTACTTATAGGATTGTTTTAATTATTTCTTAAATTCCAAATTAAAAAGGTTTTGTTTTTGTTTGTGAAAATAATGGAAAAGTTCATTTAATTTAATTGCTAATGATCAGGGCCCTTGATAAAGGGGGGGGGGGGAGTCTCCCCCCCAGCACTCACAAAATTCTATTAAAACTTGGTAAAATTAGATATCTAGTTGGCAAACTTCGTAAAAAAAATTTAACGAAAACTATTCTTCTGATTTTAAACAAGAGAGATAGAGGACTCCATTATAAAGAATGTCAATCTTTCATGAGTTTGCCTGATTGTTTTGATTTTTGTTAACTATGTTCAGTGGCGCACCCAGGATTTTAGTTTAGGGGGGGCTGGGCGACATGCAAATACTGCTGAACTCGTTTATAGTGATCTCGATTAGTTACAACTCTCTTATAACGTCTACATATTCGGTACCACTTGACTGTCCCATAGAACACAAGCCCACAAGCAATGTAACTTGGTATGGAGTCATAAATAATTATCTGCTCTTTTCAGTGACGTTGTAACCGAGATTAACAGTGTTTCGTAAACTAACTGTAAGCATTTATTTAAAAACATTTTAAATAAATGTCTTTTTTGGTTAGAAATAACTTGAAGACAATTTAAAAAAGAGAAAAAAAAATAATTCATTATCGACAATTTTCATTTTTTAAAGCTTTTCACTTCTAACTTTCTACCTTTAGGGGGGCTTCAGCCCCCATAGCCCCCTCCGTGGGTGCGCCTATGAGCATGTTTAATTATGCCAAAGTAACACATGATAACATAATATTCAATAAAACTATTTAAAATGCAAAAATTAAATCTAGTTTCAATTGTTTTTCTCGCCTTTCTGTCATGAGAAAGCTGGATCCCGCTTTTTTTTTTTTTTTTTTGTCACGTACCGAATTTTAATGAAGAAAGTCCCCAAATTCGCGGATAAAAGTTGGCAAGCCTAGTTACAGTGTACCTCATCTACAAGAGCAGAAGAGTTCGAACTCAACATTCTACTCCCAATGTAGTAACCGAATACATGCGGATACATATGCTTATGCATCGGAATGAATGGGGCCCCACGTTAAATATCTTCCTCGGTCCTCATGCTGGTTTCGTTTGTGTAAAGGCACTACTGCAACAGCTTTTATAAGGTTAAAACTGTGATACACAGTTACAAGCTACCCTTCACAGCCATGAGTACATGAACTTCAAAAGCACCCTGATTATCAGCCTGAACAGAGGGCCTGTTTTTAGTTCACCAAGAATGCACTTTATGGACCCAGTAAAAGATGAAAAGCTGCGTAAATCTTGCCCAGCTTGGGGATTGAATCTTAGGGCGAGGATTCAAGTGAAACACAATTCGAACGTTTTACCGCTTCGAACAGGGGAAACTTCGAAATATATCAATGTTTCTTATTCAACTGAAACAAACCAGTCGTGTTTTGATCACGTGACAGCGCGATAGGTTTGTTCATTGGAAGCATTCTGCCAAAACGTTCAAACTGTGGACTGAAAAACATTCGATTCGAACTCGATCGCGCGCGTTTCACTTGAATCTCGTCTTTAGACCTGTGGCATGGCTGCGCAATGCGCTAACCACTGCGCCTCTAGTTTTCCTCGTGAGCTTTATAGTTTTGCTATTCTATAGTGAGTGAGCGGTATTTCGTTTTTATAGATACTATGGAAACAGAATCTATTACATAAACTGCGAAAAGATAATGAAATGAATCTGATTCAATGGGATTGCCAAAGAATTTATATTGTTGCAGAAAACTCTGCTTGTTTCCTGGGTTTGTCGCTCTAAAGTCCAGTTGGTGTAGAAAGTTCTAGTAAAGAGTCCACTTGTCAGGATGGAACACGAACTTTATTGCTTCTAGAACTTCGTCGAACAATCAGCTGTACAAAATTCACAAGCGCAATCAGGCAGTAACGTCCTTATAACAGTTCGCTAAGTGCAGAAGCTTTCACAAATGCTGTATTTCTCACATAAAATAAAACACTGCCACAGGCAAAAATTCAATGGAAATATACAAGGGATATCGTACACAGTCCCTTGGGACACAGCAATGAAGAATTTACACATAGCACTTAAAAAAAAAATACTGCTTCTACCGCATAGTTCACAGAGCAAAGCAGCGTACTAATCGGAAGCTCGATCCACACTGAACTGGGGTCTGCCATGCCTATATTTACAGGTGACGCAGAAGCTACAAGGAGCTTCTAGAAGAATCTATTTCCTGAAGATTCCACATAAAGCGGAACTTTTGATTATGTCATAGAAGAGAAATAGAGTAATATTAGGCATGGCATGTTAATGCAGGAAAACTAACTTTACCATCCCCATTGGAAAAACCGTGCCCAACGACCAAAATGTCGCCAAGCTTGGCGACTTTTGGCGAAATATCGTCAAATTTGGAGCCAAAAATTAGTTCCAAAAAGTGAGGGTAACGAAGACCTTGGACCAATATCTCTCGAGATTTCTAGAATATGCTATAGAAACGAATGGGGAAACATAAAACTCCATATCCCGCGTTCTAGTTAACCGATCTTGATGCAACAAAAAGCAAAATTTAACTATTTGACGCGAAGAATACGAATTTTAAACCCCAGAACAGCGGGCTGCCTCGAAAATTCGAAACAATACTGAGTTAAAATTTATTTTATGAAAAGGCTTATGACAAAGCAAAGCCCATAGTGATTTCATACTCTAGTGTCTGACTTCTCAGATACAATATTTCGCATACAAAAAAAAAAAAAAAAAAAAAAAAAAAAAAGAATCCTTCCACAGGCTGAAATTCAGTGGAAATTCTCGAGCAAAACTTTGTGGTGCTTCTCAGCATACGACAATAAAGAATTCACAAACAGCTTTCGAAATAGGCTTTTCAAAACAAGCGAGAAAGCGTCGCTTCTACACAGTTCTGAATACAGCTTACGCTGCAAGCAGACTCAACTCTGAATTGAACTGCTTAGACATCATCTACCCTTCTTACCCAGTCTTTCGAGCAAATTCCATGAGAATCCGTTTCTGGAATTACCCCCACCATTCCCGAATCCTGATTGAGTAATACTAACGCTATTGCGTATCACCAATGCAGGAAGGAAAACATTACATTCCCCAGTACTAAAAACGTGATAAATGTCGCCAGGCTTGGCGAGTTTTTTGAAAAATATTGCAAAATTTTGCTACAAAATAAGTTCTAAAACTGAAGTCAGCTAAGCTATATCTGACTACTATATCTGTGTATCTATACTATATATGTGGTGGAAGATGTCGTTGAACTGCCAAGTCAAATATCGGTTTTTACCAACTTATTTTTTTTATCAACTATATTACCAACATTTTAGTTTTGCCAACTGGGTTTGCATGATTTTGCCTGGTATAATAGAAATAAGAAGTAAATTATAGTTTCCGTTCACATTTTTTTATATCCCCAATATTTGGCGAAAAATACCCAAACCCTCTCTTAAACAATGGGGAAACCCAAAACTCCCTATCTCAAGTTATAGTTAACCGATTTACATGCAGCAAAATGCAAATGTTAATAATTCTACGAATTTTCGTTTAAATTTAACCCCCAAAGGGCAGATTCCATTTGATTTGAACTGTTCCAAGACCTAATGTTAAAAAAAAAATGCATATCATAAATACATCAACCTTTGTCAAGCACATGCAGTATGACATTTTTCCAGAATATTTTTTTTTTTTAGAATTATACAGTAAAACTCCCGATTATCCGGTTGCCCATACTTCATACAAGGGGAGTTAAGGGGGGCACAGCTCTCCTCATCGGAGTATTTGTTTGCATTATTAAATTTATTTTACTAAAAAGAGAAACGGGTGGTTGAGGGACAGAGATCGGAAAGCAAATTTTTTTCGCAAGTGCGACACTCGCGTTCGGGTGAAATATTAATTAAAATTCCTTAGTAACTCGTGCTACCAAAAAAAGACATTGACTTTTCTGGTAGTACATTGTTCCAGGTATGACTTTTCTGGTAATACATACTTCCAGGTAGACAGTACATACTTCCAGGTTTTCTGTAGACATACTTCATACGGGAGAAGTTGTGGGGAGCAAAGCCCCCTCATCGGAGTATTTGTTTGCATTATTAAATTTATTTTAATGAACGGCCCGTTGCAGGACCGGATGGTCACCGAAGGCGGCCGCTCACAGTAACGTGTAAAAGCGTCCCGTAGGTTGCATAGACCGGTCGCAAAACGGCCCTTGACGGACCAGATGGTCGCTGAAGGCAGCCGCTCATAGTAACGTGTAAAAGCAGAGCGTAGGTTGCACAGACAGGTCACGAAGAGGTCCGTGAGCCGTAGGTTGCACATTTCGGTCGCAAAGCGGCTATTTGGTGAACCAGATAGTCGCCGAAGGCGGGCCGCCCGTTGGTTGCACAAGCCGGTAACGAAGCGGCCCGTGAGCCGTAATTTGCACATTTCGGTTGCAAAGCGCCCCTAGTACTCGTGTGGTTTGGAAGAGCCACCGACATCAATTAATTTCATTTTTGAGAACAGTTTGAATTTGGCCGTGAAGCTACTATCGGCGGAGAGACTGGTCGTCGAAGGCGGCTAATATTTTAGTAAAGTAGATTTTATATAAAAATTACATACAATTTCAGAATAAGCAAAACCCAGGTCTACTCGAATTTCGCATTCATGAAAATACATATTTCATGCGAGAAATTCTCATTTTAGTGACTACGTGTATTGCATGTTCAAAATTTGAGTACACAACAGGCAGCACAAGGCCGCTAACAACATTTATCATTTTTTCAACTAGGCCGGACAGTACGGAGGGCGGGATAGTTGCATGTTTACTGTATTATTAATTTTAATTTTCCAAAAATATGTCCTATCCCTTCCTGATATCAGGAAGGGGTGGCACACTTTTCTCGCAATTTTAATTTACTTATAAAACTAATATTTTAATGATTATCATCTACTTAACATTTAAATCATGTTAAAATGTTTCAAGATCGTTATTCAAAACTTTCATTGCCGTACCAATAGAAAATAATTTGAAAAACATATTTTTGTGAAAAATGTCTCATTTCTCTTATCTCTCCTCTACCACTATAAGTTTAATATGCTTTTCGCAAAATATTTTTTTTAAACTCGAAATTTAGTAACTCTACATATACCATGTATTATAATTCATATAAATAAATAATATTTTAATATTTTTGTCTATAGCGCAAGTCAGTGGCCTAGCCAAGGGGGAGGGATAGGCGATCACCCTCCTCCCCCCTCCCATGAAGAATTTTTTACCATACAAAATGTATATTCTTCACTCCCTTATCACACACACACATATATATATGTGTGAGTGTCAGTAGTCGTAACCCCCCATCATGAAAAATTTCCGGCTACGCCATTGGCGCAAGTATCATCAAACTATTTCTTTTTTGTTAATCACACATACTTCATTTCTCTGTGGACCTAATTCTAAAGCCGAGGCGAACGAAATCTCTGTTAGAAGCTAGTAATATTATAAAAATAAAACTGCACATTGGAAAAATAATAAGCTAAATGTATAGTGAAATCTTTTAAACAAATAGGAGTTGTTTTTCTTTTAACTGAATGAGTTTATAGTTTATGTATCAAAATAATGTTTTAAAATTGTATGGTGGCTCGTTGCTAAGGGAAGCAATATTCAACAAACATGAACGCATCAACCATTCATTTTGCTCAGCAAATTCAAATCCAATTCTTTGCTTACGTAATATAAAACGTCGATAAACTGAACAATGAATTTTAACAAGATCCGCTCTAGCATTTTTCACGCCCCCAGACTACAATGTAAAATACCGACCATTTTCTGTTTGTTAAAAAAAGTACTTCCCATATTCGACTGAAAATGCTGCCCTGACGGTAGTAATTGTAAACTTTTAGAGAAGAAAAAAAAAATATATTAATTTCGATTTATTTGGTATCTCTCTATTCTAAAAAAAAGTAAATGCCGCTGTCAAAGCTGGTTGACCTATCTCCTCCTAAACCGTGGGGATTTGAGTTTCGACTAAGGTGCCCACAGATTTGAAAAATTCCGAGGAACTTAATAAGCTGACTTAAATTTTGAAAATTGAATAATATAAAAGATATTAATAAAAAACTGAAAAAAATAAACATAATGGTTGCCATATTTGGCATAAAATCATTCATTCCTTTACAACAAAGCGTTTCCAAGTAGGTAGAATCGCGTGAAATTCACAAACATGAGTTAGAATTACGCCCATTTTACGCCAAATTAAAAAGTATATGAAATAAATAACTCAAAGTATGTTACACTAAGTTCAGAATTTGCAAATAGTAAGTTCGCTTAGACAACAGGAGTTTAGAATTAGCGACTATTCGTTTTCCCAAAACAGAATAACTATAATTGTAACTGATTTTAAAAGCGCCATCTTGGCATTAGGAATGTTCTGGCAAAATAGTATCTTTCTAAGCAGGGTGAATCTAAGCTTTGAGTTCTAGAATGCTGGAAACCAGTATCTTGAAAAAGAAAAATAATTAAAGTGCAGATTATTTTAAAGGCTGTTAGGTTCAGCTGGAGTATTTCCTACCAGTAGACATATTTGGTGGCGTTAACTATGCCTATTTGCCAGCGCGGCGAGATGATATAATTCGTGGTGCTAAATACGCCAATCTGCAAAGGATTATGTATATGAAAATATGGATAACGGTTTTCCGGGAACCTTGCATGATCAGTAATTATAGGTCGTGAGCATGTGTAAATCGCCAAATAATGAAAAGTCGCCATTGGTGGCAAGCTATCCTAGCTGTTCCGTAGTTTTTATCAAAGAAAACATGATAAGTACTGTTTTCTTAGAGCTAATTATTAACTATACATATACGCAAGTCGCCAAATAATGAAAAATCATTATGGGTGGCAAATACACAAGGTGTCCAATAGGTTTTACATAGTTAAAAATACAGCGGAAACAGATGTTCTAATTTTATTACGCTTTAACTCCTAATTAATATAACTTTTGAATGGCAACATTAAATACCATTGTGTTTCTGAGGAGTGCAAATTATTTTTTCAGCGATTATACGCAGAGTCCGCACTCCAGGTGGAGTATAGCTCAGGACCCGTAGAACACGGATTGCTAATAACAAAATCTACCGTGATATATTTTAGTGGTCTACTGTAGTGTGAAGTTTAAATTTTTATGTGCCAATGAACATGCAAGAACCAGGCAACGTGTAGCTCAGTAACATTCTATCTGATCCAATCTTTGGGATTTGTCTGTTGAAATTCTGTCTTTTTTACGAATAAGCCTTATTAGGGGCCGAATGCCTCATATGAAAAGCGAGCGTAGCGAGTCTAGGGGCCTTGACCCAAGGTTAAATAAATAAATATTTTTCTTACACTCACGACCAAAATGCTTCTTCCGAATACTGACGCCTATAAAAAAATTTCCTAGGTGGGAGGGCGGCAAACTTCAAACTAGTAACAATTTCACATCTGATTTTTTTTAGTGATACAATTTTGTTTGCATCATAAGGCACTTTTTAGGAGGGGGAGGGACACGTGTGTCCTACCTTGTTTCGGTTATGGGCGCCCATGTTCTGCCGTTAGAACGGGCTCTGGTGTTAAATGCGGATTTCTGGTAAACATATAAACTATCATATGCCAATCGGAGGGATGTTTGGAGTGATGTGCCGAACAATCACGCTATTTGGGACTGTAGAGAAGTTATTATATACACTTTCCACATTATTTCTAAAGAAATATCGTAAGCAATTGTGAATATCTGCACATGTTTTATTATATTGGCTTAAAAAGGGGAAAACAAACGCAGTTTAAATTTGTCAGAAATATGAGCTGCTAGATTAGTGCAAATAATACTGAAGAGCTTTCTTTACGATAAATTAGCCGAGTACCCGTTCTTCGCACGGAGAAAATAACTAACTTAAGCTGACAAAAAGTAGAATAGCATAAATCACCCAGTAAAAAGAAAAGACCAAATGGCTCGGGACTACGGAGGAAGGGAAAATGTTTTAATTTAAATAACACCACTTCATATCAGTGGCGGCTCCTCCGTTTGAACACATGAGCACGTGAACCCCCAAAGGAAAAACTAAAGAATAAGCACATTAACAAATTAAATTTAAAACAAATATTAAGTACACTTCTAGATTTTTGTGAATTTAAAACGTGAGTTTTACTCTCTCCCCACTATTATAAAATGCGCTTATTATAGATAACGCACTGTAGTGTAGGTTACTACAGTACAGTCTTTAATCAAACGCACGTGCGGACGGAAAATGTTCCTTCTGAACTGCTCTCTTGGATCAGAAGTCGAGACAGCTGAGAAGAAGTACGGCGCTGCTGATATCCTTCCGTTTGCACATTTTCACTGTGCAGGCAGGGCCATTTTTTGCGCTATCTCTTCCGGATTTTTTCTTGGTTTGTTACGTTCGGTTAGTTAATTAATTTTTATTTCATTTTCTTATTATTTTCTTTATTTCTACCTTTTTTACTACATTATTTTTTTACAAACTAGTGTAAATAGTTAAGATGGGAGTAAAAGGCGTGTTTCGGAGATAAAGCAATGACATTGTTCAATATTATCCTTGGAAAAAAAACTGAAATAAAATGAATTAATACAACACATTTGCTAAAACTTATCTTGGTGACGAAATGTAAGACTTGTATTGCTTGTTTTCTTTCAGTTGCGTGCATTGTTTTCCTTTAACTGCTGGAAACGCACATATATTTTAATTTGAAAGGTGAGTTGTATCTGCATATTTAATTTTCGAAATTTGTTTTGTGAACCTCCATTTAAATAGCCCACGAGAGCCTTTCATTGCTTCACGTATAGGGGATTGTAAAATCTTATGTTTTTGTAGGAGTGTTTGAAAAGGGAACAAAATTATGATGAATCGATAATGTGAAAAGATCGTATTTTTAAGATAACTTTTTCTTAAATGACTTAAGATAGGAACAATATTCTATGCTTACAATAGTGTTAGGAATTTTCGGGGCAACCCACTGTTCTGGGGTTTAAAATACAGGGTGCCCGAAAAGTCCTTGACACATTTCAAAACTTCACAGAAAAGCAACAAATTGTTGTACTACTATACTTATTGTGCGGTTCGCACAATAATGCTTCACAGAATCAAGAATTTATTTTCCCATTTTAAAACGAATTACTTTCAAAATTTGTTCCCAGATGGGGCTGCATCTCGAGTTTTCAGCAATGAGAGCCAATAGGGATTTTTCGTGAGTTACAAACAGCATTGACGGTGAGGGTATATTGATTCTAGCTATGGTGACTGCGACTGAGAAAGCGCACTGCGTAGGTTGGTATTTCGAATCAAAATCCACGACTACACTTCAGAGACAGTTTCGTAACATGTTTAAGAAAAACCGCAATCCATGCTAGCTAGAACATGTGATGAACTTGAGTACCGTTTAGATATGGTTAGAGCCGGATGTGGTACCGTTTCGATTTGGTTTTGGCCGGGCATGAAAAGTTTTTAGAGACTGGAAGCGTTTTAGATAGGGAAAGAAGCAGTAGCGGCCCGTGGTCAAAAATGTTAGTGCAGCCGGAAACTTGTGACCCCCCCCCCCCCCATCCTCCGGAAAGGAATGGAAAATCTTTGTTACTGAATTCGAAACCTGGCGGATTAAGCCCTCACCCAGGATTTAAAAAAAAAAAAAAAAAAAAAAAAAAAACATAAAAAATGTAAGAGATCCTATTTTACTTCCATAAAATGGACATAAATTTCAACCAGCCGCTCCTATCCTCAAAATTGCATTAATCCGTGTCTGATTCGAAGTTTCCTGAGAATTTTCTTTTGTAATGATAACTTGAGAAGAAAAGAAAGAAAAAAGAAAACTTACTTATTTTTTATAAGTCAAATCAACCCTCCTTTCTTTTAAACTTGCGAATCAGTCAGTGATGCCCTCATAAAAAGACGTTATTTTAATTCAGATATCATTAATTTTAAAAGCTCTTTAAAATTCCCCATGTTTAAAGAATTTTCTCGCTCGCCATGTTCTCTTAATGCCAGTTCTTGCTTACTTAAAAACAATACTGCTTTGATGGGTAATTGCATGAAGCGTCTATTCAGGCTTACCGTCTTCATAAATTCAGCAATATAAAGTCTGGAGTTTCCCTTTAATTCGTCAGCAATTTAGCTCCCACTTCTTATCAACTCTTTAAATTTTAACGAATTTTTTAAATGTTCGATTGAGCTTTCATGTGTTTTACATGCTCGTGTGATGGTGGTTAATCCATCATATCCAGTACCATTCCAAACGCTCTTTTTTATCTCAACGATTAAATACGGCCAACAAAATATTTTTTTGTAAATAAAAACTGCCACATAGCCACAAGAATAATGCATACCATGATGAATGAAGCTACGACCATGCTGAGACGAACCTGCTTTTTTCTTATGAATGGAGAATTTTGGTGTCGGTCTATTTTCTTTTAGTGGTTGTCGTTTATCATCTTCTCTCTATATATTAAACGGAGTTTCAAGCAAGAAGCAAACTGGATAATAACGGGGCTCCATGTTTCAAAACGGTTAAATCATAGATTCCAATAACACATGGACACAGTAACAAATAAAGCTACAAAATTTCAACCTTCCCAGACAAAAAAAAAAAAAAAAAAAAAAAAAAACTATTGTTTCCGTTAGAATGGGCTAGAACAGCGGTTCTCAACCTTTTAACGTCGTGCCCCCTCCCCCCAACAAAGGCTAACTTACAGTGGCGCTCCCCCCGCCCTCATATTTTTCAGCGTACATTGAGTTTTTTAATCTTTAATAATGAACATTTTAAGCGAAAATGGATATATTTTTGAGTAAAAATGAGAATAAATAAGAAGATTTTTTAAAAACATGCATCACTACTTGCTCTGCTTACATGCATCACTAGTTTTTTTCGCCCCTCCCCTGCAAACGTTCTGCGGGGGGCGCGCCCCCCTCAGGTTGAGAAACGCTGGGCTAGAACATTGTCTTTATTCTCTTCCTCATTTCTCGTCCGAGCCAATCAGTTCGTCGAATTTACAAGTGCAGCCGTAGTCAGAAAACCTTTCTTCAGCTGAGTCTTAGCTAAATACACCTATTCTATCCTAAACCGGAGAAACTACTTACGTAGTCGTTACCATGGTAACGGTGCTGCCAATTCCTTAATCAGCGCTGAGGGCTGTACCTACTACTTTCGCAGTTCAATTGCGGGAAGATTAAAGGGCTTTTTTTCTGAATGAGCGATCCGGCCGTTACTACAATACGTTTTTTTTTTTTTTTTTTTTTTTTTTTTGAGATTTTTTAAAAATTTACCATAGGAATTCCATAATTCTAATCTGAATTTAAGAAAATAAATAGAATAAACTATTTTAAAGTATGTGCTGATAATTTCAAGTGCAGCCCGGCAGTACTTGCTGTATCCCACGAGCCGCCACTGGAAAGAAGTGGTCGACGACGAAGAGACTCTACAAGACATGGACATGGATAACTTGAGTATATGGGACGAACTTCATTACCGTTTAGATATGGTTTGAACTACAAAAGTTGCAGACATTGAACTCCAGTAACGAAAGGTATTGCTTTCTACTTATAAAATTACTATACACCTCACATTATGTTTGTTTTTCTTGCTGTGAAAGTACAGCGCCACCTATGAACACAATTTAGAAGTTTTTACAATGTCGAAAAAAAGAAAACAAATCAAGAACCTGAGAAGCATTATTGGGCAAACCGCTTGTTCATATGACAATTTGTTGTTTTCTATGAATTTTTTAAATGTGCCAAGGACTTTTCGGATACCCTGTGATTTAAAATTCGTGTTCTACGCGTCAAATAGTTAAATTTTGCATTTTTTGCATGAAAAGCGGTTAACTAGAACCAGAGATATGGGATTTTTGGCTTCCCCTTTGATTTACACAGCGTTTTCTAGAAATTTCGAGAAGTATGGGTCGTAGGCCTTCGCTGACCTCACTTTTGGGGACTACTTTTTGGCACCTAATTGAGATAATTCACAAAAAAGTTGCAAAGCGTGGCGACATTTCGGTCATTTGACGCGATTTTCCCAATGGGACTTGCAAAGCTAGTTTTCCTGCATTAATATTGCATAATAGCCTAATATTGCTCAATTATGTAATCAAAATTCGCGCACTTTACGGGGATCTTCCGGGAAACAGTTTCTTCCAGAAATTTTTAATAGCTTCTGCGTCATCTATAAAAAGAAGCGGGCTGCCCAGGCCCAGTCAGTCTTGCTTCTGCTTGTTCAGAGAGCAAATGTCCGTGAGAGATTAAGGCTTTGTACTGACGTTATAGAAGGGTATTTACGCCTGTTTTAAAAGCTTTGTTTTAAAGTGCTGTGTGTAAATTATTCATTGCTGAGTCTTGAGGGACCATTTACGAATTCCTTCGTAAATTTCCATTGAAGTTTTGCTTATAGAAGTGTTCTATTTTATGTGAGAAATACAGCATTTGTGAAGCTTTTATACTAAACGGACTGTTATCCGCACGTTACTGACTGATCGTGCCTGTGAATTTTGTACAGCGGATTGTTCGACGAAGTTCTAGAAGCAATAAAATTCGTGTTCCATCCTGACAAATGGACTCTTTACTAGAACTTTCTCGACAAACTGGAATTTAGAAAGACGAACCCAGGAATTAGCAGAGTTTTCTGCAACAATAGTAAAAATTTGCATTTTACTAGTAAGCATAGAATCGTTTGTGTTGCTAATAAATTCTTTATCATGTCTTATTGATCCTTTTCCAAGGAATCACACAAAAAATGTCGTTTTTTACCAAATTGGCAATATATTGTCAAAGAATTACAAACCTTGGCAATCATTTCACATAAAAATGTACAGTATTTTTGCAAAATCTATTCAAATTTTTATGAGCTTTCAAAGTTTACTGATTGAGTTAAAACCTGATACGATACCAAGCTTCATTCATTCATTGCAGCCGTTTTCACGTGATGCGAGTATAAAAGTTTGCACAATTTTCTCACAATATCACAATCTAGAAAAATTTCAAAGCCTTATAATTCAAATTGAGTAACCACCTAATACAGGGTGGCCCAGCGGGTAATGTTTGAAACAAATGAAAAAATAAAAACAAATAATCAGTTGTTTGAGAAGAATTTAATGACGAGACATGAGAAGAATTTAATGACGTTTATTGAATGGACATATTGGGCAATTAATGATAAAGAGGTTCGAAGTGCCCGCCATCTTTAACAAGGACAGCAGTTAGGCGGTTCTGGAATCCAACCATTACTCGTGAGAAGGCCTCACTGTCCATCGTGTCGACAGCAGTTGTAATGGCGGTTTTCAGTTCTGGAAGGTTCGTAGGACTTGTCTGCCACACTTTGCTCTTCAAATAACCCCATAGGTAGTAATCGCAGGGGTTCAGATCTGGTGAATATGGGGGCCATTCGATACCACCTTGGAAATGCGATGGGTAATCTAACCCAATGATTCGATCGCTAAAATGCTCATTGAACACCTCGAAAATATCCGCCTTACGATGTGGTCTTGCTCCATCCTGCATAAACCAATGACCTTGGACCAAACATTACCCGCTGGGCCACCCGGTATATGCTAAG
>JAWZYV010002291.1:0-15580 GCA_038373885.1 Cheiracanthium punctorium | reverse complement strand
TTTTGCTAGATTCGCTCGTTGGTCAGCGCTTTGTTGTGTACAGCGCAACTACTAAAATGATTACACCACAGTAACGACCACAAGCAAGCTCAATTTAAAAAGGAAACTGAGAACAGGGAGTTAGTCCTGTGTTTGTTTAATTAAAGCAAATGTATTTTTGGTGCATGTTGAAATTGTGCTCAACAGAACTGAAATTGCATGCACAATTGGATCAGGATTCGGAGTAAGAAATCTATGATTTTAACGATTCTTTCAAGCTCTTTTTTTTAAAAAGGACATCGAATGTCTTAAAAATTTTTTAAATATTGATAAGATTTTTTTTCCGTTACATTTTTCGGAAACATATTTCTTTTACAGAACAGAAATAAAAACGTGAGTATATTGCAAATAAATTAGTTCCATTTCTTCATTTTTTTAACTAGTATTTTAATCATTTTAAAAATACTTATATAACTATATCATTAACTCAAATACTTCCTCATGGAAAATTATAGTTCTTTGCAGTGCATTTAAGATGTATCATGTAATTGCTGAATTTTCTTGAAATAAACTGGGATACTGAATTTATCAAAAACAATTTTCCCATCTTAATTTCTTTATATTTAATTCTGATATTAAATGTATACATAATGATTCAGATCTGTTCAGCAAAAGTTCCAGTGTATAAACACAAAAATAATTTACTCATCCAATTTCTGAAATAATTACATATTATGTAAATATTATATATTTATTTCTTATTCAATGGGAAGAGATTTTAAGAGAGCTAGATATATCTTGAAGGCCATAAAAATTAAAAGAGAAAATGAAATTAGTTAAATTGTAAAACTTAGCATATTCATATTTAGGTTTTAATGGATGTTAAAAGTTACTAAATTTTGAAAATATAACTGTTAACACTAGAACCGCGGGACGGGGTCATTTTGACCCAAAACCAGATTTGATTCCTTTTTTTCGAAAAAGTTACAAACCGAAATTTTTAAAAAATCGTGACTTTTCCTAACTTTATGTTATTAATTTTCTGTAAAAAATTTAAGCTCGTAACTTTTATCCGTTTTTTGTTTTTAATATGTTTAACTGATATCGCGGAATGGGTTATTTTGACCCAAAGCTTCCCACGAGTCTGGAATCGGAAGTTCAAATTAAATAAATGCCATCATCATTCATAAAATGAACGGTAATGACATAATAAATTTCAAAATAACATACCATTATGTCATTTTCATTGCAACGTGAATTGCAACGTGAATTTTACAAGTCGGGTCAATTTGACCCATACCGCGGTTTTAGGTATACCAATCTCAAGCGACGCGGTTCTAATAAGAATTATAGCAGCAATATTTTTGTACTTTTAATGTAATAGTAAACTTAATACGCATGTTAAGATTGGACTAGCATCATTACCGCTGAAATATAACATTATTGTTGCATTGCAACGTGAATTCTGCAAGTTGGGTCAATTTGACCAAGCCCGCGGTTTTAGGTATATCTGAAACACCGCGGTTCTAGTGTTAATTAACATCATTATTTGAAGTTCCAGAATTAAATTATCCCAATTGTAAATGAAAACCACTTTCTAAATAAATTTGAAGTGGAAAATTTATACAGTATAGCTCCTTAAAAACATCTCTAAAGCAAAAGGTATATCTCGGCTGAATGAAGGTATGCGAAAAAATAATCGGGAAATCGTCGGAAGACGCACAATATTGCTCCCGCTCGGAGGGTCCACGGACCATCTCCCGAGCGGACATCCCAACGTAGAACGGAAGTCACGTGCCGGGACAAGACTTCCTACATATAGAAAGCCTAACAACTGAAGCTTTGACGTCATCACTAGGCGTTCAAGTAATGACATCATCACAATTTTATTTTCATAGTTTCTTTTTTCTCATGGCCTGGCGGCGTGGCACAGACCTCTACTTTCGACTGTCTGCACATACACTTAGAAACAGTTAAATGCATAGCGGCTAACATGAAGGGGATATAATAACTTTTGGTTAGGAATGAGAAAATATCCGAGTTAAATAAGCATTTTTTACTTCAGATATTGAACGTAATTGTTGTTAACTGAAAAGTAGCTTGTATAAAATATGCAAATGAATACGAAATTATAATGTAGAACGATTTAAAAATTTATTGTCATCATTTGAAATAAAAGCTTATTATAATGAATTATCGAGGAAAGTGTCAGATGCTAGTGAACCTACCCTATATATATTATTTCATTTATTTCATAAAAGAAATGCACACTACAGATTAAAATCCATTTACAGTGATGCATAAAAGAACAAATTACATAAGACAAAATTAAAAAAGATAAAATACAGAGATAAAATAAATACCAGTCATGACTGCAAAAGTTCAAAACACTTCACTCTAAAGACTTTAAAAGGCATGTTAAAAATATCTAAATCCAAAGAAAACTTATTATAAGTTTTATAAAATTTATATTACGAAAATTATATGTAATTATATTTTATAATTGGATCCACAAATAAATGGCTATTACGAAGAGACCTGTTCGGTACATTTGCACAAATACTTTGAAGAATATCACTGCAGTCTACCATGTTATTGACAACTTTATAAAAAAAATAATAAACAAAATAGATCACGACGAGAACATAAACTAGGAAGACCAGAAACACTTTTTAAGTAAGATGAAGAAATATTCGGAATGTAAATAGGATTACTTTTGTAATAGAAGTAACGAGTAAACTGAGTATGCACCCGCTCAAGAACTTTCATTTTATTTTTAAAATACGGATCCCAAACCAGACTACAATATTCAAGATTAGAGCGTATCAAACTAAAGTATAAGATTACAGTACGGTGGTTATAATTACATTTCCCTTTAAACAGTGTTCTGCAGCTAAAACGGGTGAATGAATTGAAACCAAATGCGGTGTTTAGGATTATAAATGAGATGGTTTCAAGAAACTTTAAAAAAAAAATCTAAAAATATTTGCTAGGTGGCGTTTTGAATGAAAACACAACAAATTTAACAGTGAAGATGGATTATTTAAAATGTACAAACAACTTCAACATTTATTCAATAGCTTTTGGACATTTATTAGTTAATTTGGGTCATTTTTCAATGAAAATTCCCTATATAATGTGCCAAGTTTTGGACCTTTTTTGAATTATGCTTAATGAAAATCTTCCATGAGGGCATCACGTTTACATAAGTCAATATGCCAAATTTGGTGGCATTCAGCTTAGTTGTTTGAGCTGCAGAATGCTGTTTCACGAAGGAATTTTAATTGTATTCACTCTGTGAACTATTATTAAAAAACAACCAGAATAATATAGTAGTAAAGCGTAATTTGAAAAAGGAATTCTAGTTAAGCGGTAATGAATGTAAAGCGTTCATCTTTCGAATTCTAAGAATTACTGCGTTTTAGCGCAATATTTTCTGGGAACTACTGATTCTGGAGGAAAGTGCACGGAAGTGGTTTTTTTTTTTCAAAAGTTTGTTCCATATTAAAGTTACATTTGCGGAAAATAACAATGTCTACGGACAAACAACCCCACTCACCTTAGATTGGATCGATCCTTATTCTTCCCATCGAAAACTGCCAATCGGTTGGTGGCTAACCACTGCTGATGTCACTAGTGATGAGAAAAAAATCTGCTCTGGTGGATGCTTAAAGCTATTTTTAAAAAGATTCGGAGAAAGTCGATATGCAAATTTGAACCACTACATACTACAAGATAATAAAAGTCGGCAAAATTCAAAAGATTGCGATTAGGTTTATGACTTTTACGCGGATCCAAAAAGAGCAACAAAAAACTTTCTATAGCAAATCCAATGCAGGCACATATTGATTCAATCATAAAAAAACATGCATTACGCAACCATATTTCACAACAACAAAAAATTACGGTTTTGGATTATATGGTTTGTAAATATATTGCATATAGGAAAAAATATATTTGCAATTTCAATTACAAAAGTCTGGAGTGACTCCACTCGACTTTCCTAACATTTGATATTTACCAAGCGTATAAATAAATTTCATTCAACTGAATCGTACCTAGTGTTCAGGCACTATTGGGCTTATAATGATTTGAGTGTATACACCGCAATGTGTAAGAATACGTTTTCGTAGCCCTGTAAAAGCTGTAGGGCATACACTCGCTAAAATTTATGCAGTAGGTAAGTCAGTGACTATAATATGAGTTCCTAATTTGATCGAATGCACAATTCAGACCTCAATCGAATGCACCATTCAGACACTAGCTCACTTTAAGTGATTTGCATCCTTAGGCCGTAATATATAAGAATTACTTTCTGAGAGTCTGTGGACAAACTATGAGCTCTACACACTCCACAATCTATGCAGGCCATGAGACCATGACCTATAATATACATACCCAATTTGAGTTCAATCGAATGCACCCTATAGTCACTAGCGGAATTTCAGAAATTTCCATCCACAGGCCATAATGTAAAAGAAAATGCATTTGTTGCAATGTTAAAAGCTATAAGTCCTATACACAGCAAAATCTATACATGTTGTGTGACGGTGACCTATGATATGCATACCCAATTTGAACTTCTTCGAATTCACCATTTAGACACTAGCTCATTTAAAAATATTTGCATCCATAGGCAGTAATGTATAAGAATTATTTTTTGCAATCCCGGGAACAAGCTATCAACTTAACACACATCAAAATCTATACAAATCATGTGACCGTGACCTTTCATATGCATGCCCAATTTGTGCTAAATCAATGCACCGTTTAGACGCTAGCGCACTTTCAAGAATTTCCGTCCATAGGCCATAAAGTAACAGAAATCTTTTCCGTAGCCCTGTAAAAAACTATAAGCTCTTTACACACCAAATCAATACCGGCCTTGCAACGGTGGTTTATGACATATATACAACCTGATACTTACCGTTGCTTATCTCTATTTTAAACGATCTCTACAATCTATCTGCTCAAAGTCGCTAATCTTAGCTAAAGTTGGTACGTTTTATTAGAATACATCCTCATTCTTTTACGTAAAACAATTCAAGTTAATTTTTTGTATGTAGACGCCATTTTTATGAAAAATTAGATTAATGATTATATATTATTTTTACGAAGAGCATTTTCCCCATTACTTAGATTCAAGAATCCAAATCATATTATGGGGCGGAAAATAGAGGAGTATTTTAACCATAATTCATTACTTTCTGTTTTTAGTCAACAGCATCTAAAATAATTCGAATTTCGAATTTAAATCAGGTGACTCCATAAACAAACGAATTATCTTCTTTATCCAAAATATCTGCATTTTCTTTTGTTCAATCAGCCGCGTATCTATTCAGGATACAACTTTTTACGTATGTACTGTTTTTTTTTTTTTTTTTTTTTTTTTTTTAATCACATTGTGCAGTTCCTGAGATAAATATATAAATAAAATATTCAATCCCAAGCTATATCTTTTATTTCAACTTGAGTTTCAGTGTTCTATATCTTTTTTAAAAATTTTTAACTTTGAATATATATTATTTTTAGCTGTAAGGTCCCGAATAAAAACTAATATTATTGTTTTGATAAGCATTGTTTACCTCAGATATCAAATGCTTTTGCTATTAACGGAAATTCTGAAATTGGTGCTTTTGTAAAATGTGCAAATAGGTACGAAATTTTAATATGAAACAATTAAAAAATATATTGTCATCATTTGATAGATGGCATCAATTGATAAAAGTTCTGAAATGAAATCTTATTGCACTGAATTATGAAGTAAGTGTCAGATACGGCTGGACCTACCCTATATATACAGTGGTATAATTAAACTTCCCATATAAACAGGGTTTTATAGCTAACGGACTGTAACTAAATTTGGTATACAGACTATGGAGCTGAATTCAAGGAATAAAAAAAAAGTGAGAAAATGTTTACTGAAACTACCGTGAGATTCTTCAACGTATAATTACTTATCGTTGCTTATCTCCGATATTTTTAACGACCTCTACAATCTACCTACTCAAAGTCGCTAATCTTAGCTAAAATTGGTACGTTTTATTAGAATAAATCCTCATTCTTTTACGTAAAACAATTCAAGCTAATTTTTTGCATGTGGACTCAAAAACGCTTTGAAGTACACGCTTTGAATGAAAAAATAGCTACTTTAAAAATGGAAATGAGTAATTCGAAATTTATAAACAATTCCAACATTTAAGCAATAGATTTTGGGCGCTTTTTAAATGATTTGGATCAATTTTAAAATGACCATTCTCTATCAGCAAACGGGCAAAATCGCATCAGTTTCTCATACGAAAAATACATGATTCTTATGACTGATAAATTACTACTGCCTTCTAGAAACACTGCCTGTCATCTTTGTAAGAATGCAATGGGAGAGGTGAAACGATAGGTGGCGCCACTTACGTTATATACATACTCCTCGACGCAAACAAAATAAATCAATATTTTTTATTGCAAGAACTTTTAACAAATACTAGTGTTGGAATGTTAAATTGATAAAAACTTTGAATAATAACACACACTGGTAATTCACTTTTCAAGTGAAGAACCAGATCTACTAAATATAGAACTGAAGATAAAGGTGCATGAAAAACTTAAAATGATGCTGTCTTTTTAAATAAAATATATTGTAAATGTTAATGTCCATATTTTTATGGTAAGCGTATAAAATAATCTGATGTATTCATAGTCAGCTGTTAATTTATAATGAGTTTTAGATAAATTTAGTAGCTTTATTTTCTTATTTGAAATTTATAAAGACTTAAAAGTTCTGCAACTAAATATTTTAACCTTTTTAAATGGTGAAATTATTATATATATATATATTATTTTTTAAATAGGTGGAGAAGGCTTGAATTGAAAACAAACTATTTTCAAAATAGTCATTAGTTGTTTGAGATTATTTTTAAAACGATCTAGAAAAGGAAAACATATGGAACATCCATAAATGCTATTTATCAACAATGTGTGTTATTACAGCAAGTTTTTATCAATTTTACATTCCACCACCAGTATTTGTTAAGAGTTTTTGTAATAAAATAACTTAATTTAAATCTTTACAACACTGTATAATCCCACCTCTCTCGCTTGAAGTTTTTTCAAGATGACGGGTAGTACTTAAGGGAGGTCGCGAACTACACACTACACCAAACATGAAACTGTTTAAAATTTCTGGTAAATGCTAGATTTGTAAAAACTCCTATTTATCTTGCAACTAAATTTCCTATCTCAAATTATCAGAATGTTGTTGCACATAAATTAATCACTAGAAAGTTTACTTTTGTTCGTTGTAAAATTAAAACTTTATTGCGTTCGTTGGGGATATAAGCTTATTGGTTACAACACGAAGTGCCATGTTGCAGGCAAATTTCATTTCGCACTTCTAGAATACGTCGATGGTCGTCCTAAATGCTAGTACATGCGTAGCGTAATAAGTACGGGTTCTAAAGGGGAGAGAAGCCTACTTTGATTTTTTAAAAGGATTTGCACAGATTTGTGTTACAGACTTTGCAAATCTCATAGCAGCACAACACAAAACTTGTTTAAGGAACTTGCATTCTGTGTTTCCCGTATGCCTCACAAAGGAAGTGTCTTACGACTTTTCCTTTCAAAGCAAGTTGTGTTAACCGAACAGAACGTGCCAATTAACATATAATTTACGATTATATAGCTCCCTTGTATCGTTATTGAGTTTCTTCTATGATTGCAATCCAGAAACAAATTTACATTTAGAAATTATCAAAAGAAAGAAAGCTAAGACACTTTTATCATTTAAATACGAAAGAAGCTGCATATAAAAAAGTATGATTATCCATACGTGGGCCATATTTTTCTTTCTCCTTTATCTTGTACGTGTATTGTAATGAATGTGTCAACTCTATTTGCCTACCTTGTTCCATTACGTCAGAAAGTTCATCATAATCCACGAGTGGGCCGCATTTGTTTGTCTTACTTCATTACCTATGAAAGCAGTGCATCATATCCATGCACTATTTGTTAATCGTTCTTCAGATCGTTGGAAAGTTCATTAGTATTGATATTTCGGTCGAGTTATCTTTCTTGTTCCATTATACTGGAAAGAACATTGTAATCTATACGTGGCCTTGTTTATATTCCTTGCTTCGTTATGTTGGAAAGAGTACCATCCACTATGGAAGGGTCCTTTTTTGTTTTCTTATTATACTACATTGGAACGTGCACTCTAAGCGTGAGCTCTATTTTTTGTTTCTTTTGTTGGAGAGTGTATCATAATCCATACGTGGGACCCATTTATTTTCCTTGATTCATTATGTTGGAAAATGTATCATAATCCATGTCCAACCTACATCATTATTTCAGAACTAAATACGGAATTCACACAAAAAAGTTGAAACATATGCAAAACCGCAAAATTTTATTGGGAGATAATTCACTACTAATTTTATACACTAGTTTGCATTGAATTTAAATCCCTTCTCACTGTCTCTGATAAATTATTCCAGAAAAAGCTTGAAAGTTGCTAAGTACGTTTATAGCTTAAAATACTCCACATATTTTCCAGGTTTGAAATTAATAGAACTTTAGCACTAAATAAGTAAATATGAGATACTGGAAAGCGGAGAGCAGGAAGTTTGATTATTACCGAATCCTTTAGCTCTACAATCCACCTTTTGGTAACAATTTTGAAGCGTTTTCGAGGGGTAAAACTTACTGTTCAAATTAAAATTTATTTATTTCAATGAACTTGTGCACTGATTTTAAAATATTCATTTAATTTTTTCTGTAATGCATGCATCCATTGTCAAGATGCATGGAGGGTGCTCTAAAAACGCAAGAAGTTTAGAATTATGGTTTGGAAAAAATATTTTCCTTAGAGAGAAAATGGTTTCAATAGAAAATGAAGTCATTTTTTCTCTTCAATTCCTTTTTAAAGTTTTAAATCTTTATATTTTCATACTTCATTCATAGTAACTTGTTCCTGAAAAATATTTTGTTTAAAAGGTTTCCCAAGAAATGGCAGCAATAGTGAAAATGTTCTTTTTTTACGGAAGTGATTGCGTTTTCCAGAAAATACTTTTTTTTTACTATGCTTTTGTTAAATGTTTGTTAACCCACTTTCTTAACCAAATTAAACTGACTTAAGTGATATTAATGCGTGAGTGGAACATGTATAAATCGTGATAAAAATACTCGTATTTCTGACAAATTATAGGTCAATGGAGGTTACTAGCGCGAAAATGTAAACAGACGAAATAAAAATCATAAAGTTGCTGAAAGTTGTTTAAAAATTAAATCGTTTAAATAGTATTAGTAAAATCTGAATTTCGGACTACAGTAATTTTTTTTTGTCCGAATTACTGTTATATTCATTAAACTTCTGATAAAAATTATCAAAAACAGATGGCAGCACTATTTTGTGATAAGTAAATAAAATAGGACTTACTTTTCAAATATCCTATTTTATTGAAGAATCTCTCTCTTTTACTTATGACGGAATTCCTCTATCATTACTTACTAACTGATGGATTTTTTTACGCACATTTTATGGGTATTATTATATTATAAAACGTTTTTATTAATTTTATCTTCTATCCCTAGTTTTTGTTGAGTGTGGTCAGGGCCGGGGATTTCCAGGAGGGCATTCGGAGGAAGCGCCCAAATGTTTATGAATAAAGACATTAGGATAGCACAACGATACGATTTTTCACAGAAAATTAAAATTTCGGGTTATCACAAACGATAATATACAAGCACAAATATAACGGCGGCAGGGTGGATTGATGCAGAATGAGAAATAAGTATTGTAGGTCAAGATTCAGCCGGGGTTTAGCTCTAATTAATTATTATAAAGGTTTGATAATAAAATTACATAACAAAGAAGACAGTTTTGCAAATCATAAATTAAGATGGGAGTATGTGGAAATTTTACACGCTCCCCGTAGTTTGTAAGGTCTGCTGACGCACGTGTGAAAAAATATATTTATATAAAGTTTTCACAATGCAAAAAGCGCATATAAAATCAAATAAAACAAAAACATCCAAAATTAAATATAAAGGAAATATCCATATATATATATATATATATATATATATATATATATATATACCCAGCAAGCGCACACACGTATATATTACGTATTCCCGATGTCGAAATGTCGAAAATAGGTCGAGGAAAAATTACAGCAAAAAATAGCGTTTAAAAGAGATCAAACATACATTGTGTTGTCGACGTTTTAAAGAACCGTTGTATGCTGGTCAGGGAGGCGGCTATCTTCGACTGTTAATGTTTGTCACCCCCACGAGGTCTATAATCCGTCAATACATGGCCGATTTTCCGCTCATAGCTTCGGCGATCTGAGAGACCCCCCAGCCAGCCAAGAAGAAACAGATGGAGTACCGAGAAATTTTTTCAGCTTAGTTAATAGTCAGTTTAACGTCGAATAAACAGTGCAGGGGAGACAAACGTTACCGTGTCCTTTCACACGACCTTTGACCTGTCCACCCCACGCGATTTCTCAGAATTTTGGAGAACACTGAAGTCACGTCACAAATGCCCTTTTTTTCTTCTTTTTTTGTGTGTATTCCGTCGTGGTTCGCTTCGCAGTTTTTTTATGCAAGGGCAGATCTAGCTTCATTTTCATCGCTTGGTCACTGGCTGAGCTGCTGCGCTGCACAGAAGAGTACATTTTCGATAGTTTTAACTATAAAAGTGGATATTTTTCAAGAATCTCTTGGAATATTTTCAAGTTTAATGCTAACACGATTTATCGTTAGCTTGACATGTATTAATAAGTTTGTCTGCCTCTCTTTAAACTGTGTTGGCCGGTGTTGTTAAAGTTTGTCGGGGTAACTACTAATTTTAATTCCGGCTGTCAAAATTTTAGAGGTGAGTTACATAATTACTTAACTAATACTTATGTGCTTTGTTTCTTTTAATCATTTTCTTTTTAATCGCTAATTATAAGTCTTGTTATTCCTTATTATAGAGTGAAATATACAGGTACAATTACCATAAAATCAACTGCTTACCTTAAACATATAAAATATTTTTTTCTCATAATAAGCACGATTTTACTTAATGTGAGCTTACTATAACAAAAGTCAACCATTATTGCATTATGGCTTAGAATCAAATAGGTTAAGCTTTTTTGTGCAAAGGTAATTTTATTTCTTTTTAAATTGTATACTAATATGTATGCATCTAGTATGTAATATAAACCTGTTTGGAGTAGTAAAATTTAACAAATCAAAGAATTAAGAGAGATAAATAAAAAACTGTTTGTGTAATGAAGTAGACAAGATTTTTCTCGTGGGACGGGGGGGGGGACTAAAATTTATAGATAGAAAACTTGTTCTCATTTTATTACAGGGAAAAAGGAATAAAAAAAAGCAGGCTTATTCGTCTAATAGATCGTTCCTTGACGATTTCGTCGAATCCTGACAATTTATAAACGTTCTAATTGCACCTCAATTCTAGATAATTAGAGAATGTGTGAGTCACATACTATTTACATACATCGGGAAAGCATGGAAATTCAAGCAGTTCTTATCTTGCGCTTGCCGTTTAAAAAAAAGGAAACACTTTATATTTTTAAATATAAAACATTTTACTACTGGTTTTAGCTAATGAAAAGCAATTTTGAATTAAATGTTCAGTAATAACAGGTTTTAAATTAACTTCTAATCGTTTACATAAAGTTATAAAATATATATTGATAAAAGTTTGAACATATACAAAAAATATATTAAAGTTAGAAAAATAAAGTGTTTCCTTTTAAACGGCAAAAGTGCACAAGATCAGAGCAGATTGAATTTCCATTCCTTCACGACGTATGTAAATGGAATGTGCCCATTCTCTAAAGGTCTGGAATTGCGGCATAATTACTACGTTTATAAATGGTCAGAATTCGACAAATTCTGTGAAGTCTTTAAGGAACGACTTCTATTAGACGAATATAAGCCGTTTTTCTCTGTCCTGTTGAAGCAATTCGACAATGTATAACGTAAAATCAACCACTATGAGCTGAATTTTATAAACGGATTCTGAGAATCTGTCTCCCTTCGCCGTTATAGCGACGATTGTTCGACCAATGTCGGCGATTTTCTCTTCCTGGCGGTCACCCTTTTTCATTCTTGCGCCGTAGTTAAGCGAGATTGTTATCTCTCACGGTCGCCCCTCGCGGGTGATACGCCGTCTAGAAGTTCAGCGCTCGACGGGCAAACAGGTGGACATATCCAAGGATTTTTAACGTCGATGATTACGTCGAAACTACGTCGACGGCGACGTTAATTCGATGTATCGTGGCTGGCTGGGATATATATGTAGCAGATATATATAAGCTGGGATATATATGTAGTTCGGGCGCTACGGGAAAGTTATGTCGTGGAACCAGTGGTAAGGCGAGAGTGTTGAGGTCTCCTGGCTGGCTCGGGACATTGGATTAGAGCCGATATTGCGGGAATCGGGCCTGATGGGTTGAGGCTGTAGAAGAGGCCGATCGTCGTTGGCGTTGGAGCGATCGTGAAAATCCTTGGGCCATAGCGGCCGTCGATGGAAGAGAATGAGACGGACTCCAACTGCGGTTACATAATTTTATTTGATGATTCCATACATCTTTGTTAGGCAGTTGCAGTCACTCAAAAATCTGCTCCTGATCTGTTGCAGGTCCTTATAAAAGCTTTGTACATCATGTCACATGACCTCGAACGCGTTGCAAACATTGGCCAAAAGCTAAAACTGGGCAGCAGTTTTCCCAGGGTTTGTTATGACTTTTAAGACGCCTATGTGGCTGGCTGCCGGGACCGTCTACAAAGTTACAAAGGAATTGCAAGGGACAGTGTATTAATTGCAGTTTTTGAACGCGGATTTCTTTGTTTCACTTGTAATGTTACATATATATATATATATATATATATATATATAGTAATAATAAAATAAACTTTGTAATAATAAAATAAACTTTGCTAATTTAACCTAATTTAATTTAATGTTATTTGAAAAATCCTTCTTTAATCTTTTACTGTAAAGTTTGTTTCTTGGCCATACAAATATTACGCTCGGAGACGTTTTTTGAAGTTCCATAAGGAGAAAATTGTTTATTCAGCAGTATTCTCGGTTTTCTGTGGTTTTCATTACTACGTGCTTTTAGAACTCCTGGGTAAGCAGGTGTTTCTCATGTCTTGATTGACAATCTAGTTAACTAATTACGTTTGAGAGTAACGCCTTCGTGATCGTGCTGCACCCTGCCAGCAGGTGTAGTAACTAAGGAGTATTTAAGCAAGAGCGCGGAAATTTCGAGAGCTTCGTCTTAACTTCGCGCTTAGCTTTTTAGGAGTTTGGAACATAAAGCTTGGCTTCGAGCCTTTAGACTGCGATGTAAGAAGATAGCCACGGAACGAATAAGGTCGACGGCCCGACTCCTGCCCTCTGTCTGAACTTTGAAATAAACTATTTAACCTAGAACCCCAATGGATTTGCGTCAATTATTCCAACAAGAAATGGCGTAAGGCCCATTCTTTACAGATATATATATATATATTAGGTTGTAACGAAAGTTTCTCGCCATCGCAAACATCGTCAGCACACAGTTCGCGTGTGCGTATTTGCTCATATTTTATCAAACGATTTTTGGCATTTGAAAGAAAGAGGCTTACTTTATAACACTGTGTTGTGAAATCTGTAAAAAATATAGTTATCATTAAGTATAAGGTGTCCCAAATGCAACTATCACTCTAGAGGATTAGAACCATCATTTACTTCCATTTGTGTTGCAAAAAGTCAGCTACATAATATCAACAATTTATGAGTACAGCTTTAAGTACTATTGTTGTATCATGTGACACTGTGCAGGTTTGGTACCGAAAGTTCAAAATCATTTATCTAAGGAGTTAGAAGTTAGTTTTTCAGGCAGATATGGCGGAAAACTTTCGTTACAACCTGATATATAGAATAGCAATAGTAGTGTTGAAATCTGCGTGTTGTTAAAGCACCAGGTTAATGTTGTTGTGCTTTTTGATATTTAAGCATTTTTATTTTTCCAATTGTTAAGTTCCCTATTTTACACAAGATATTTAGTCCAAGATCTCTGAACATAACTTTTGCTTTCTTTTAATTCTAGAATTTATCATTAAATGGTAACAAAAATTAATGCGAAATAAAATCAATTATTCCATAGATTAAAATAAGTCAATAATAAGTCATGTTTCGAGTCTAAAACTTTCAGAACGTCAGAAAAATTTTCAAAATATCACATTGCACTCTCAATGTATGCAATGAGGAGAAAATGTGTAGTACACTTGTTCGGGCATGCTTAAATTGGACGGTTTATTGCTATATATGAGAAGGATATAAAACCGATACTACAGCATTAAAATCAGATTTTTTTTTCTATGATGAATGTTTTATTTGTTTCATGTTGATGTAATATAATTTTCCTTCTCAAGAATTGTAGAAATTACTTCTATTTTCGTTTGATTGTAGCATTTGACACTTTAAGTGACTACAATGAATATTTTTACTTAGTAACTGAATGGTAATGAAAAAAAAATGAAATAAATTACTTTTTGGTGTCAAATTAATGTCCTGCTTCAAAAGTGCATAAGTTAAACGTAGAAAAACTTCGCCTAAAGTTATATCACGATCATGATAAGTTCGAAAACATGAAACATCGATCCAGATGTGAAGATGTATAAATCAGTTACGAGACTTAAATATTACTAAAATAAGCAGAAAAATATGTAACTAAAAATGCATTAATTTTTCATTAATTATGTTAGTTTTAACAAACATATTCTCTTGCTAAGAGGGGGTACTTCAGCTAGTGTGAACAGTCACGTGAATTTAAATAGACATTCAAGGGCTTTGTCGTTCGTAGAAAGATTTCCCAAGATAAGTGGATGTCTTCAAGCTTTTCCACGGAAATCACTTCGAAATTTTTGACAATGTGAGCTAACACGACCTTCATCTCCATAATAGCAAACTTTTTACTGAAAATGTAAAAAGTATAAATTTTTAAAACATGTAATTAGGATTCATACCATCTTTTACTTTTTATACTTCAGTTTCCAGGTCCTGACAAAGCTGAAAAATGTAGATGATCGCAGTTTGTCCTTCCGTACTTTAACTGCCGTAAATGCATATTAATTGCGAGGGGAATTCACGCATGTTAATTCTATGTACAATACTTACATAACCTATGAAAATATAGTAGAAGTAGCTTGAATAGTATTTATTTTTCGAAAGTACGCTACGGAATTTAAATCAATTTTCACAATGGAAAATTTTCAACAATTCATATAAAAGAATTTTCATCTCTATTACTTCGATAACATTAATAGTTGACTGTTGTAGTTATAGAGAGGTACCAGTGTGAAGCCTTTTTCGGAAAATTTATCAACACAGCTATCACTCTGGATTTATTTTAAAATTAAATTATCGAAAAGAAAATAGTGATGGGAAATCGAAGAAAGAGCAAAAGTTGGCAGTTATTGTATTTGGTATAGGGAATTGGTTTAACCGTAGCTGGCAACTCTCCCGATTTTTTGCGGACATTTCCCACCACTAATTTTTACTTACCACAATTTATCATTAAAATAAATCAAAATTATTTATGTA
>JAWZYV010002290.1:0-15718 GCA_038373885.1 Cheiracanthium punctorium | reverse complement strand
TGGACAAAGAAAAATAGAAACCGGATTAGATGAGTTAAAAACCGCTCACGAAGAGATGAAAACCGGGTTAGAGGAAGTAGAGAAAAGAGTATCACTCCTGGAAGAAAGTCAAGCGAGATGCGAGGAAAGGATTGAGGAAAAGATCGATCACAAGCTAGAAGAAAAACTAGACAGTTTAGTAAAGCTGGGAAAGGTACCAGAAAACATCAGGTTGTCGTCACGCCACCCAGCAGTGAAACTAACGCCTTATGACGGAAAGACTCCCTGGGAGGCTTACAAGACCCAATTTTCAATCGTCGCCAGAGCCAATGGTTAGAGCGAGTCCGAGAAAGCTAATCAACTGGCCGCTTCCCTTAGCGGAGATGCAATTAATGTATTGCAAACTATCAGAGCGACGAAGATAGGAGATTTTGACGCCCTTGCCAGTGCCTTGGAGATGAAATTCGGAGAGAAGTGCCAGAAAGAATATAGTAGAATCCAACTTAAGTCAAGGATGCAGAGATCTGGCGAGACCCTTCAAGAGCTGGCTTCGGACATAGATAGGCTTTGTCATCTACACTCATGTCCATAAATTAAGGATAATTCAGAATCACACAGAAATTGATCTCTAAAATAAAAATTTCACCTGTGGAATGATCACACACATCTTGAAGAAGAATATGCAAATTACAGGAAACCACCAGATGGCGTGGATGGTACGTCACAATGACGAGAGTGTAAGAAAGGGGTATATAAGGAATGGTGGCAAAGAAGTAAAATTGTTCACAAGCGCCGTGAAAGCCTTTCAGTGCAAAAACCGCATAGTTATGGCACAAAGGAGGCATTTGGGTGATGTTTTACGTGGCAGAATTATCGGATGACTGGAATGTGTACGTACCCAGCTGAAAGTATCCGAGGAACTTGGAATCGCCCAGAGTGTCATCTCCAGGCTTTGGCAACGATTCCAAGATGATGGTAATGTGAGTAGACGTTACAGCACAGGTCGCCCCCGAGTTACAACGCCGAATGAGGACCGCTATTGGGCAGTTACTGCCAAAAGAAACAGACGGAGTACAGCATCAGACCCGTCTCGTCAGCTCTCTTCAGCTACCGGTACGACAGTTTCAAGGCAGACCGTGTACAGACGCTTAGGGCACATTGGTCTATATGTTCGTAGGCCTGTCAGATGTGTTCCACTTACCGCAACTCACTGTCGCCTGCGATTAACCTGGAGTAGAGAGCATGCATTGTGGACACCGCAACAGTGGTCTTGTGTGATGTTTTCCGACGAGTCCAGGTTTAGTTTGGAGTCTGAATCTCGCCGGACATTCATCTGGAGAGCGCCAGGTACCCGTTACCACCAAGAGAACACCATTGAAAGACACCGTTACGGTGGTGCAGGATGGCTCGTTTGGGGAGGAATTATTCTTGGTTCCAGAACTTACCTGCATGTTCAGAGTGTAACGATGACAGGCCACATCTATCAGGATGTCATTCTGGAACAACATGTACGTTTGTTTCGGGGCGCCATGGGTGCTGAATTTGTGTTTATGGATGACAACGCCCGTCCTCACCGTGCAAACATTGTAGACGAATGCCTTCAATCGGAGGATATCACCCGTATGCATTGGCCAGCATACTCACCGGACTTGAATCCAATAGAGCATGTGTGGGATATGCTTGGCCGACGAATTGCAAACCGTCAACCCCCTCCCACCTGTCTACCGGAACTTCGGAGTGCATTGCTTGATGAGTGGTGTAATATTCCCCAAGATCAGATTGATCATTTGATACTCAGCATGCCTAGGCGTTGTCAGGCCTGTATTGCATCGTCCGGGAGACATACTCCGTATTAACCATCCTACTAACCATGTTATACTGTTTTTTGTAAATAGGTTATTTTTTGAAATTTGGTCAAGGGAGTAAAACTTGCAATTTTTATTAATTATGTCAAACATATAGCATCTTTTTTGCTCTTTACTTTTTGTTTAATAAATAGACTTTACAAATAAGTCAAATTTGTTTTGCTTCTTTCTCTTTCTTTGCCTGAACTTCATTATCCTTAATTTATGGACATGAGTGTAGCTTACATGGACCACCTTGATAATGTCCGAGAAGAAATGGCGGTGCATCATTTTATTGAAGCCATCCGTGATTCAGAAACCCAAAAGTCACTTATGTTGGAAGATTATCAGGATTTGAAATCTGCTCTCGTCTTCGCAATGAAGCTAGAAGCAGCTCAGCGGGCCGTCAGGAAAGATCGGCATGCTGTTAGAGCTGTCACGGTCCAAGAGGGAGCTGACAAAGACACGGAGAGCGTCGAGAACAGGTTGAAGAGAATTGAAGATCTCATAGAACGAAAATTAAGATCCGATAGAACGAGAGATGGCCCAAAGAAAGTGAAATGTTGGAGGTGCAACAGCGAGGAGCATTTACGAAAATACTGCGACGCACAAAAGAACTCTCGTCGTAAAGATCGCAGTTATCAATGCACCAGAGAAGCCCATGAAAGAAGACAGAAAAGAGACGACTTTCAGGAACAGAGGCTGAGGGATATTCAAAAGCCCCGTTTGAAAGTCTTACAGATTTCATCAGTGAATGGCGGCAGTGATGGACTATTCGTACTGGGATACGTTAATGGTTCCCCATGTCACATGGTGATTGATACTGGAGCGAACGTAACCATCATAAGGACGGATCTGGCCAAGAAATTGAACTTGAAGATTATCTGGACTCCGCCCTCGCTGACTCTCCAGACTGTGACAGGTGACAAGATCGAAGTGGGCGGAAAAGCGCAAGTAGAAATCACGTTTGGAAATGCCAGATACGACCATGTGGTATATGTCGCCAATATTACAGACTCTTTTATTCTCGGACTCGACTTTTTAAAATCGCACAAATTTAACTTGGACTTTAAGAATAACGAGCTTCGTTCAGACTCAGAAGAAATAGCTGCGTTCGATATTAAAAATGAAACTATTTTACCTGTTCAGCAAATAATAGCCCAGACTGATATCACTCTACCTCCCAGAACTGATTCAATAATTTCTGGAACAGTAAAAGAAAACAATAAATTCCGCTTTGGATTAATCGAACACCCAAACAATAGTGATTCCGTCAGAGGAGTACTGGTAGGAGCAACACTTGTGGACTTGTCGAGAACAGAAATTCCAGTTAGAGTAGTAAATGTGACGGACAAGTTGAAGGTGATAAAGAAAAATGAAGTGTTGGCTACATGCACTCCTGTTACCTGCATTAATAAGAACATCAACCAAACGACAGCTAAATCTTCCGAGTGCCTGACGAAGGAATTATTACAAGACGTGGAGTTAACGGCAGAACAGAGAAGCGCTGCAGAGAAAGTAATAGCTGAATTTGAAGACCTCTTCTCTCGTACTTCCGGTGACTTTGGCCGTACGAGCTCAACTCAACATAGGATAGATACAGGCAGCCATTCTCCCATCAAGCAACATCCTAGGCGGCTGCCGTTTGCTAAGCAAGAACAGGTGAGCAGACTTTTAAAGGAGATGCAGCGTGATGACGTCATCGAGCCATCGACTAGTCCGTGGGTCTCGCCGATTGTTTTGGTCCGGAAGAAGGATGGTTCCACCCGGTTCTGTGTTGACTACAGACGTCTGAATGACATTACCAAGAAAGACAGATACCCTCTTTCCAGGATATAGACGACACTTTGGACACTTTATCGGGAAACGAATGGTTTTCCACTCTGGATCTGAAAAGTGGTTACTGGCAAGTAGAAATCCATCCCGATGACCGTGAAAAGACTGCGTTCACTGCGGGACAAGGATTATAGCAGTTCAAAGTTATGCCTTTTGGACTCTGCAACGCACCTGCTACATTCGAGCGACTAATGGAGACAGTGTTGAGAGGACTTTTCTACGAAGCATGTCTCGTTTATTTGGACGATATCATCATCGTCGGAAGGACTTTCGAAGAGCATCTAGAGAACATCCGAAAGGTGCTGCAGAAATTAAAGGAGGCGAACTTGAAACTGTGTCCATCTAAGTGCAACTTGTTCCGTCGGGAAGTACGTTACCTCGGGCACATAATATCCGCCCACGGAGTCCGAACCGATCCCGAAAAGACGTCCGCAGTCCAGAACTGGAGTCGTCCCGAGAATATCCATGACTTAAGAAGTTTTCTCGGTCTGTGTACTTACTATCGAAAATTCGTGAATGGCTTTTCTCAAATTGCAAGACCTCTTCACAAATTGACCGAGACTGGACAGAAATTTCTATGGACTGAGGAATGTGAGGACGCATTCAACGAACTGAAGACGGCTTTAACATCTTCGCCGATCCTGTCGTATCCTCACCCTGACAAGCCATTTATCCTGGACACAGACGCAAGTAAGGAGAGTGTTGGAGCAGTTTTGTCCCAGGAGATAGATGGCCAAGAACACGTCATTGCTTACTGGAGCAAATGCCTTTCAAAGGCAGAACGTAACTATTGTGTTACGAGAAAGGAACTTCTTTCTATCATTAAAGCCGTGGAGCACTTCCATCATTACCTGTACGGCCGAAAGTTCCTGCTCCGAACGGACCATGCCTCTTTAACCTGGCTTCTAAATTTCAAGAATCCAGAGGGCCAAATAGCCAGGTGGATACAGCGATTACAAGAATATGACATCGAGATACGTCATCGGAAAGGGTCATCTCATGGAAATGCAGATGCTTTGTCAAGAAGGCCCTGTATAGACAGCTGTCGCTATTGCTCCAGGGCAGAGAAAAATTACCATCTGAAACATCCCGTTGTCCGCCAAGTTACATCATCGGCATCATCTCAAGATCCCTGGAGTGACGAAAATGTTCGGGCGGACCAATTAGCAGACAGCGACATCAAACCTATTGTAGAATTTATGGAAAAATCCAGCGCTAAGCCCAGTTGGCAAGAAATATCATCTTACAGTCCGGCAACAAAACAGTACTGGGCTTTATGGGATTCGCTTCGCCTGAGGAATGGAGTCCTGTATCGTAAATGGGAGTCGGACGACGGCAAGATGCTCCGATGGCAGTTAGTACTCCCTCGTTCGAGGATTCCGAAGGTTCTAGAAGAACTTCATAATGGCTTAACTGGAGGCCATTTTGGCGTAATGAAGAACCTGCAGAAAGTTCGCGAGCGCTGCTACTGGGTTAGGGCTCGAGGCGACGTCGAAAAGTGGTGTCAAGCTTGTGACGCCTGTGCCGCCCGTAAAGGCCCGAAGAAACGAAGCCGTGGAAGACTACATCGTTACAATGTAGGAGCGCCTTTCAAGAGAATTGCCCTCGACATCTTGGGACCTCTTCCGCGAACTTCGGATGGCAACAAATACATCCTAGTTGTCATTGACTACTTCTCTAAATGGCCCGAAGCGTTTCCTATTCCCGATCAAGAAGCTACGACCGTAGCAGAGGTACTGGTGCAAGAATGGATTTCCAGATATGGAACCCCTCTGCAGCTTTATTCCGACCAAGGAACGAACTTTACCGCTACAGTTTTTAAGGGACTATGTCAACTTCTCGGAATAGACAAAACCCAGACTACGCCTTTACACCCACAATCCGACGGCATGGTGGAGAGGTTCAATCGCACAATTTTAAACAACCTCTCGCTTCTGGTATCTAGGAATCAAGAGGACTGGGACAAGAAACTCCCCCTCTTCCTGCTGGCCTATAGGAGCGCCGTCCATGAGACTACCGGCTTCACACCTTCCCAGATGCTATTCGGCAGAGATCTTCGTCTTCCCGCCGATCTAGTGTTCGGCCGCCCTCCAGATGCGCCTTCATCGCCAGAGGAGTACGTGGAAAACCTTCGGGCACGGTTTGAAGATGTGCATCATTTTGCTCGGGAGCGGATCAACCTGAACACAGAAAAGATGAAGACTCGCTACGACACGAAGGCTACGGGACACGAGTTCAACGCAGGTGACAAAGTTTGGCTATGGAATCCTACTCGACGGAAAGGCCTGTCTCCCAAGCTGCAATCGCCGTGGGACGGTCCTTACACAGTCCTAAACCGGCTGAATGACGTCATCGTACGGATTCGTAAGTCACCAAACTCGAAGCCAAGAGTTGTACATTACGATCGGCTAGCCATCTACCGCGGTTGTAATTAGCTCAGACCATGGTCACTATGGCGTAATTCCTCCTTTCTTTCAACTCTCATTTCTTTCCTGTCTTTCTCTTCTCTTCCTCTTTCGTCAACTCTCTTTCACTCATTACTTACGCCATGTTTAGTGTTAATATTTGTAATATATTGGTTTTTATTAATGTGTATTTGTTTATTACATTTATTGCTTATTAGTGTAATTGTTGATTATGTCTATTATTTATTAATTAGAGTGCATTTGCTGATTATTTGCTGAAAATTATGTTGTTAAGATTTGGTTAAAGGTTGGACACTGTAGATATTTGTGGTACCTCCTAACTGGGGATTGTACTGCCCGGGACGTGCAGTCCTTGGGAAGGGGGCAATGTTACGAATTTTCGGGGCAACCCTCTGCTCTGGGGCTTAAAATGGTTTAAAATTCGTATTCTACGCTTCAAATAGATAAATTTTGCTTTTTGTTGCATCAAAATCGGCCAATTAGAACCGGAGATACGGAGGTTTCGGTTTCCCATTCAAATATAATGGATTTCTAGAAAACTCGAGAAATATTAGTCCTAGAGCTTAGATCTCTTCACTTTTGAGGACTTATTTTTGGCGCCAAATTTGGCGATATTTCGCCAAAAGTCGCCAATCTTGGCGACTTTTTGGTCATTTGGCGCGATTTTCCCAATGGGGCCTGGAAGTTGTTTTTCCTGCATTAAAAACGCATAGTAACCTAACATTTCTCTTCTATGACGTAATCAAAATTCACGCTTTATGTAGAACCCTCGAGAAATTTACTTTTCTGGAAACCTCTTGTACCTCCTGCGTCGGCTATTTATAGAAGTGCGCATCGCCCCGAAGTTTCAGAGTGCGAGTTGAACATTCAATGTGTGAAGAGCTCTCAGTACGTTTGTTTTGTGTGAACTGATAGTGCTATAGAAGCTGTGTTTTAGCTTGCTTTGTGAAGCTGTTTTTAAAGTGCTGTGTGTAAATTCTTCATTGCTGTGTCTTGAGGGATAGTGTACTATATCCCTTGAATATTTCTACGGAATTTTAGCCTGTAAAAGTGACTTATTTTGTGTGAGAAATACAGCATTTGTGAGAGCTTCTGACCCAAGCGAATTGTTAAAAGCACGTTACTGCTAGATTGTGCTTGTGAATTGTGTACAGCTGATTGTCCTACGAAGTTCTAGAAGCAATAAAGTTTGTGATCCATCCTGACAAGAGACTTTTTACTTGAACTTTATACACCAACTGGACTTTAGAAAGACGAACCCCAGGAGTAGCAGAGTAATTCCGCAACAGTACTCACGAATGTGCTGGAATCGGTTATTTGAGTAGCTTTCTACCCTCAAAATTGCGAAAAATCGTAAAAAGTTAGAGAACCCGGACGAACAAACAAACAAACCACGATTGCATCGAAGTTTTCATGCAATCTATTCACATTTATATAATAGATTGCATGAAAACTTCGATTATTTTTAAAGAAGCGCAGATATGTTAATGTTCTATTTTTTTCATATTTAATGCCTTTTCATTTTTCAAGTTTTAAGAGATGTAGATATTTATGATTTCACTTATTGTTATATTTAACAACTTAAGTGGCAACAATGGATTCCGTTACTACGGAAACTGTAGCAATCTTTAAAATAGAACATGAAATGAATTATTCATGTTTACTTTGCTAGAACTGCCATATTGGCGTAATTAACACCACAAATTGATGGTAGTACGGGTTTTTTTTAGCTTCTTTTCAACAAAAGGCAAAGCAATTTATGGGACTTACATAAAAACCTTTATTACTCTAACATAAATCATACAATTCCAACGCCCGTTTTATCAGGCGTCCAAAACAAAAACAGTCCCAACAAAATTTTATATGAAACTAAATTAAATCTTTAGAATCCTCGCACCTCTCATTATTGTAACGTGCCCTCATTCTCGAGTACATATTTTATACTTCAGCTCGAGTCAAATTTCTCGGTTTTCTTACCATGGAGTTTGGTGCGTTTGTTAATTCATCATCACAAAATACGTTGATAATGTCGACGGAACTTTACTACTCCCATGGGGGAAAGCACATCCGTCACAGGAGTGACGATGCTGCTGAAAGAAAATCTTTGTTTACGATCTTTTATTGGAACTGTACCTGATTATCCGAATCACTGTATTATTAATAATTTTTTTTAAAAAACAGGTTCGAAAAATAAATAATTATATCCTCATAATATACTGTAACAATTCAATTTACAATAACACGATTCAATATAAAAATACATAAACCTGATCCTACTTTATTAAGAAGGATCTAACTTGAGCCTAGATAATGCATCAGCATTTCTATGTTGAACGCCCCTTCGATAAGTAATTTTCAAATTGTATCGCTGCAACGCTAAAGCCCACCTTGTTAATTTGGCGCTGTGTGGAAGACTATCTGTCAAATATGTTAAAGGGTTATGATCTGATACGATCTGGATTTCCGCGCCAAATATCCAAGTATCAAATTTTTTTAGTGCTTCTAAAACTCCATATGCTTCTCTCTCAATCGTAGACCATTTCATTTGGCTGGGGTTTAGTTTCTTGCTGAAAAAAGCAATAGGGACTTCCTCTCCCTTGGCGTCCTTTTGTGCGAGACACGCGCCAATAGCTGTAGCCGATGCGTCACTGTACAACTGAAACGGCTTGTCAAGATCTGGGGTGTGTAAGATAGGTATCTTCATCAATTCCTCTTTCAATCGAGTAAACGCTTGGTCCTCAGCGGAGCCCCACGGTATAGTAATCGGTACTTTCTTCTTGGTTAGATCTGTTAGTGGCAAAATTATTTGCGCAAATTGTGGTATGTAACTCCTATAATAACTTGCTAGCCCGATTAAGCTTCTTAGCTCTTTCTTGGTAGTAGGCCTTGATATCCTCGTACAAGGTTCAATCTTTTCCGGATCCGGTGTATGCCGACCGGAACCTACAATATGGCCCAAAAATTTTACCTGGGTTCTCCCGAACTCCTACTTCCCTCAATGTTTTAAAGACTTGGCTTATATGCTTCAAATGTTCTTCCCAACTGTTAGAGGAAATGGCTACGTCGTCAATGTATGCACAGCAATAATCACGATGTACGAATAATGCTTTATCCATTGATTTCTGGAATGTCCCTCCGGCGTTCTTCATCCAAAAAGGTAAGACTTTCCATTGATAATGCCCCGAATGTGTTACGAAGGAAGTGAAATGCTTGGATTCTTCATGCATGGGAATCTGCCAGTATCCCTTCGTTAAGTCTATGACGGTTATAAATGCAGCTTGTCCTACTTTGAATATTAAATCCCTGGCGATTTTCATGGGATATGAATCAGGCACCGTGAAACTATTCAATAGTCTAAAATCAATACATAACCTAACGCTTCCATCCTTTTTGGCAACACAAACAACAGGATGTGCCCATTCGCTATCGCTTGGTTCAATGAGGTCCATTTCAATTAGCTCCTCGATTTGGCGATCCACTTCTTTTTGCAAACTGATGGGTATTCGATACGGTTTGAGTCTCTTTGGCGTGCAGTTCTCCGTAACTTTAACATAATGCTGTCCTGGCTTTGAACTAAAAATGTCCATATATATCTTCAGTACATCAAATAACTCTTGGGTTTGCTCTTCAGTTAAACTATGATTTCTAGTTTTCTCCAAATGTTTTCGGATGTCCTCTACCTCTTTCTTTGTTTCATCAGTAGGCGCGTAATGGATTACGCCAAATTCTTCGTCCATTTCGTAAACAACACCAATGTGATTTACCCTCTGCACATATGGTCGTACTTTATTCACGTGTAGCTCTCTAGTACTACCATCCTCTAATTCAACTCTTACCGAATGCGGTCTGGTGATTTGAATTACCGTTGCCGGTCCAATCCAAGTGCTTAAAAGTTTGTGAGTTGATGATGGGAGTAATATCAACACTTTGTCGCCAATGGCAAACTGTTTTTCTCTCGCACGGAGATTATACCTGGAAACGTATTCTCCTTGAGCTTTCTCGGTGTTTTCGGAAGCGATCTCATTAGCTTTACGTATATTTTCAACTAAATCTTCAAGATATTTAGTGATTGGTCTGGACGCGGTCGATGGGATAGTTCGTTCTCCCGTCCAAATACTTTTCAATAAAGATAATGGTCCTTGTGGTAACCGCCCATAAACCAATTGAAATGGTGATAGCCCCGTGGTGCTGTGTGGCAGTTCACGATACGCGAACATGAGATATGGTATATGTATATCCCAGTCTCTCCCATACTCTTGTATGTTTTTATTCATCCTCTCCTTAAGAGTTTTATTCCATCGTTCTACTGCCCCCATACTTTCCGGATGTGCAGGTGTCGAAAAACGTGGCGCTACCCCTAATAGATTTTCAAATGATTGAGTCAGCTTGGAAGCGAAATTCGTACCCTGGTCCGTGCATATCACTTTTGGAAAACCGGTGTGGGTGAAAATCTTCATTAAAACGTCACACGTTGTCTTGGCACTAATCTCTTTCACTGGAATTGCCTCGGCCCACTTAGTACATAAATCCACGGCACAAATAATATATCGATGTCCTCTCCTCGATGCAGGCTCTAGTGGTCCTATACAGTCTACGCTCCAGACTTCAAAAGGATTTTCAGGCCTAACGATAGGCTGTATGGGAATATGATCCTGATAGGTGCTAGTTCTCCTCAATTGGCATTCTTTGCAACTTTGACAGTATAACTTTACATCTTGCCTGATATTAGGCCAGTAAAATGAATATCTGATTCTTTGTAGAGTCTTATTTTCCCCTAGATGTCCTGCCAACGGAATCTCATGTGCCATTCTTAAAATAAAATTCCTTCTTTCTTTTGGAATTACTACTTGCTGAATTTCTTCTCCACAGACATAATCCTTATGCTGTAGTATTCCCTGATCAATGAAATACGAATTTTCTTGCCTTTCCGCCCAATCAAAGCATCTCTTGAGTGTCTCGTCATCGCCTTGAAGTTTCGCCAACTCTGAAATGGCATCTAGCTTTCTACTCGCAGACTCACTTGCTGTCAAGACATTCACATTCGGCGTAGTGGAATTCAAATCCGAAGATATTTGTACATTTACGTGCTCCTCTGTTTTCCCTACAGTTTCTACTTCCACATTTGAAACTGTTTCTTGCCATAATTGTTTATTATGATAAAGTTCAATGTTCTCATTTAGCATCTCAAAAGCCGAACGACTTATTAACATATCACTGGTAAGTTTCTTTGAAACGGCACACATAATTGCTGTATCGCCATGTTTACCATCGTGGATTTTCATCTCATATGTCCGAAGTGGAGCGGTTTCATTATCGCCAAACGCGGACGATAACTCTATTTGTCCTTCTCCTTCAAAAGGCGTACCATGTACTAATTCCTCGTGAATTACAGATATCTGTGAACCAGAATCAACTATACCATTAAAAATTGATTTTCCACATTTGATTTTAACCTCAGTTAGGTCATCCAATTTTTTGTGATTACTTGATTGAGATAATGGAACGGAGATCTTTGCTGTCAACACATCTGTTTTCTCGGCTGTATCAGCGCTTACAGTGTTTATTTTCGGTTGTGAAATTTGTCGAGTAAAAGTATTGTTTTGAGTATTCGTCATATTACTTTTAAATTGTCGTCCTTGCCCACAGAACTTAGAAATATGCCCCTTGTGACAAGTTACTACTCCCCCCAGAAATGTACCAAGGACTCGATGTGTTTCCCACGATGCGGAAAGCACACTTGACCAGTGCACATTCCAAGAGCAAAGGGGGTCCTTTGATTTTGCCGACCGACCCCACACGACGAGTGCGAACGCACAGGGGGCTTGGAGGAAGATCGGAGGCGAGGCCTTTTGATTTTGCCGACCGACCCCACACGAATGTGGAAACCCTAGGCTGGGAGCTGACAGAGAGCTCAGAGTCGTTTTGGAGGCTGTTCGAAGAGGTTGAACAGAGATCGGCTCTCAGAGGGACGAGGGTTCCCGAATTCCAGAGCGGAAGTTGATGCTTGTATTTAAGTCTGCAGAATGCAGTCAATGTTTGTAAATGTGTATTTTAATAATCAACGTTAAACAAAAACCTCAACTCCTGTCTCGAGTCTCTTCAATTTTGTTTGTGTTTCCTGTTTAGCACTTGTGGCGAGTCCAAAACGCCACACCCTCTTTACCGCAACTAAAGCATGTGGGGTTAAATCTGCGTTTAACCAACGTTTCATCTTGACGTTTCTGAACCCACTTAGGAATGGTTTGAGACGGAGATTCGACGTCATCCTAGCTCCTTGTTCCATTGGACGCTCATAAGTTCTCTCATTACCTTTATTTTTCGAATCACCTCCCCACGACCTCTTCGCTAAATCATGGACGTTAACATATTCGTCTAGTTTATCTGCCAACTCAGACGGGATTATCAACTTAGACCACTGGTCCAAAAAATGCTCACGTATTTCATGTGGAACTCTCCTCTTGATTTGGTCAGCGATAATCAATTTCTTCAACCCGTCATAATCCTCGATTTCTAATCCTTTTACCCACTCTTCAAAATAGTTAGTTATTTCAAAACAGAAATCTCTCCACGTTTTCTCTGGCACTTTTTGATGGGTCATAAATTTCCTCCTAAAACTTTCAGGGCTTAATTTAAATCGTCTTAACAAAATCGATTTTATATACTCATAGTTTTCTGCATTCTCTACCGGTTCTCTATTAATCAGCTGAACAATTTCCGTTGGTAATAAATTTAATAAACACAAGACCCATTCCTTGTTATCTACTTTCAATCTATTAGCATAATTTTCAAACATCGTTAAATAGCATGTAATATCAGATTCGCGCGGGTCAAACTTAGGTGTGTACTTGAATAATTCTAACCTAGCTTTCCCAGCGTCTCTAAAATTTTCGTCTCTAACGTTTGTTGACAAGTCTATTCTACTATTTGCCTCGATTTCCAATTTTCTTACCTCAAATTCTCTCTGCTCTCTTTCTCTTCTTTCTTCAAATTCTCTTTGTTCCCGTTCAAATTCTCTTTGTTCCCGTTGTTTTCTTTCTTCAATAAATGAACTAAGCATTTCCTTTACCAATTCTAAATCTTCTTCATAAATATTGCTACTGGTAATCATTTTCTTTAGATCCGGTAGTAACAAACCAGGTGAAGGATTTTCACCGATCTCTTCCGCTAACTTAATTAAATCTTCCTTCTTTCCCTTATTTAAAAACGACATGGCTCTTCTCACAACTAAATAACTTCTCCACTTCCTAGGTTCTGATCCTATCGCTGCTGCGCCAGTACGGGTTTTTTTTAGCTTCCTTTCAATAAAAGGCAAAGCAATTTATGGGACTTACATAAAAACCTTTATTACTCTAACATAAATCGTACAATTCCAACGCCAGTTTTATCAGGCGTCCAAAACAAAAACAGTCCCAACAAAATTTTATATAAAACTAAATTAAATCTTTAGAATCCTCGCACCTCTCATTATTGTAACGTGCCCTCATTCTCGGGTACATATTTTATACTTCAGCTCGAGTCAAATTTCTCGGTTTTCTTACCATGGAGTTTGGTGCGTTTGTTAATTCATCATCACATAATACGTTGATAATGTCGACGGAACTTTACTATGGTAAATAGCTAAAATGAATCACAAATTAAACTTAACAACAAATTCAAAAATTTACTTTCAATCCTTACAATACCCACAATTTTTACCGGGCTGAAAAACCATTCTTATTCACCTCCAAAAGCAAAGAATTCCGATTTTATTACACCTTGTTTGGTGGGATTAAAAAAAATATCCAAGATTACGCTCATAATATCGACTCATTCCAATCGTGGAATGTAATTAGCAGCACAAACGCGAGAACACACTCTATTAAACACAGCGTTACACTATATTTGAATATTTATCACCAGCTTTGCTAAGAAAGGTAAAGTAGGAATCAACATACATTTTAATTTGTAAAGCAAAAAATTTATTAGACGGTATTAGTTATATGCCATTCTAACAGTTACCAGAAGAAGAAATTTCCGTAGCACTGCTTTAACGAATAAGAATCAATGATTTTTTACACATTCGATCGCCAAAGTGCCAACATACACCATTTTGCGAGATTTTTTTCAAGGAATCATTCCAAGCATTGAAATAACGGCAACCAAAATGAGAAATAGTAATCTATCACACATAAGGTTTGATCGTACCAATAATCGTGCCAAAGTACAACAGGCATCTACTTGAAAAGGAGCAGTATTTTAAATTATTAACTATGTGTTAATGTATTTTATTCATCGTTAACTATGATGTACAAAATGCGAGAATTTCCATTACCTTAAATTTGGCGGAATTTCCCCTCACTTTAATCAATTTACTTACTTTGGTGAAAATTCTCAAGTTAGATCGTTTAAATTCGCCTTAATAACTGCATTATTTCTGCACTAATCACTGCTAAATTAAAAAAAAAATTAAAGCTAAACTCTAATAAAACCTACACTTGTTTTTAAAAATACTATTTCGGTAGGCTCTCAGTAAATTGCGCCAAGCTTAAAACTGTGCAAATCGGTAGAACCTAGTACTTTCTCAAAATCGACAAATCAGCCATTTTCCCCCTCCAAACTAAAAAATATACGTATTAGTCTCGGAAATCTCCCAATCCCTTATTCTTTTACACACAAAAAACATTGAATTCCTCCTCTGATTTCACATGCACGCAATACTTTAATTAAAAATAACTTTGTAAATAATCTAAACAGAAAAAAAAATCATTATTTTTTTATTTTTACTGCAGGAGTCTAAATAATTTAATAAAATAGCCAAACATGGCAACCTCGATGTTTATTTCTCACTTTTTTGACTACAGGGGTTACAATTGCGGAATTACGGAGATAAAAAATTAGCGTTTTTGACGGGTTTTTTATCAATATCTTCTAAAATAATTCGAATTTCGGAATTTAAATTAGCGGAGGTTCTTTCTCGAAATTTTCCGAATCTGTGGACACCTCGATCGAAACTCAACTCCCAGCCGTTTCGGAGGAGATGATGTTACACACAGACAGACAGACAGACAGACGCGCACAGATTTCTATAGTATAGAAGATGTTTTTTACGCACTTCCTCTAAACTTATTTGTTTGAAAGAAATAAAATATCAATAATAGTAAGGTTTATCGATTTCTAGCCAAATATTTCGATATCGGCAAGCTGAGTTCAATTTGAAAGATTTCCTTCTGACACTTTATTTGGCGATATTTCACCAAAAGCCGACAAACTTGAGATAGTTTACGAGATTTTGGGGATAGCCAAAGTAGTCATTGACCAGAGACTTTCAATGAATTGAATGCATCCATACACCTTAATGTATTTAAAGTCACCCTGTAAATAAATTCCCAGTCGATTGCTGTCAAAAAAGATATTGAAAACAGTTAGATATTATAATATAGTTCTAATACAAAAGTTCAAAATTCTACCGGTTAGAGTTTTAGAGTTATACAAAATACGAAATAATTTTTGGCGCCAAATTTGGCTATTTCGACGAAACTCGTCAATGTCGATGACATTTGGCGAAATTTTAAGCATGGACCAACAATGACAGATTACCGCCAAATTTGGTGAAATTTCGCCAAAATTCGCCAAGAACGATGACAAATGGCGATA